>CM059361.1:1350115-1810826 GCA_030324255.1 Phytophthora capsici | reverse complement strand
AAACTTTGGGAGATGTTTCAGTATGGTTAGACTAGTCTAAGACGTGAAGGGGGATGCGCAACTCGACCATCGTTCTGACGATCCGTGACACAAAGTGCTCCGATTCGGACGAAACTTTGGGAGCTGTTTCAGTATGGTTAGACTAGTCTAGGACGTGAAGGGGATGCGCAACTCGACCATCGTTCTGACGATCCGTGACACAAAGTGCTCCGATTCGGACGAAACTTTGGGAGCTGTTTCAGTATGGTTAGACTAGTCTAGGACGTGAAGGGGGATGCGCAACTCGACCATCGTTCTGACGATCCGTGACACAAAGTGCTCCGATTCGGACGAAACTTTGGGAGCTGTTTCAGTATGGTTAGACTAGTCTAGGACGTGAAGGGGGATGCGCAACTCGACCATCGTTCTGACGATCCGTGACACAAAGTGCTCCGATTCGGACGAAACTTTGGGAGCTGTTTCAGTATGGTTAGACTAGTCTAGGACGTGAAGGGGGATGCGCAACTCGACCATCGTTCTGACGATCCGTGACACAAAGTGCTCCGATTCGGACGAAACTTTGGGAGCTGTTTCAGTATGGTTAGACTAGTCTAGGACGTGAAGGGGGATGCGCAACTCGACCATCGTTCTGACGATCCGTGACACAAAGTGCTCCGATTCGGACGAAACTTTGGGAGCTGTTTCAGTATGGTTAGACTAGTCTAGGACGTGAAGGGGATGCGCAACTCGACCATCGTTCTGACGATCCGTGACACAAAGTGCTCCGATTCGGACGAAACTTTGGGAGCTGTTTCAGTATGGTTAGACTAGTCTAGGACGTGAAGGGGGATGCGCAACTCGACCATCGTTCTGACGATCCGTGACACAAAGTGCTCCGATTCGGACGAAACTTTGGGAGCTGTTTCAGTATGGTTAGACTAGTCTAGGACGTGAAGGGGGATGCGCAACTCGACCATCGTTCTGACGATCCGTGACACAAAGTGCTCCGATTCGGACGAAACTTTGGGAGCTGTTTCAGTATGGTTAGACTAGTCTAGGACGTGAAGGGGGATGCGCAACTCGACCATCGTTCTGACGATCCGTGACACAAAGTGCTCCGATTCGGACGAAACTTTGGGAGCTGTTTCAGTATGGTTAGACTAGTCTAGGACGTGAAGGGGGATGCGCAACTCGACCATCGTTCTGACGATCCGTGACACAAAGTGCTCCGATTCGGACGAAACTTTGGGAGCTGTTTCAGTATGGTTAGACTAGTCTAGGACGTGAAGGGGATGCGCAACTCGACCATCGTTCTGACGATCCGTGACACAAAGTGCTCCGATTCGGACGAAACTTTGGGAGCTGTTTCAGTATGGTTAGACTAGTCTAGGACGTGAAGGGGGATGCGCAACTCGACCATCATTCTGACGATCCGTGACACAAAGTGCTCCGATTCGGACGAAACTTTGGGAGCTGTTTCAGTATGGTTAGACTAGTCTAGGACGTGAAGGGGATGCGCAACTCGACCATCGTTCTGACGATCCGTGACACAAAGTGCTCCGATTCGGACGAAACTTTGGGAGCTGTTTCAGTATGGTTAGACTAGTCTAGGACGTGAAGGGAGATGCGCAACTCGACCATCGTTCTGACGATCCGTGACACAAAGTGCTCCGATTCGGACGAAACTTTGGGAGCTGTTTCAGTATGGTTAGACTAGTCTAGGACGTGAAGGGGGATGCGCAACTCGACCATCATTCTGACGATCCGTGACACAAAGTGCTCCGATTCGGACGAAACTTTGGGAGCTGTTTCAGTATGGTTAGACTAGTCTAGGACGTGAAGGGGGATGCGCAACTCGACCATCATTCTGACGATCCGTGACACAAAGTGCTCCGATTCGGACGAAACTTTGGGAGCTGTTTCAGTATGGTTAGACTAGTCTAGGACGTGAAGGGAGATGCGCAACTCGACCATCGTTCTGACGATCCGTGACACAAAGTGCTCCGATTCGGACGAAACTTTGGGAGCTGTTTCAGTATGGTTAGACTAGTCTAGGACGTGAAGGGGGATGCGCAACTCGACCATCGTTCTGACGATCCGTGACACAAAGTGCTCCGATTCGGACGAAACTTTGGGAGCTGTTTCAGTATGGTTAGACTAGTCTAGGACGTGAAGGGGGATGCGCAACTCGACCATCGTTCTGACGATCCGTGACACAAAGTGCTCCGATTCGGACGAAACTTTGGGAGCTGTTTCAGTATGGTTAGACTAGTCTAGGACGTGAAGGGGGATGCGCAACTCGACCATCGTTCTGACGATCCGTGACACAAAGTGCTCCGATTCGGACGAAACTTTGGGAGCTGTTTCAGTATGGTTAGACTAGTCTAGGACGTGAAGGGGGATGCGCAACTCGACCATCGTTCTGACGATCCGTGACACAAAGTGCTCCGATTCGGACGAAACTTTGGGAGCTGTTTCAGTATGGTTAGACTAGTCTAGGACGTGAAGGGGGATGCGCAACTCGACCATCGTTCTGACGATCCGTGACACAAAGTGCTCCGATTCGGACGAAACTTTGGGAGCTGTTTCAGTATGGTTAGACTAGTCTAGGACGTGAAGGGGGATGCGCAACTCGACCATCGTTCTGACGATCCGTGACACAAAGTGCTCCGATTCGGACGAAACTTTGGGAGCTGTTTCAGTATGGTTAGACTAGTCTAGGACGTGAAGGGGGATGCGCAACTCGACCATCGTTCTGACGATCCGTGACACAAAGTGCTCCGATTCGGACGAAACTTTGGGAGCTGTTTCAGTATGGTTAGACTAGTCTAGGACGTGAAGGGGGATGCGCAACTCGACCATCGTTCTGACGATCCGTGACACAAAGTGCTCCGATTCGGACGAAACTTTGGGAGCTGTTTCAGTATGGTTAGACTAGTCTAGGACGTGAAGGGGGATGCGCAACTCGACCATCGTTCTGACGATCCGTGACACAAAGTGCTCCGATTCGGACGAAACTTTGGGAGCTGTTTCAGTATGGTTAGACTAGTCTAGGACGTGAAGGGGGATGCGCAACTCGACCATCGTTCTGACGATCCGTGACACAAAGTGCTCCGATTCGGACGAAACTTTGGGAGCTGTTTCAGTATGGTTAGACTAGTCTAGGACGTGAAGGGGGATGCGCAACTCGACCATCGTTCTGACGATCCGTGACACAAAGTGCTCCGATTCGGACGAAACTTTGGGAGCTGTTTCAGTATGGTTAGACTAGTCTAGGACGTGAAGGGGGATGCGCAACTCGACCATCGTTCTGACGATCCGTGACACAAAGTGCTCCGATTCGGACGAAACTTTGGGAGCTGTTTCAGTATGGTTAGACTAGTCTAGGACGTGAAGGGGATGCGCAACTCGACCATCGTTCTGACGATCCGTGACACAAAGTGCTCCGATTCGGACGAAACTTTGGGAGCTGTTTCAGTATGGTTAGACTAGTCTAGGACGTGAAGGGGGATGCGCAACTCGACCATCGTTCTGACGATCCGTGACACAAAGTGCTCCGATTCGGACGAAACTTTGGGAGCTGTTTCAGTATGGTTAGACTAGTCTAGGACGTGAAGGGGGATGCGCAACTCGACCATCGTTCTGACGATCCGTGACACAAAGTGCTCCGATTCGGACGAAACTTTGGGAGCTGTTTCAGTATGGTTAGACTAGTCTAGGACGTGAAGGGGATGCGCAACTCGACCATCGTTCTGACGATCCGTGACACAAAGTGCTCCGATTCGGACGAAACTTTGGGAGCTGTTTCAGTATGGTTAGACTAGTCTAGGACGTGAAGGGGGATGCGCAACTCGACCATCGTTCTGACGATCCGTGACACAAAGTGCTCCGATTCGGACGAAACTTTGGGAGCTGTTTCAGTATGGTTAGACTAGTCTAGGACGTGAAGGGGGATGCGCAACTCGACCATCGTTCTGACGATCCATGACACAAAGTGCTCCGATTCGGACGAAACTTTGGGAGCTGTTTCAGTATGGTTAGACTAGTCTAGGACGTGAAGGGAGATGCGCAACTCGACCATCGTTCTGACGATCCGTGACACAAAGTGCTCCGATTCGGACGAAACTTTAGGAGCTGTTTCAGTATGGTTAGACTAGTCTAGGACCTGAAGGGAGATGCGCAACTCGACCATCGTTCTGACGATCCATGACACAAAGTGCTCCGATTCGGACGAAACTTTAGGAGCTGTTTCAGTATGGTTAGACTAGTCTAGGACCTGAAGGGAGATGCGCAACTCGACCATCATTCTGACGATCCGTGACACAAAGTGCTCCGATTCGGACGAAACTTTAGGAGCTGTTTCAGTATGGTTAGACTAGTCTAGGACGTGAAGGGGGATGCGCAACTCGACCATCATTCGGACGATCCATGACACAAAGTGCTCCGATTCGGACGAAACTTTGGGAGCTGTTTCAGTATGGTTAGACTAGTCTAGGACCTGAAGGGAGATGCGCAACTCGACCATCATTCTGACGATCCGTGACACAAAGTGCTCCGATTCGGACGAAACTTTAGGAGCTGTTTCAGTATGGTTAGACTAGTCTAGGACCTGAAGGGAGATGCGCAACTCGACCATCGTTCTGACGATCCGTGACACAAAGTGCTCCGATTCGGACGAAACTTTGGGAGCTGTTTCAGTATGGTTAGACTAGTCTAGGACGTGAAGGGGGATGCGCAACTCGACCATCGTTCTGACGATCCGTGACACAAAGTGCTCCGATTCGGACGAAACTTTAGGAGCTGTTTCAGTATGGTTAGACTAGTCTAGGACCAGAAGGGAGATGCGCAACTCGACCATCATTCTGACGATCCGTGACACAAAGTGCTCCGATTCGGACGAAACTTTAGGAGCTGTTTCAGTATGGTTAGACTAGTCTAGGACGTGAAGGGGGATGCGCAACTCGACCATCGTTCTGACGATCCGTGACACAAAGTGCTCCGATTCGGACGAAACTTTAGGAGCTGTTTCAGTATGGTTAGACTCAAGCCTCGGACGAGCTTTTGAGGAGCCGTGCTCGTGAGGTTTTTTGAGGAGCACGAAAATCGCACGAGCCGTGCTCGTCGAGGTTTTAGTGCTCGTAGCCATTATCAATTTCAGGGGGGGAGCACGGCAAAGTGAACCCATTTTGCTCGTTCTGCTCGTTGTTCAGCGATCTAATTTGCCGAAAACAGTGTTTTATTTTACTGGCTATTAATCTACTGCAAATATTGCGATCTGAAAGCGTGATTTCCTGAGAAGAGCAATGGTGCTTACTCGCGCCCAAGCTGCTGCTGCAGCCGCTGCAGAAGCCACGGTACATGCCGAAGCCCAAGACGCTGCACAACACTCCGCCTATATCACTGCCCAAGCTGTGACTTTGGCTGAAGGCCAACCAGTTCCTGCCCACACTGCACAACAATCCGAGATCCAAGATGACTCCCCTGTTGGGCACGGCTTCAATCACCGTGAAGGCGACGCCATCGTCCCACATATGGCTACGACGCAGTCACCAGTGTTTGAGCTCTCTCCAAGCGCAACCCAGCACATCATGAACATCGCGCAGCACTTCATTACACAGACCCAGGCTCTTGCTGAAGAGCAGGCCATGTTCCAGCATCACCAGCGAGGGGAAAACGACGCACAGAACGCGGCGCTGATGGCTGTCCAAGCTTCGACGGAAACAAGAGTGCAGCAGCTCACTGAACAACAACGTGCAATTGCCTATCAGCTTAGTGAAGCACTAGCTACGACACAAAACGAGCTGGCGTCTCAATTCCAGCAAATGCAGATGCTGGAAGGGGACCGAGTTATGCAGATAGAAAAATTCGTCGACAAGAAACTGGGAGAGGCTCTACAAAAGGTGAATCAGTCGAGTCAAGCGATTAACTCACAGACGGACGTCGCTCAGAAGCTTTTGGTCGAGATCGAACAAACTGTTGCCAACAGTCAAGCTGCTTTCGCCAGTCACATTCGTCAAGTCGTTGAAAGTGAGCTAGCAAACCTGCAGCATGATTCTCTAAGTGCAGTGCAAGTACAGAGAGTGGTGGACGAAACAGTATCTGCAGCTATTGCTGAGGCAAAACAAACAATCGATACAGAGCTCCAGCGTGCCCGCAGCGAAATTCAACGTGAAGTTGCAACCAGAATGGAGGAACCAGTGAGGCATTTGGTTTTAGAGCTAACAACGCAGGCGGCACGTCAACTGGAATCTCGCGTGCAGAGTCTGGTTACGAACACACAGTCGGAGATGAACCTACAAATTCAACGCCAAGCGGATGCAACGTCGGTTCTGCGTGAGAAACTGCAGAAGCAGCAAATGCGCTTCAAACATCGGTCGAGTCGAATTGATGAAGCATTGCTAAAGACGTCTATACAGGATGTGCTGCTTAACAACCCAGATTTAGTGAGTCATGAGCGACAAGAACAGCGGCAACAATCAAGCACAGATTCGAGTTCCGATAAAGACCACGGAGAGTTTGCAGAGCAGCTCAATGCCACACTTGAGCGCAGTATCGGAGCAGCAGCTACGACTATCGGCAACGCTATCAACGGTGGAATGCGCAGCATAGCCAAGTCCTCGCTCAGGCGTGATGAAGATAGCGACTCCGACGATGACATCTGGATGAGTCCGAAAGACCGTCAAATGGAGAATCGGATGAAGGAAGCGTGGCGAAAAGCTTACCTATGTAGCAAAGCTGATCACGCCTCTTCCGAAGGAAATTTGAACCGTGAAGGCAAGAACACTTGGGTCAATCAGATCGACAATAATTCGGAAGTTCAGGCTCGGAATGGCAAGGGCAGCGAAGCACTCATTTCATCTCCGCAAATTCAGTTACCCTTAACCGGTGGGGCCGCGCTTAATCCCAGTGTACTGCTGGTGGTACCACCTACTCAGACACAGATCTTCGTCCAGAAGGAAACGCACTATGGACGCCACCTACAGCCATCTGCGATACCGCGCCGCCAGTCCCAGGGGCTTGAGCAACCCCAGCAGCCTGCGCCACGCCAAATTCAGCCCCGGTATCGCCATCGCGAGACCCATCCTCCTGCTTCACCACGACTTCAATCTGGAGAATATCGGCACCAAGTCCAACACCACCGTAGGCAAGCTCACACAAATCAAATGCAGCGGCTTGTGGATAGTCTTCAACAAGAAGTTTCTGTGAGAGCGGAGATGGCGGCACGTCGGTATTCCCCGAATAAATAAGACTCTGTGAGCAGGGGTGGACGGCTGCATATTCAAGAAGAAAGAGTTAAGCAGCGTTTGAGAGCGAAATCAGGTACGCATCCACGAATTGACGTCTAGGAGCGCAACATGTACCCCACCTTGCACTACAAAACTAATCCGATCATTGACTGTAGACACGAAAAAAACGGAGCTGTGGTTGCAGACATTTAATGTAAGTAATATCTGTTTTCAACACTTGTCAGTTGTTGTACTCGTATCTGTAGTCGCTGTACAGTATCTGTGTTGGCTGTGGCTGAGGACCCTGAGTTCAATGTCTCGGAGGTTGTCGAGATCCTGGACGAGCACAAGAAGACACTCGACACAGACCGAAGCGGACTTCGAGGTGTCCGTCCTGACGTTGCGCGACGTTGCCACGAAGTACATGCACGGCTTGAGATCTGGCGAGGAGGCGGTTTTGACGGACCTGATCAACGAATACTTCACGGTGGAAACAGTGCACGCGAACTCGCACAACATCGAGGACGTGGTGATGGCACTGCACCAGCAGAACACGTCTCACCTGGACAAGGACTTCTCTATTGCTCGCTCTCACAAGGCGTTGGAGCCGAAGAACAAGCTGCTGCTGCAACTTCTTGCTCAAATGGCAAGCGGTACTCCTCGCAAGTCCGTGAAGACCGCTGCTTTCGTGCCGCTGCTCGTGAAGCTCGCTACCTTCAAAGAGAAGCAGTATTCACTGGTGGCTTTGGAAGCATGTCAGCTTCTGATTGACAACAAGATGCCTTCGTACCGTGACCGTCATAGCCAGATGGAGAAGGTCCGTCAAGGACTACCTTGCTAGCGGTTCGTCGACGAACATCGCTGAGGCCTGCGCGAAACCTTCTGGGCCAGTCGCAGCCGCTGTTCGACCTGCTTATTTCGCTCCTCGACAGCGAAGACCAGAAGATCCGGGAGTTGGCTCTGGAATTGTACGCGCAACGTGTGTACCGTACACAGTGTACGTCATATCTCATCGAGTCGATGGAGACGATGAGCTTCAACGACATCTTTGCCAAGATGTTCCAGTTCAAGTCGCCTGTTGTCGACGCGCTGGCGGTGGGTGTTGCCCCCGTTGAGTTACGATGGCCTTGCCAGCCTGCTGCGACGCAACAGCTCGGCCAGTTCGCTGGACCTTGACGTGGAAAACTCGGAGGGGAGCAGTGACGACCAAGAGACCGTGGACAACCCCTGCCCAAGCCTGTCGAGAGTTGCCAGGAGATTTCCCCGGACTTCGAGCGTCACGGCGCTATTGTCCGCCTCACTAACCTGGAAGCCTTCAAGAACGCGTTCCTGGACGTGATGACGTTGTTCCCGCTCGCGAAGAAGGCGTTGTCGGTGCGCAAGGACCCTCTTGTCAATGTGCTTCACGTGATTCTGGTGGACGAGCACTCGGAGAAGACGAACCTGCTGGAACAGGCCGAGGCGTACCTCAAGTTAGTGGGCCAGAGCCTCCTCTTGCACAACATCCGCCGCGTGACCTTCTCGGCGCGCCCGCAGAACATCGAGAACATCTCGGCCCACAACGCTGACATGGCGTTGTACCCGAACATCTACATCTTCCCTGGCCGTCTGAACTACAGCGAGGCCAAGATCGTGCGCCACATGGAGGCCCCACTCGCCTACAAGCTGGAGCTGCGTCGTCTGCAGAACTACAGCGTGACGCCGTTGGCATCAGAGAACAAGAATGTGCACTTGTACCTGGCCAAGATGAAGGGGTCTGTCTCGCACATCGTGCCGACCCCTTCCAGCGCATCTTCGTGCGCGCGGTGGTGTGCCAGCTTGACCACGACGGCAGTGGCTCGCGCTAGCACTACAACGCGTACCCGGGCTCTGAGCGCTCGCTTGTGGATGCCCTGAACGCTTTGGAACTTAACCTTTCCAACCCGCTCGTGACGAAGTCGTCGCTGCCGACCAAGACCAACCATGTGTACCTGAACATCCTGCCTCAGGCGATCGTGGGCCCACAGTACCTGGAGGGCGTGATTCGCATTCTGGCGTACCGCTACGCCGAGCGCCTGGAGCAGTTGGGCGTGCCGACGGTGGAGCTCAAGATCATCGCGCGGTTCAACAGCGAGGCCCCGGCAATCCCTGTGAACCCGACTGACTACGTGGTGCGTGTGCAGGCTTACGTTGAGGCCGCTGGCCACGACAAGCCCATCTTCACCTCCATCGGCGACGAGACCCACGGCGAGCTTGACGGTATGCCCGTCACGAAGATGTATATGATCGTCTTCCCCTTCGATAAAAAGCGTCAGATGGCTAAGGCGATGTCCAACATTGTGTACGTGTACGCCTTCCTGGAGCTCATCAAGTACAACCTGCTGCACCAGTGGCGTAAGTATGTGCAGCAGCGCACGCACGGCGGTGGCGCGAAGATCACCATCCCGAACCTGCTGATGGAGGTCCGCGAGCTGATCCTGAACGCGACGGGCAAACCCATTACGGAGACCACGCGTCCTCGCGGCCAGAACGACATCGGCATGGTGGCATGGCTGCTGACATTGTACACGCCGGAGTTCCCAGATGGACGTGGGATCATCATCATTGCCAATGACATTACGTTCAAGGCCGGTTCGCTTGGCACCCGCGAAGACACGCTGTTCGACCTGGCTTCGAAGCTGGCTCGCTCCAATGGCATTCCTCGCTTCTTCTTCTCGGTCACCGCTGGTGCTCGCATCGGCATGGCCGAGTCCATCAAGGCCCTGCACAGGTCTGCTGGAAGGACGAGACAAACCCGACCAAGGGCTTCGAGTACCTGACGCCCGAGGACTACAGGATTGCGTCCGCTGACGGTGCTGTGAACGCCGAGCTGCTGGTAACCAGCACGGGTGAGGAGCGCTATGTGCTGAACGACATCGTTGGCCGCGAGATCGATCTTGGCAGTGTCGGCATCGGTGCTTACCTGGTCCGTCTGGCCACCGTACCGTGCAGAATACTACGCACTCGCCGATCATCCTCACGGGCTACCAGGCGCTGAACAAGCTCGTGGGCAAGGAGGTGTACACGTCGAACGGCCAGCTTGGTAGCGTGAAGATCATGCACACGAACGGTGTGACGCACCTGACTGCCAAGAACCACCTATCGGGCATCTACTCGATCCTCGAGTGGTTGAGTTTCGTGCCGTTGGTGCGTCGTAGTCCGTTGCCGATCCGCGACCTCACTGGCGTGGATGCGATTGAGCGTACGGTGGACTTCTGCCCCAAGGACAAGAGCACGCAATACGATCCGCGTGCGCTTCTGGCGGGTAAGGTTGACGAGGCTACCGGTAAGTGGGTGTCGGGTTTGATGAACAAGGATTCGTTCTGCGAGACGCTTGATGGCTGGGCCAAGAGCGTTATTGTTGGCCGTGGTCGTCTTGGTGGTATCCCTGTCGGTGTGGTGGTCACGGAGGTGCGTACGTCTGAGAAGATCATCCCGGCTGACGCAGCCATCCCGGCATCACAGGAGAATCTTATGCAGCAGGCTGGTCAGGTGTGGTTCCCGGACTCTGCTCACAAGACGGCGATTGTAATCAAGGACTTCAAGGGTGAGGATCTGCCGCTGATTATCCTCGCTAACTGGCGTGGATTCTCCGGCGGATAGCGTGGCATGTTCGACGAGGTGCTCAAGTTCGGTGCGGCCATCGTAGACAGTTTCGTCAACTACGAGCAGCCCGAGTTCGTGTACATCTCGCCGTTCGCCGAGCAGCGTGGTGGGGCCTGGGCCGTGGTGGACCGTATCATCAACGAAGGTATCACGGAAATGTACACGGACCCGCAGGGTCGTGGTGGTGTGCTGGAGTCAGCCAGATTAAGTACAGCAAGGAGCAGCTTCTGCAGGCCATGCACCGCCAAGACGATTAGTTCAGAAGCTCTACACTGTCGTCTACAACGAAGACTTTGTTTGTTCGTTCCAAGAGTACATGTATTAGTTATTCACAGTGCTGACTTCTCTTCTTCTTCGTCGTCTTCGTTAAATTCCCTAGAAATACTGGTACTTGAAACAAACTCGGCAAGAATATCTGGATTAACGTCGTCCATGTAGAGGTCCGGGTCGATGTCAAGCAGAAGGTTCGAAGGCTTGTGAAAGCGGTGCTGACCCCGAGGTATTTCTTCGCATTGCAGAAGATTAACGAACGCTGGATTCCTGTTTATAAAGATGCCCATGTCAATGGTGTCTCCCGACAAGCTAGTTCGTTGTGCTGACACCATTTCGCCACTGACGCTGAAGTCCCTCTCAATTTGACATGACGAAACAGGAATCGAGAAGAGCACACGTACCGCTTTTGGGATGATTCGGTATTGTCCGGAATGCTCAAGCCGCTTCCAGAACTCAAGCACAGTTTCTTTCGCAGCCATATTTGCGTTGCGCTCGACATCAACCATATCATCCATCCAGCGATCCAATTCATCTTCAGCGCGTTTATCAACGCGAGGTGCCACTGCAGGCCTGTTGCGCGGCGCAAACCGTGCCTCTAAACGACTCAGCTGAGGTGAAGACGCGTTCACGTGGCCTGAGACACCATCTAATGGTCCGGCCACCTTCTTTAGCAAGGATAGTAGGTTTGATCGAATTTTGTCATTGACTGCGTTTAATCTGGCGACGGCTTCCTTGCCCTTTAATCCATGCTGCCGGCAACACAGGATCACAGCGCGGTTGAGTGATTCCTGGGTGTTTTTGTAGATTGGGTGAAGTTTCAACATCATTTCCAGCACGAAATCACACTTATCAAACATAGAATCCTTGTAATACCGAGCGAAAAAACGTTCGTCAAAAGCTTCGCGTAAGAGATCGCGGGTCTTCGCTGCTAGAGGTGTCAAGGAGCTCGCTGGTATCCACTGTGGCTTCTCATCCGTTGACAGGTAGTGTAAGATTGGTTGACCGGGGCAAAGATTGTCAATGCGGATCATGTACAGCGACATCAGCACTTCTACCTGCTCTGGCCGCTCTGCTTGGCATTTAAACTTCAAATCCGCAACTGGAGCAAGCAGAGATAGTGTTTGGACGAGCTCGGAATGGCAATTTTCCAGAGGAAAAGCGGGAGGTGGTCGACGCTCGTGAATAGCACGGTCCGCTCGTATCTTGTACCACTCGACAACAGCTTCCCATTTGTCCAGTACCCGTCTCATCGCATTCGTCGTGCTCAGGAATCGTGATGTAGAGTGCCCGATAAGACGTTTAGATGCTCCTTTTGTTTTCTCCTTACACAGCTCGCCAAACAAATCTCCAGCCGAGGATACCAGCTTCACATTCGAGATAACAGTCGTCATCTTCGTAATAAGGCTCGCCATTTCAGGGTTGGCCTCTTTACTTCTCCTTCCACCCAGCCCGCACGACATTTTGGTGGCGGCATGGGCCATGTGGGCAAAACACCACTCCCAGCGCAGCTGTAGACCCGAACGCAGCATGAATTTGACGTCGCCACCCGCGTCGCTGGTCGCCCCGAAGAAATGTTGGGGCTTCAAGTCGAAGTCAGCTAATGAACTCGTCAACCACATGCGAAATGGCTTTTGGATCCCACCTTCCCGCTCACTATAAGCCGGGTTAAACGGTTTTGTTCCGAGAAGGACAGAGTTGAATTGCCAGTCTTTATCGACCAGGTATACCCTCAGCCCCAGATATTTGTCGTTCGTAGTTTTGCATGTCCAAAAATCGGCGACGAGTGTGAAGTTCGGGTAAACCTCTCGGTTATCAGCAAGGTACTCCATCATCTCCTTCTTCGTGGACTGATACAGCTCGACGATGGCCGCACTAACACGCTTGGAGCCAAGGTCCGTCTGCATTTCCTTCTTCACCACCAGCGCTTTCAGCATTCTCGACTCTTCATACTCACCACTTCTCAGCGGCAAATTGTGGTTGACAATTTTCAGTGTTTCCAGCAGTAAATTCAGCCGAGCCGGATTGTTAGCGAACAGTGGTGAGGCGCGGAGCTTGTCGATCTCGCTATCTCGCTTCCTCTTGCCAGTAACTTCAACGTCTGTCTTCGGCGACGCCAGATTATGCACCAGTCGAAGATGGTGCGCAGCTCGGGATGTCTTTCCTGTTGACATCCGGTAGAGATTCTCACCTGAAGTTCTGCACGTTTCATCGGCCAAACATGCCCACCGGACTGTGAGCTTGTTGTTCTCGTCGCGGTACTCCACCCTTACTCCCCACTTAAAAATGTAGGAAGTCTCGTTTTCTGTAGGAGGAATCACCTTGAACGGCCCTATCGACTGGAAGTTTGCGATGGCTTGCTTTACTGCAGCCGGAGGCTTCAACGCAGACTGAGGTTGCTGCATAATTAACTTGCTAGCGTCAACAGCAACACTGCCGGAAGAAGTGGTTCGCTTTCGGCCAGGATCGCGGTTGTCGTCGAAGGTCGAGCGCCGAGAGAAGCAGGGCGCTCCTGCCGTGAAAATCTTACAATGCCACTTGCGATCTTAGATCGCTAATGCAAAATTTCGAATAGATTTTTTACCAATCACGTTCCGTTTGAACGAGCACGCACCCGACCAAATGGGTACATGAACGAGCTCGAACGAGCATTCGAGTCAGCGTGCTCGTGGTTTTCGAACTTAAAGCCTACGAGCACGAATTTCGTTGTTTTCGTGCTCGCGCACTTAACGACGAGCAGCGAAGTTCGCAATTTCGTGCTCCCCTAACCCGTGCTCGTCCGAGGCTTGGTTAGACTAGTCTAGGACCTGAAGGGAGATGCGCAACTCGACCATCATTCTGACGATCCATGACACAAAGTGCTCCGATTCGGACGAAACTTTAGGAGCTGTTTCAGTATGGTTAGACTAGTCTAGGACCTGAAGGGAGATGCGCAACTCGACCATCATTCTGACGATCCGTGACACAAAGTGCTCCGATTCGGACGAAACTTTAGGAGCTGTTTCAGTATGGTTAGACTAGTCTAGGACCTGAAGGGAGATGCGCAACTCGACCATCATTCTGAAGATCCATGACACAAAGTGCTCCGATTCGGACGAAACTTTAGGAGCTGTTTCAGTATGGTTAGACTAGTCTAGGACCTGAAGGGAGATGCGCAACTCGACCATCATTCTGACGATCCATGACACAAAGTGCTCCGATTCGGACGAAACTTTAGGAGCTGTTTCAGTATGGTTAGACTAGTCTAGGACCTGAAGGGAGATGCGCAACTCGACCATCATTCTGACGATCCGTGACACAAAGTGCTCCGATTCGGACGAAACTTTAGGAGCTGTTTCAGTATGGTTAGACTAGTCTAGGACCTGAAGGGAGATGCGCAACTCGACCATCATTCTGACGATCCATGACACAAAGTGCTCCGATTCGGACGAAACTTTAGGAGCTGTTTCAGTATGGTTAGACTAGTCTAGGACCTGAAGGGAGATGCGCAACTCGACCATCATTCTGACGATCCGTGACACAAAGTGCTCCGATTCGGACGAAACTTTAGGAGCTGTTTCAGTATGGTTAGACTAGTCTAGGACCTGAAGGGAGATGCGCAACTCGACCATCATTCTGACGATCCATGACACAAAGTGCTCCGATTCGGACGAAACGTTAGGAGCTGTTTCAGTATGGTTAGACTAGTCTAGGACCTGAAGGGAGATGCGCAACTCGACCATCATTCTGACGATCCGTGACACAAAGTGCTCCGATTCGGACGAAACTTTAGGAGCTGTTTCAGTATGGTTAGACTAGTCTAGGACCAGAAGGGAGATGCGCAACTCGACCATCATTCTGACGATCCGTGTCACAAAGTGCTCCGATTCGGACGAAACTTTAGGAGCTGTTTCAGTATGGTTAGACTAGTCTAGGACCAGAAGGGAGATGCGCAACTCGACCATCATTCTGACGATCCGTGACACAAAGTGCTCCGATTCGGACGAAACTTTAGGAGCTGTTTCAGTATGGTTAGACTAGTCTAGGACCTGAAGGGAGATGCGCAACTCGACCATCATTCTGACGATCCGTGACACAAAGTGCTCCGATTCGGACGAAACTTTAGGAGCTGTTTCAGTATGGTTAGACTAGTCTAGGACCTGAAGGGAGATGCGCAACTCGACCATCGTTCTGACGATCCATGACACAAAGTGCTCCGATTCGGACGAAACTTTAGGAGCTGTTTCAGTATGGTTAGACTAGTCTAGGACCTGAAGGGAGATGCGCAACTCGACCATCATTCTGACGATCCGTGACACAAAGTGCTCCGATTCGGACGAAACTTTAGGAGCTGTTTCAGTATGGTTAGACTAGTCTAGGACCTGAAGGGAGATGCGCAACTCGACCATCATTCTGACGATCCGTGACACAAAGTGCTCCGATTCGGACGAAACTTTAGGAGCTGTTTCAGTATGGTTAGACTAGTCTAGGACCTGAAGGGAGATGCGCAACTCGACCATCGTTCTGACGATCCATGACACAAAGTGCTCCGATTCGGACGAAACTTTAGGAGCTGTTTCAGTATGGTTAGACTAGTCTAGGACCTGAAGGGAGATGCGCAACTCGACCATCATTCTGACGATCCGTGACACAAAGTGCTCCGATTCGGACGAAACTTTAGGAGCTGTTTCAGTATGGTTAGACTAGTCTAGGACCTGAAGGGAGATGCGCAACTCGACCATCATTCTGGCGATCCGTGACACAAAGTGCTCCGATTCGGACGAAACTTTGGGAGCTGTTTCAGTATGGTTAGACTAGTCTAGGACGTGAAGGGGGATGCGCAACTCGACCATCGTTCTGACGATCCGTGACACAAAGTGCTCCGATTCGGACGAAACTTTAGGAGCTGTTTCAGTATGGTTAGACTAGTCTAGGACCAGAAGGGAGATGCGCAATTCGACCATCGTTCTGACGATCCGTGACACAAAGTGCTCCGATTCGGACGAAACTTTGGGAGCTGTTTCAGTATGGTTAGACTAGTCTAGGACCAGAAGGGAGATGCGCAACTCGACCATCATTCTGACGATCCGTGACACAAAGTGCTCCGATTCGGACGAAACTTTAGGAGCTGTTTCAGTATGGTTAGACTAGTCTAGGACCTGAAGGGAGATGCGCAACTCGACCATCATTCTGACGATCCATGACACAAAGTGCTCCGATTCGGACGAAACTTTAGGAGCTGTTTCAGTATGGTTAGACTAGTCTAGGACCTGAAGGGAGATGCGCAACTCGACCATCATTCTGACGATCCGTGACACAAAGTGCTCCGATTCGGACGAAACTTTAGGAGCTGTTTCAGTATGGTTAGACTAGTCTAGGACCAGAAGGGAGATGCGCAACTCGACCATCATTCTGACGATCCGTGACACAAAGTGCTCCGATTCGGACGAAACTTTAGGAGCTGTTTCAGTATGGTTAGACTAGTCTAGGACCTGAAGGGGGATGCGCAACTCGACCATCATTCTGACGATCCATGACACAAAGTGCTCCGATTCGGACGAAACTTTAGGAGCTGTTTCAGTATGGTTAGACTAGTCTAGGACCTGAAGGGAGATGCGCAACTCGACCATCATTCTGACGATCCGTGACACAAAGTGCTCCGATTCGGACGAAACTTTAGGAGCTGTTTCAGTATGGTTAGACTAGTCTAGGACCTGAAGGGAGATGCGCAACTCGACCATCATTCTGACGATCCGTGACACAAAGTGCTCCGATTCGGACGAAACTTTGGGAGCTGTTTCAGTATGGTTAGACTAGTCTAGGACGTGAAGGGGGATGCGCAACTCGACCATCGTTCTGACGATCCGTGACACAAAGTGCTCCGATTCGGACGAAACTTTGGGAGCTGTTTCAGTATGGTTAGACTAGTCTAGGACGTGAAGGGGGATGCGCAACTCGACCATCGTTCTGACGATCCGTGACACAAAGTGCTCCGATTCGGACGAAACTTTAGGAGCTGTTTCAGTATGGTTAGACTAGTCTAGGACCTGAAGGGGGATGCGCAACTCGACCATCATTCTGACGATCCATGACACAAAGTGCTCCGATTCGGACGAAACTTTAGGAGCTGTTTCAGTATGGTTAGACTAGTCTAGGACCTGAAGGGAGATGCGCAACTCGACCATCATTCTGACGATCCGTGACACAAAGTGCTCCGATTCGGACGAAACTTTAGGAGCTGTTTCAGTATGGTTAGACTAGTCTAGGACCTGAAGGGAGATGCGCAACTCGACCATCATTCTGACGATCCGTGACACAAAGTGCTCCGATTCGGACGAAACTTTGGGAGCTGTTTCAGTATGGTTAGACTAGTCTAGGACGTGAAGGGTGATGCGCAACTCGACCATCGTTCTGACGATCCGTGACACAAAGTGCTCCGATTCGGACGAAACTTTGGGAGCTGTTTCAGTATGGTTAGACTAGTCTAGGACGTGAAGGGGGATGCGCAACTCGACCATCGTTCTGACGATCCGTGACACAAAGTGCTCCGATTCGGACGAAACTTTGGGAGCTGTTTCAGTATGGTTAGACTAGTCTAGGACGTGTAGGGGGATGCGCAACTCGACCATCGTTCTGACGATCCGTGACACAAAGTGCTCCGATTCGGACGAAACTTTGGGAGCTGTTTCAGTATGGTTAGACTAGTCTAGGACGTGAAGGGGGATGCGCAACTCGACCATCGTTCTGACGATCCGTGACACAAAGTGCTCCGATTCGGACGAAACTTTGGGAGCTGTTTCAGTATGGTTAGACTAGTCTAGGACCTGAAGGGAGATGCGCAACTCGACCATCATTCTGACGATCCGTGACACAAAGTGCTCCGATTCGGACGAAACTTTAGGAGCTGTTTCAGTATGGTTAGACTAGTCTAGGACCTGAAGGGAGATGCGCAACTCGACCATCATTCTGACGATCCGTGACACAAAGTGCTCCGATTCGGACGAAACTTTGGGAGCTGTTTCAGTATGGTTAGACTAGTCTAGGACGTGAAGGGGGATGCGCAACTCGACCATCGTTCTGACGATCCGTGACACAAAGTGCTCCGATTCGGACGAAACTTTGGGAGCTGTTTCAGTATGGTTAGACTAGTCTAGGACGTGAAGGGGGATGCGCAACTCGACCATCGTTCTGACGATCCGTGACACAAAGTGCTCCGATTCGGACGAAACTTTAGGAGCTGTTTCAGTATGGTTAGACTAGTCTAGGACCTGAAGGGAGATGCGCAACTCGACCATCATTCTGACGATCCATGACACAAAGTGCTCCGATTCGGACGAAACTTTAGGAGCTGTTTCAGTATGGTTAGACTAGTCTAGGACCTGAAGGGAGATGCGCAACTCGACCATCATTCTGACGATCCGTGACACAAAGTGCTCCGATTCGGACGAAACTTTAGGAGCTGTTTCAGTATGGTTAGACTAGTCTAGGACCTGAAGGGAGATGCGCAACTCGACCATCATTCTGACGATCCGTGACACAAAGTGCTCCGATTCGGACGAAACTTTGGGAGCTGTTTCAGTATGGTTAGACTAGTCTAGGACGTGAAGGGGGATGCGCAACTCGACCATCGTTCTGACGATCCGTGACACAAAGTGCTCCGATTCGGACGAAACTTTGGGAGCTGTTTCAGTATGGTTAGACTAGTCTAGGACGTGAAGGGGGATGCGCAACTCGACCATCGTTCTGACGATCCGTGACACAAAGTGCTCCGATTCGGACGAAACTTTGGGAGCTGTTTCAGTATGGTTAGACTAGTCTAGGACGTGTAGGGGGATGCGCAACTCGACCATCGTTCTGACGATCCGTGACACAAAGTGCTCCGATTCGGACGAAACTTTGGGAGCTGTTTCAGTATGGTTAGACTAGTCTAGGACGTGAAGGGGGATGCGCAACTCGACCATCGTTCTGACGATCCGTGACACAAAGTGCTCCGATTCGGACGAAACTTTGGGAGCTGTTTCAGTATGGTTAGACTAGTCTAGGACGTGAAGGGGGATGCGCAACTCGACCATCGTTCTGACGATCCGTGACACAAAGTGCTCCGATTCGGACGAAACTTTGGGAGCTGTTTCAGTATGGTTAGACTAGTCTAGGACGTGAAGGGGATGCGCAACTCGACCATCGTTCTGACGATCCGTGACACAAAGTGCTCCGATTCGGACGAAACTTTGGGAGCTGTTTCAGTATGGTTAGACTAGTCTAGGACGTGAAGGGGGATGCGCAACTCGACCATCGTTCTGACGATCCGTGACACAAAGTGCTCCGATTCGGACGAAACTTTAGGAGCTGTTTCAGTATGGTTAGACTAGTCTAGGACCTGAAGGGGGATGCGCAACTCGACCATCGTTCTGACGATCCGTGACACAAAGTGCTCCGATTCGGACGAAACTTTGGGAGCTGTTTCAGTATGGTTAGACTAGTCTAGGACGTGAAGGGGGATGCGCAACTCGACCATCGTTCTGACGATCCGTGACACAAAGTGCTCCGATTCGGACGAAACTTTGGGAGCTGTTTCAGTATGGTTAGACTAGTCTAGGACGTGAAGGGGGATGCGCAACTCGACCATCGTTCTGACGATCCGTGACACAAAGTGCTCCGATTCGGACGAAACTTTGGGAGCTGTTTCAGTATGGTTAGACTAGTCTAGGACGTGAAGGGGGATGCGCAACTCGACCATCGTTCTGACGATCCGTGACACAAAGTGCTCCGATTCGGACGAAACTTTGGGAGCTGTTTCAGTATGGTTAGACTAGTCTAGGACGTGAAGGGGGATGCGCAACTCGACCATCGTTCTGACGATCCGTGACACAAAGTGCTCCGATTCGGACGAAACTTTGGGAGCTGTTTCAGTAGGGTTAGACTAGTCTAGGACGTGAAGGGGGATGCGCAACTCGACCATCGTTCTGACGATCCGTGACACAAAGTGCTCCGATTCGGACGAAACTTTGGGAGCTGTTTCAGTATGGTTAGACTAGTCTAGGACGTGAAGGGGGATGCGCAACTCGACCATCGTTCTGACGATCCGTGACACAAAGTGCTCCGATTCGGACGAAACTTTGGGAGCTGTTTCAGTATGGTTAGACTAGTCTAGGACGTGAAGGGGGATGCGCAACTCGACCATCGTTCTGACGATCCGTGACACAAAGTGCTCCGATTCGGACGAAACTTTGGGAGCTGTTTCAGTATGGTTAGACTAGTCTAGGACGTGAAGGGGGATGCGCAACTCGACCATCGTTCTGACGATCCGTGACACAAAGTGCTCCGATTCGGACGAAACTTTGGGAGCTGTTTCAGTATGGTTAGACTAGTCTAGGACCAGAAGGGAGATGCGCAACTCGACCATCATTCTGACGATCCGTGACACAAAGTGCTCCGATTCGGACGAAACTTTAGGAGCTGTTTCAGTATGGTTAGACTAGTCTAGGACCTGAAGGGGGATGCGCAACTCGACCATCATTCTGACGATCCATGACACAAAGTGCTCCGATTCGGACGAAACTTTAGGAGCTGTTTCAGTATGGTTAGACTAGTCTAGGACCTGAAGGGAGATGCGCAACTCGACCATCATTCTGACGATCCGTGACACAAAGTGCTCCGATTCGGACGAAACTTTAGGAGCTGTTTCAGTATGGTTAGACTAGTCTAGGACCTGAAGGGAGATGCGCAACTCGACCATCATTCTGACGATCCGTGACACAAAGTGCTCCGATTCGGACGAAACTTTGGGAGCTGTTTCAGTATGGTTAGACTAGTCTAGGACGTGAAGGGGATGCGCAACTCGACCATCGTTCTGACGATCCGTGACACAAAGTGCTCCGATTCGGACGAAACTTTGGGAGCTGTTTCAGTATGGTTAGACTAGTCTAGGACGTGAAGGGGATGCGCAACTCGACCATCGTTCTGACGATCCGTGACACAAAGTGCTCCGATTCGGACGAAACTTTGGGAGCTGTTTCAGTATGGTTAGACTAGTCTAGGACGTGAAGGGGATGCGCAACTCGACCATCGTTCTGACGATCCGTGACACAAAGTGCTCCGATTCGGACGAAACTTTGGGAGCTGTTTCAGTATGGTTAGACTAGTCTAGGACGTGAAGGGGGATGCGCAACTCGACCATCGTTCTGACGATCCGTGACACAAAGTGCTCCGATTCGGACGAAACTTTGGGAGCTGTTTCAGTATGGTTAGACTAGTCTAGGACGTGAAGGGGGATGCGCAACTCGACCATCGTTCTGACGATCCGTGACACAAAGTGCTCCGATTCGGACGAAACTTTGGGAGCTGTTTCAGTATGGTTAGACTAGTCTAGGACGTGAAGGGGGATGCGCAACTCGACCATCGTTCTGACGATCCGTGACACAAAGTGCTCCGATTCGGACGAAACTTTGGGAGCTGTTTCAGTATGGTTAGACTAGTCTAGGACGTGAAGGGGGATGCGCAACTCGACCATCGTTCTGACGATCCGTGACACAAAGTGCTCCGATTCGGACGAAACTTTGGGAGCTGTTTCAGTATGGTTAGACTAGTCTAGGACCAGAAGGGAGATGCGCAACTCGACCATCATTCTGACGATCCGTGACACAAAGTGCTCCGATTCGGACGAAACTTTAGGAGCTGTTTCAGTATGGTTAGACTAGTCTAGGACCTGAAGGGGGATGCGCAACTCGACCATCATTCTGACGATCCATGACACAAAGTGCTCCGATTCGGACGAAACTTTGGGAGCTGTTTCAGTATGGTTAGACTAGTCTAGGACCTGAAGGGAGATGCGCAACTCGACCATCATTCTGACGATCCGTGACACAAAGTGCTCCGATTCGGACGAAACTTTAGGAGCTGTTTCAGTATGGTTAGACTAGTCTAGGACCAGAAGGGAGATGCGCAACTCGACCATCATTCTGACGATCCGTGACACAAAGTGCTCCGATTCGGACGAAACTTTAGGAGCTGTTTCAGTATGGTTAGACTAGTCTAGGACCTGAAGGGGGATGCGCAACTCGACCATCATTCTGACGATCCATGACACAAAGTGCTCCGATTCGGACGAAACTTTGGGAGCTGTTTCAGTATGGTTAGACTAGTCTAGGACCTGAAGGGAGATGCGCAACTCGACCATCATTCTGACGATCCGTGACACAAAGTGCTCCGATTCGGACGAAACTTTAGGAGCTGTTTCAGTATGGTTAGACTAGTCTAGGACCAGAAGGGAGATGCGCAACTCGACCATCATTCTGACGATCCGTGACACAAAGTGCTCCGATTCGGACGAAACTTTAGGAGCTGTTTCAGTATGGTTAGACTAGTCTAGGACCTGAAGGGAGATGCGCAACTCGACCATCATTCTGACGATCCGTGACACAAAGTGCTCCGATTCGGACGAAACTTTAGGAGCTGTTTCAGTATGGTTAGACTAGTCTAGGACCTGAAGGGGGATGCGCAACTCGACCATCATTCTGACGATCCGTGACACAAAGTGCTCCGATTCGGACGAAACTTTGGGAGCTGTTTCAGTATGGTTAGACTAGTCTAGGACGTGAAGGGGGATGCGCAACTCGACCATCGTTCTGACGATCCGTGACACAAAGTGCTCCGATTCGGACGAAACTTTGGGAGCTGTTTCAGTATGGTTAGACTAGTCTAGGACGTGAAGGGGATGCGCAACTCGACCATCGTTCTGACGATCCGTGACACAAAGTGCTCCGATTCGGACGAAACTTTGGGAGCTGTTTCAGTATGGTTAGACTAGTCTAGGACGTGAAGGGGGATGCGCAACTCGACCATCGTTCTGACGATCCGTGACACAAAGTGCTCCGATTCGGACGAAACTTTGGGAGCTGTTTCAGTATGGTTAGACTAGTCTAGGACGTGAAGGGGGATGCGCAACTCGACCATCGTTCTGACGATCCGTGACACAAAGTGCTCCGATTCGGACGAAACGTTAGGAGCTGTTTCAGTATGGTTAGACTAGTCTAGGACGTGAAGGGGGATGCGCAACTCGACCATCGTTCTGACGATCCGTGACACAAAGTGCTCCGATTCGGACGAAACTTTAGGAGCTGTTTCAGTATGGTTAGACTAGTCTAGGACCAGAAGGGAGATGCGCAACTCGACCATCATTCTGACGATCCGTGACACAAAGTGCTCCGATTCGGACGAAACTTTAGGAGCTGTTTCAGTATGGTTAGACTAGTCTAGGACCTGAAGGGAGATGCGCAACTCGACCATCATTCTGACGATCCGTGACACAAAGTGCTCCGATTCGGACGAAACTTTAGGAGCTGTTTCAGTATGGTTAGACTAGTCTAGGACGTGAAGGGGGATGCGCAACTCGACCATCGTTCTGACGATCCGTGACACAAAGTGCTCCGATTCGGACGAAACTTTAGGAGCTGTTTCAGTATGGTTAGACTAGTCTAGGACCAGAAGGGAGATGCGCAACTCGACCATCATTCTGACGATCCGTGACACAAAGTGCTCCGATTCGGACGAAACTTTAGGAGCTGTTTCAGTATGGTTAGACTAGTCTAGGACCTGAAGGGAGATGCGCAACTCGACCATCATTCTGACGATCCGTGACACAAAGTGCTCCGATTCGGACGAAACTTTAGGAGCTGTTTCAGTATGGTTAGACTAGTCTAGGACGTGAAGGGGGATGCGCAACTCGACCATCGTTCTGACGATCCGTGACACAAAGTGCTCCGATTCGGACGAAACTTTAGGAGCTGTTTCAGTATGGTTAGACTAGTCTAGGACCAGAAGGGAGATGCGCAACTCGACCATCATTCTGACGATCCGTGACACAAAGTGCTCCGATTCGGACGAAACTTTAGGAGCTGTTTCAGTATGGTTAGACTAGTCTAGGACCTGAAGGGAGATGCGCAACTCGACCATCATTCTGACGATCCGTGACACAAAGTGCTCCGATTCGGACGAAACTTTAGGAGCTGTTTCAGTATGGTTAGACTAGTCTAGGACGTGAAGGGGGATGCGCAACTCGACCATCGTTCTGACGATCCGTGACACAAAGTGCTCCGATTCGGACGAAACTTTGGGAGCTGTTTCAGTATGGTTAGACTAGTCTAGGACGTGAAGGGGGATGCGCAACTCGACCATCGTTCTGACGATCCGTGACACAAAGTGCTCCGATTCGGACGAAACTTTGGGAGCTGTTTCAGTATGGTTAGACTAGTCTAGGACGTGAAGGGGGATGCGCAACTCGACCATCGTTCTGACGATCCGTGACACAAAGTGCTCCGATTCGGACGAAACTTTAGGAGCTGTTTCAGTATGGTTAGACTAGTCTAGGACCTGAAGGGGGATGCGCAACTCGACCATCGTTCTGACGATCCGTGACACAAAGTGCTCCGATTCGGACGAAACTTTGGGAGCTGTTTCAGTATGGTTAGACTAGTCTAGGACGTGAAGGGGGATGCGCAACTCGACCATCGTTCTGACGATCCGTGACACAAAGTGCTCCGATTCGGACGAAACTTTGGGAGCTGTTTCAGTATGGTTAGACTAGTCTAGGACCAGAAGGGAGATGCGCAACTCGACCATCGTTCTGACGATCCGTGACACAAAGTGCTCCGATTCGGACGAAACTTTGGGAGCTGTTTCAGTATGGTTAGACTAGTCTAGGACGTGAAGGGGGATGCGCAACTCGACCATCGTTCTGACGATCCGTGACACAAAGTGCTCCGATTCGGACGAAACTTTGGGAGCTGTTTCAGTATGGTTAGACTAGTCTAGGACCTGAAGGGGGATGCGCAACTCGACCATCATTCTGACGATCCGTGACACAAAGTGCTCCGATTCGGACGAAACTTTAGGACCTGTTTCAGTATGGTTAGACTAGTCTAGGACCAGAAGGGAGATGCGCAACTCGACCATCATTCTGACGATCCGTGACACAAAGTGCTCCGATTCGGACGAAACTTTAGGAGCTGTTTCAGTATGGTTAGACTAGTCTAGGACCTGAAGGGAGATGCGCAACTCGACCATCATTCTGACGATCCATGACACAAAGTGCTCCGATTCGGACGAAACTTTAGGAGCTGTTTCAGTATGGTTAGACTAGTCTAGGACCTGAAGGGAGATGCGCAACTCGACCATCATTCTGACGATCCGTGACACAAAGTGCTCCGATTCGGACGAAACTTTAGGAGCTGTTTCAGTATGGTTAGACTAGTCTAGGACCTGAAGGGAGATGCGCAACTCGACCATCATTCTGACGATCCATGACACAAAGTGCTCCGATTCGGACGAAACTTTAGGAGCTGTTTCAGTATGGTTAGACTAGTCTAGGACCAGAAGGGAGATGCGCAACTCGACCATCATTCTGACGATCCGTGACACAAAGTGCTCCGATTCGGACGAAACTTTAGGAGCTGTTTCAGTATGGTTAGACTAGTCTAGGACCTGAAGGGGGATGCGCAACTCGACCATCATTCTGACGATCCGTGACACAAAGTGCTCCGATTTGGACGAAACTTTAGGAGCTGTTTCAGTATGGTTAGACTAGTCTAGGACCTGAAGGGAGATGCGCAACTCGACCATCATTCTGACGATCCGTGACACAAAGTGCTCCGATTCGGACGAAACTTTAGGAGCTGTTTCAGTATGGTTAGACTAGTCTAGGACCTGAAGGGAGATGCGCAACTCGACCATCATTCTGACGATCCATGACACAAAGTGCTTCGATTCGGACGAAACTTTAGGAGCTGTTTCAGTATGGTTAGACTAGTCTAGGACCAGAAGGGAGATGCGCAACTCGACCATCATTCTGACGATCCGTGACACAAAGTGCTCCGATTCGGACGAAACTTTAGGAGCTGTTTCAGTATGGTTAGACTAGTCTAGGACCTGAAGGGGGATGCGCAACTCGACCATCGTTCTGACGATCCGTGACACAAAGTGCTCCGATTCGGACGAAACTTTGGGAGCTGTTTCAGTATGGTTAGACTAGTCTAGGACCAGAAGGGAGATGCGCAACTCGACCATCGTTCTGACGATCCGTGACACAAAGTGCTCCGATTCGGACGAAACTTTGGGAGCTGTTTCAGTATGGTTAGACTAGTCTAGGACGTGAAGGGGGATGCGCAACTCGACCATCGTTCTGACGATCCGTGACACAAAGTGCTCCGATTCGGACGAAACTTTGGGAGCTGTTTCAGTATGGTTAGACTAGTCTAGGACCTGAAGGGGGATGCGCAACTCGACCATCATTCTGACGATCCGTGACACAAAGTGCTCCGATTCGGACGAAACTTTAGGACCTGTTTCAGTATGGTTAGACTAGTCTAGGACCAGAAGGGAGATGCGCAACTCGACCATCATTCTGACGATCCGTGACACAAAGTGCTCCGATTCGGACGAAACTTTAGGAGCTGTTTCAGTATGGTTAGACTAGTCTAGGACCTGAAGGGAGATGCGCAACTCGACCATCATTCTGACGATCCATGACACAAAGTGCTCCGATTCGGACGAAACTTTAGGAGCTGTTTCAGTATGGTTAGACTAGTCTAGGACCTGAAGGGAGATGCGCAACTCGACCATCATTCTGACGATCCGTGACACAAAGTGCTCCGATTCGGACGAAACTTTAGGAGCTGTTTCAGTATGGTTAGACTAGTCTAGGACCTGAAGGGAGATGCGCAACTCGACCATCATTCTGACGATCCATGACACAAAGTGCTCCGATTCGGACGAAACTTTAGGAGCTGTTTCAGTATGGTTAGACTAGTCTAGGACCTGAAGGGAGATGCGCAACTCGACCATCATTCTGACGATCCGTGACACAAAGTGCTCCGATTCGGACGAAACTTTAGGAGCTGTTTCAGTATGGTTAGACTAGTCTAGGACCTGAAGGGAGATGCGCAACTCGACCATCATTCTGACGATCCATGACACAAAGTGCTCCGATTCGGACGAAACTTTAGGAGCTGTTTCAGTATGGTTAGACTAGTCTAGGACCAGAAGGGAGATGCGCAACTCGACCATCATTCTGACGATCCGTGACACAAAGTGCTCCGATTCGGACGAAACTTTAGGAGCTGTTTCAGTATGGTTAGACTAGTCTAGGACCTGAAGGGAGATGCGCAACTCGACCATCATTCTGACGATCCGTGACACAAAGTGCTCCGATTCGGACGAAACTTTAGGAGCTGTTTCAGTATGGTTAGACTAGTCTAGGACCTGAAGGGAGATGCGCAACTCGACCATCATTCTGACGATCCATGACACAAAGTGCTCCGATTCGGACGAAACTTTAGGAGCTGTTTCAGTATGGTTAGACTAGTCTAGGACCTGAAGGGAGATGCGCAACTCGACCATCATTCTGACGATCCATGACACAAAGTGCTCCGATTCGGACGAAACTTTAGGAGCTGTTTCAGTATGGTTAGACTAGTCTAGGACGTGAAGGGGGATGCGCAACTCGACCATCGTTCTGACGATCCGTGACACAAAGTGCTCCGATTCGGACGAAACTTTAGGAGCTGTTTCAGTATGGTTAGACTAGTCTAGGACCAGAAGGGAGATGCGCAACTCGACCATCATTCTGACGATCCGTGACACAAAGTGCTCCGATTCGGACGAAACTTTAGGAGCTGTTTCAGTATGGTTAGACTAGTCTAGGACCTGAAGGGAGATGCGCAACTCGACCATCATTCTGACGATCCATGACACAAAGTGCTCCGATTCGGACGAAACTTTAGGAGCTGTTTCAGTATGGTTAGACTAGTCTAGGACCTGAAGGGGGATGCGCAACTCGACCATCGTTCTGACGATCCGTGACACAAAGTGCTCCGATTCGGACGAAACTTTGGGAGCTGTTTCAGTATGGTTAGACTAGTCTAGGACGTGAAGGGGGATGCGCAACTCGACCATCGTTCTGACGATCCGTGACACAAAGTGCTCCGATTCGGACGAAACTTTAGGAGCTGTTTCAGTATGGTTAGACTAGTCTAGGACCTGAAGGGGGATGCGCAACTCGACCATCATTCTGACGATCCATGACACAAAGTGCTCCGATTCGGACGAAACTTTAGGAGCTGTTTCAGTATGGTTAGACTAGTCTAGGACCTGAAGGGAGATGCGCAACTCGACCATCATTCTGACGATCCGTGACACAAAGTGCTCCGATTCGGACGAAACTTTAGGAGCTGTTTCAGTATGGTTAGACTAGTCTAGGACCTGAAGGGAGATGCGCAACTCGACCATCATTCTGACGATCCGTGACACAAAGTGCTCCGATTCGGACGAAACTTTGGGAGCTGTTTCAGTATGGTTAGACTAGTCTAGGACGTGAAGGGGGATGCGCAACTCGACCATCGTTCTGACGATCCGTGACACAAAGTGCTCCGATTCGGACGAAACTTTGGGAGCTGTTTCAGTATGGTTAGACTAGTCTAGGACGTGAAGGGGGATGCGCAACTCGACCATCGTTCTGACGATCCGTGACACAAAGTGCTCCGATTCGGACGAAACTTTGGGAGCTGTTTCAGTATGGTTAGACTAGTCTAGGACGTGAAGGGGGATGCGCAACTCGACCATCGTTCTGACGATCCGTGACACAAAGTGCTCCGATTCGGACGAAACTTTGGGAGCTGTTTCAGTATGGTTAGACTAGTCTAGGACGTGAAGGGGGATGCGCAACTCGACCATCGTTCTGACGATCCGTGACACAAAGTGCTCCGATTCGGACGAAACTTTGGGAGCTGTTTCAGTATGGTTAGACTAGTCTAGGACGTGAAGGGGGATGCGCAACTCGACCATCGTTCTGACGATCCGTGACACAAAGTGCTCCGATTCGGACGAAACTTTGGGAGCTGTTTCAGTATGGTTAGACTAGTCTAGGACGTGAAGGGGGATGCGCAACTCGACCATCGTTCTGACGATCCGTGACACAAAGTGCTCCGATTCGGACGAAACTTTAGGAGCTGTTTCAGTATGGTTAGACTAGTCTAGGACCTGAAGGGGGATGCGCAACTCGACCATCATTCTGACGATCCGTGACACAAAGTGCTCCGATTCGGACGAAACTTTAGGAGCTGTTTCAGTATGGTTAGACTAGTCTAGGACCTGAAGGGAGATGCGCAACTCGACCATCATTCTGACGATCCGTGACACAAAGTGCTCCGATTCGGACGAAACTTTAGGAGCTGTTTCAGTATGGTTAGACTAGTCTAGGACCTGAAGGGGGATGCGCAACTCGACCATCATTCTGACGATCCGTGACACAAAGTGCTCCGATTCGGACGAAACTTTAGGAGCTGTTTCAGTATGGTTAGACTAAATTGAAGGTATGCGAATGAGGCTTGAGGTCGATGTGAGCAGAAAGAAGTAAATCCGAAAGAGATTGAGATTGAGTTAGGCTAAACCGGTCTACAGATCTCTCTATCTGTGTCCTAATAACAATCCCACAAAGTATAAGCATCTAACTCCTTTAAGTTCTAACGGGGCTGCGACAGATATACAGTGCAGAGAGGTAACTTCAACTTACCACTCTCAGCCAATCAGGAATGTAGATCTTGGGGAGTCGTCCAATCATATCACGAGAATACACCATATGTACGGAGGGCCACGCTCCTTCAACAACACCACAGTAGGCACGTGCTCCGCGGTAGGTATCCACAGCAGATAGACTGCGAAGTGCACAATCGCAACACCCCCACTCAATTTGCAGTCTACTCGAGCATGTCCGTGACATTGCTGCACTCGAGCAGGTAGCGAAGAGTCTTTGTCGAAAGTCCTTTGGTCAGGAAATCGGCGAGTTGATTCTTGGACTCAACGTACTTGAGCTCCACGTCGCCGTTTGCAATCTTCTCCCGTATAAAGTGGTAGCGGATGTCGATATGCTTGGTGCGAGCTTGGTAACCGATGTTCTTCGCCAACGCCATCGCTCCTTGATTGTCTTCGTAAATCTTCGTAGGTCCGTCTTGCTCCACTCCAATGTCCTTCAGTAGCAATCGCATCCACGCAATCTCCTTAACGCACTCACTTAGCGCCATATACTCAGCTTCGGTCGAGCTCAGCGCAACGGTCTTCTGGAATACCGAACGCCATACTACCGGAGCGCCACAGAGCATCAGCATCATACCGCTGACTGAACGTCTGTCGTCACAGTTACCGGCCCAATCTGCATCCGAGTAGGCTTCCAGTTGCATCCCGAGTAGTCCATTGTAAGTGATGCCGAGGTCCTGGGTCTTCAACAGGTATCTCACCACTCTGATGCCAGCGTCCCAGTGCTTCTGACCGGGGTTCTCTAGGAAACGACTCAACTTTGCGACAGCAACGGCGATATCAGGTCGCGTTCCGCAGGCTAGGTACATCAGGCTTCCCACAAGCGATCGATAAGGCTTCATCTTCATCTTGGTCTTGTCGTCTTCCAACTGTGGCTTGTCCGCCTTGGTCAATTGCATACCAGGTTCCAGTGGGGAGAGACATGGCTTCGCGTTCTCCTGTCCGAATTTCTTGATGATCGACTGGGCGTACGCTCGCTGGTTGATGCTAAGCGTCTTGTCCTCCATCTTGTAGTCGATCTCGATCCCCAGAATGAATCTTGCACGTCCGAGGTCCTTGATCCGGAACTTTTCCGCGATACCAGCCTTCACCGATGCGATGACATCCTTCTTCCTTGACGCGATCAGCATGTCGTCCACGTAGAGGCACACCACACACTCATCATCTTCTTCTCCTCGCGTGTAGACACAAGGATCAGCATCCGCTGCTTTAAATCCCATGCCTTTCAGATGCTTGCCAATCGTCTCGTTCCACACACGCGACGCTTGCTTCAGTCCGTAGAGGCTTTGCAGTAGCATGCAGACGACGTCATCTTCGTCTTCGCCTTCAGCTAGTTCCAGCAACTCTCGGAGTCCTTCGGGGAGTTCCATGTAGATCTCTTCTTCTAGCTTTCCATAGAGAAATGCTGTGTCTACGTCGCATTGCTCGATCTCCATGCCGTTTGCGCAACACTTAGCCAACGTCGCACGAATCGAGTTCAAGTAAGCCACAGGCGAGTATGTCTCTTCGTAGTCCACGCCGTGACGTTGTGAGTATCCCTTGGCGACGAGACGAGCCTTGTGTCTGATAACTTGTCCCTTCTGATCACGCTTCAAGGAGAACACCCAACGACAGCCGATGGGTCGCTGGCGAGCCGGTCGTGGTACCAGCTTCCACGTCTTGTTTGAGATGAGCGACTCAAGCTCACTCCCAATCGCCTTCTTCCATTTGTCTTGGTCAGCACTTGTCGTAGCTTCTTCGTACGATCTTGGGACTTCCTCACTGGCAGCCATCGCTTGACCACCTTCAATGGCGAGCTGATCACCGGTTGACCGCACTCGCTCTTGAGTCATCTTCTGGCGCTTCGTCCCACTCGACGATGGTGCATCGATGACTTGTTTCTTACGAGCAGCAGGTTCCTCAGGGTCGGTCGTTTCTTCAATGTGACGAGCCCGTGACCGCGTAATCATGGGATGGGTAAATCCAGATGGCACCAACGTGGTCGGCATCTCGCCACCAGCTTCAATATTGGTCAAACTGTTCTGTAGAAGTTGTTGACCTTCATGTTGCGGCTCCATAGACGCGGTATCATCGTCATTGTCCTCTTGGTGCAAGATAGTCTGCGAAAGTTGTGATGTTTCCATGAACTTCACTGTACGCACTATCTGTACCTTGCCTGTCGACACGTTGAGAACACGATATCCCTTGACACCATCCTCGTAACCCAGGAAACGACACTTGAATGCCTTGGCGTCAAGTTTGCGGCGTTTCTCACTCGGGATGTGAGCGTAGCCAAGTGAACCAAATACCTTCAGGTTTTTGAGTTGGGGCTTGGCTCCAGCGATAATCTCGTAGGGGGTCTTCTTGTTCACCGAGTTGGGAATCCGGTTAATGATGTACGCAGCCGTGTTCACCGCTTCAGCCCACCACTTCTTCTCGATATCTTCATGGTAGATCATGCAGCGTGCCATCTCCACCAGACTTCGATTCATTCTCTCAGCGAGTCCGTTCTGCTGAGGCGTATACGGCACCGTCTTCTCATGCTTGATGCCACTGCGGTTGAGATAGGCCTTGAACCTTTTGCCAGTGTACTCACCGCCATTATCCGAACGCAGGCGCTTGATCATCTTGTCCGTCGCGTTCTCCATTGCTGACTTGAAGATCTTGAACTTCGCCAGCACCTCCGATTTGTCCTTCATGAAGTAGACAGTAACATGTCTGGAGTAATCATCGATGAAGGTCACAGCGTACCTGCAGCCGCCGGGTGTCTTGTTCTGCATCGGACCCATTACGTCCGAGTGCACTAGGTCGAGCACGCCTGTGCTCTTGACGAGCTTCTCCGGGTGTCTTGGATAGTCGTCAGCACGCATCTTCCCCATGCAACATCCGGCACAGACGGTATCCGTTGTCACGTCGCTCGCGATGCGCGGCACACCATCGGCCATGCTCAACAGTTGTTCGTAGCGCTTGTACGGGATGTGGCCGAGACGGGCGTGCACAACAGCCCATGGCTCCTTCCGAGAGGTCGATGCAGCATGACACACCTCGTCCCCCACTGTCTTCAACTTGTAGATGTTTCCACAGCGCTTCGCCTCCATGACGGTAGCACCACCAAAGCTAAAGACACACTTGTCCTTGCTGAACTGCGCGGTGACGTCCTTCTCGGCCAGCTTCGACACCGAGATGAGGCTTCCTTCAACTTCAGGGATGTACAGGACATCCGACAGCGTGACAGACGTTCCGTCCATCAGCTTCATACCGACGGTGCCCTTCGCAACGGCGTCGATCTTCGTGCCATCCGCGATCGTGATGCGGACTGGCGTCTTCAGCTCCTTCAAGGACACGAACGTGTCCCGGACGCTGGTCATGTGCGAACTTGCACCTGAGTCGATGAGCCATTCACTCTTGGTCATCGCACCCGTCGCCATGAACGAGAAGTCGGACGCTTCCTCTCGCGCCGCTTGCCCTCGTTCCTCATCTGCCTTCTTCTTCCGGCACTCGAACTCTCGGTGCCCTTGTTTCTTGCAGTAGAAGCACTTGCCCTTGAAACGTTGCTTGCCACTGAAGTCCTTCTTCTTCGTCGCGAACGCCTTCTCCTCAGCCGATGACGATTCATCCGGGGCTTGAACTCCAGAGAGGGCTTGTATCGCGTAAGCGAGTGTCATGTTCGGAGAGTTCTCCAGCACGGTGCTAATCATCTTGTACTCGTCCGTCAGGCTACCGAGCAGCAACACGAGCTGTCGGGTCTCATCCAGTGGTTCACCAATCGTTTCCATCTGCAGCACCAGCTCCTTGAACTTGTCCACATGGACGGTGAACCGCGTTCCGGGCTCCATCTTGAAGTTATGTAACTTCTTGGTCACAATGAGCCGGTTCTTGAGCGTAGCCTTGTTGAACTGCTCCTCGAGTAACTGCCACGACTCGGCAGCACTCGTCGCTCCACGGATGTACACTTGGTATGTGAGACTCACGTCTCCAGCGATCACACCAAGGGCTTTCAGATCGTCGGTCTTCCATTGGGCCGTGGAGCGATCGCTCAGTGAGTCGAACTCTGGCTTGATGATATGAGCCAGCAGTCCCTTGCGCGAGAGCTTCATCCGCATGTTGAACTCCCAGTGGAAGTAGTTGTCTTCCACGAGCTTGATGGAGTCTGCGTAGCTTGGGCTCATAACCAATTGAAGGTATGCGAATGAGGCTTGAGGTCGATGTGAGCAGAAAGAAGTAAATCCGAAAGTGATTGAGATTGAGTTAGGCTAAACCGGTCTACAGATCTCTCTATCTGTGTCCTAATAACAATCCCACAAAGTATAAGCATCTAACTCCTTTAAGTTCTAACGGGGCTGCGACAGATATACAGTGCAGAGAGGTAACTTCAACTTACCACTCTCAGCCAATCAGGAATGTAGATCTTGGGGAGTCGTCCAATCATATCACGAGAATACACCATATGTACGGAGGGCCACGCTCCTTCAACAACACCACAGTAGGCACGTGCTCCGCGGTAGGTATCCACAGCAGATAGACTGCGAAGTGCACAATCGCAACAGACTAGTCTAGGACCTGAAGGGAGATGCGCAACTCGACCATCATTCTGACGATCCGTGACACAAAGTGCTCCGATTCGGACGAAACTTTAGGAGCTGTTTCAGTATGGTTAGACTAGTCTAGGACCTGAAGGGAGATGCGCAACTCGACCATCATTCTGACGATCCGTGACACAAAGTGCTCCGATTCGGACGAAACTTTAGGAGCTGTTTCAGTATGGTTAGACTAGTCTAGGACCTGAAGGGGGATGCGCAACTCGACCATCATTCTGACGATCCGTGACACAAAGTGCTCCGATTCGGACGAAACTTTAGGAGCTGTTTCAGTATGGTTAGACTAGTCTAGGACCTGAAGGGAGATGCGCAACTCGACCATCATTCTGACGATCCGTGACACAAAGTGCTCCGATTCGGACGAAACTTTAGGAGCTGTTTCAGTATGGTTAGACTAGTCTAGGACCAGAAGGGAGATGCGCAACTCGACCATCATTCTGACGATCCGTGACACAAAGTGCTCCGATTCGGACGAAACTTTAGGAGCTGTTTCAGTATGGTTAGACTAGTCTAGGACCTGAAGGGAGATGCGCAACTCGACCATCATTCTGACGATCCGTGACACAAAGTGCTCCGATTCGGACGAAACTTTAGGAGCTGTTTTAGTATGGTTAGACTAGTCTAGGACCTGAAGGGAGATGCGCAACTCGACCATCATTCTGACGATCCGTGACACAAAGTGCTCCGATTCGGACGAAACTTTAGGAGCTGTTTCAGTATGGTTAGACTAGTCTAGGACCTGAAGGGAGATGCGCAACTCGACCATCATTCTGACGATCCGTGACACAAAGTGCTCCGATTCGGACGAAACTTTAGGAGCTGTTTCAGTATGGTTAGACTAGTCTAGGACCTGAAGGGAGATGCGCAACTCGACCATCATTCTGACGATCCATGACACAAAGTGCTCCGATTCGGACGAAACTTTAGGAGCTGTTTCAGTATGGTTAGACTAGTCTAGGACCTGAAGGGAGATGCGCAACTCGACCATCATTCTGACGATCCGTGACACAAAGTGCTCCGATTCGGACGAAACTTTAGGAGCTGTTTCAGTATGGTTAGACTAGTCTAGGACCTGAAGGGAGATGCGCAACTCGACCATCATTCTGACGATCCGTGACACAAAGTGCTCCGATTCGGACGAAACTTTAGGAGCTGTTTCAGTATGGTTAGACTAGTCTAGGACCTGAAGGGAGATGCGCAACTCGACCATCATTCTGACGATCCGTGACACAAAGTGCTCCGATTCGGACGAAACTTTAGGAGCTGTTTCAGTATGGTTAGACTAGTCTAGGACCTGAAGGGAGATGCGCAACTCGACCATCATTCTGACGATCCGTGACACAAAGTGCTCCGATTCGGACGAAACTTTAGGAGCTGTTTCAGTATGGTTAGACTAGTCTAGGACCTGAAGGGAGATGCGCAACTTGACCATCATTCTGACGATCCGTGACACAAAGTGCTCCGATTCGGACGAAACTTTAGGAGCTGTTTCAGTATGGTTAGACTAGTCTAGGACCTGAAGGGAGATGCGCAACTCGACCATCATTCTGACGATCCGTGACACAAAGTGCTCCGATTCGGACGAAACTTTAGGAGCTGTTTCAGTATGGTTAGACTAGTCTAGGACCTGAAGGGAGATGCGCAACTTGACCATCATTCTGACGATCCGTGACACAAAGTGCTCCGATTCGGACGAAACTTTAGGAGCTGTTTCAGTATGGTTAGACTAGTCTAGGACCTGAAGGGAGATGCGCAACTCGACCATCATTCTGACGATCCGTGACACAAAGTGCTCCGATTCGGACGAAACTTTAGGAGCTGTTTCAGTATGGTTAGACTAGTCTAGGACCTGAAGGGAGATGCGCAACTTGACCATCATTCTGACGATCCGTGACACAAAGTGCTCCGATTCGGACGAAACTTTAGGAGCTGTTTCAGTATGGTTAGACTAGTCTAGGACCTGAAGGGAGATGCGCAACTCGACCATCATTCTGACGATCCGTGACACAAAGTGCTCCGATTCGGACGAAACTTTAGGAGCTGTTTCAGTATGGTTAGACTAGTCTAGGACCTGAAGGGAGATGCGCAACTCGACCATCATTCTGACGATCCGTGACACAAAGTGCTCCGATTCGGACGAAACTTTAGGAGCTGTTTCAGTATGGTTAGACTAGTCTAGGACCTGAAGGGAGATGCGCAACTTGACCATCATTCTGACGATCCGTGACACAAAGTGCTCCGATTCGGACGAAACTTTAGGAGCTGTTTCAGTATGGTTAGACTAGTCTAGGACCTGAAGGGAGATGCGCAACTCGACCATCATTCTGACGATCCGTGACACAAAGTGCTCCGATTCGGACGAAACTTTAGGAGCTGTTTCAGTATGGTTAGACTAGTCTAGGACCAGAAGGGAGATGCGCAACTCGACCATCATTCTGACGATCCGTGACACAAAGTGCTCCGATTCGGACGAAACTTTAGGAGCTGTTTCAGTATGGTTAGACTAGTCTAGGACCTGAAGGGAGATGCGCAACTCGACCATCATTCTGACGATCCGTGACACAAAGTGCTCCGATTCGGACGAAACTTTAGGAGCTGTTTCAGTATGGTTAGACTAGTCTAGGACCTGAAGGGAGATGCGCAACTCGACCATCGTTCTGACGATCCATGACACAAAGTGCTCCGATTCGGACGAAACTTTAGGAGCTGTTTCAGTATGGTTAGACTAGTCTAGGACCTGAAGGGAGATGCGCAACTCGACCATCATTCTGACGATCCGTGACACAAAGTGCTCCGATTCGGACGAAACTTTAGGAGCTGTTTCAGTATGGTTAGACTAGTCTAGGACCTGAAGGGAGATGCGCAACTCGACCATCATTCTGACGATCCGTGACACAAAGTGCTCCGATTCGGACGAAACTTTAGGAGCTGTTTCAGTATGGTTAGACTAGTCTAGGACCTGAAGGGAGATGCGCAACTCGACCATCGTTCTGACGATCCATGACACAAAGTGCTCCGATTCGGACGAAACTTTAGGAGCTGTTTCAGTATGGTTAGACTAGTCTAGGACCTGAAGGGAGATGCGCAACTCGACCATCATTCTGACGATCCGTGACACAAAGTGCTCCGATTCGGACGAAACTTTAGGAGCTGTTTCAGTATGGTTAGACTAGTCTAGGACCTGAAGGGAGATGCGCAACTCGACCATCATTCTGACGATCCATGACACAAAGTGCTCCGATTCGGACGAAACTTTAGGAGCTGTTTCAGTATGGTTAGACTAGTCTAGGACCTGAAGGGAGATGCGCAACTCGACCATCATTCTGACGATCCGTGACACAAAGTGCTCCGATTCGGACGAAACTTTAGGAGCTGTTTCAGTATGGTTAGACTAGTCTAGGACCTGAAGGGAGATGCGCAACTCGACCATCATTCTGACGATCCATGACACAAAGTGCTCCGATTCGGACGAAACTTTAGGAGCTGTTTCAGTATGGTTAGACTAGTCTAGGACCTGAAGGGAGATGCGCAACTCGACCATCATTCTGACGATCCGTGACACAAAGTGCTCCGATTCGGACGAAACTTTGGGAGCTGTTTCAGTATGGTTAGACTAGTCTAGGACCTGAAGGGAGATGCGCAACTCGACCATCGTTCTGACGATCCGTGACACAAAGTGCTCCGATTCGGACGAAACTTTAGGAGCTGTTTCAGTATGGTTAGACTAGTCTAGGACCAGAAGGGAGATGCGCAACTCGACCATCATTCTGACGATCCATGACACAAAGTGCTCCGATTCGGACGAAACTTTAGGAGCTGTTTCAGTATGGTTAGACTAGTCTAGGACCTGAAGGGAGATGCGCAACTCGACCATCATTCTGACGATCCGTGACACAAAGTGCTCCGATTCGGACGAAACTTTAGGAGCTGTTTCAGTATGGTTAGACTAGTCTAGGACCTGAAGGGAGATGCGCAACTCGACCATCATTCTGACGATCCGTGACACAAAGTGCTCCGATTCGGACGAAACTTTAGGAGCTGTTTCAGTATGGTTAGACTAGTCTAGGACCTGAAGGGAGATGCGCAACTCGACCATCATTCTGACGATCCGTGACACAAAGTGCTCCGATTCGGACGAAACTTTAGGAGCTGTTTCAGTATGGTTAGACTAGTCTAGGACCTGAAGGGAGATGCGCAACTCGACCATCATTCTGACGATCCGTGACACAAAGTGCTCCGATTCGGACGAAACTTTAGGAGCTGTTTCAGTATGGTTAGACTAGTCTAGGACCTGAAGGGAGATGCGCAACTCGACCATCATTCTGACGATCCGTGACACAAAGTGCTCCGATTCGGACGAAACTTTAGGAGCTTGTTCAGTATGGTTAGACTAGTCTAGGACCTGAAGGGAGATGCGCAACTCGACCATCATTCTGACGATCCGTGACACAAAGTGCTCCGATTCGGACGAAACTTTAGGAGCTGTTTCAGTATGGTTAGACTAGTCTAGGACCAGAAGGGAGATGCGCAACTCGACCATCATTCTGACGATCCGTGACACAAAGTGCTCCGATTCGGACGAAACTTTAGGAGCTGTTTCAGTATGGTTAGACTAGTCTAGGACCTGAAGGGAGATGCGCAACTCGACCATCATTCTGACGATCCGTGACACAAAGTGCTCCGATTCGGACGAAACTTTAGGAGCTGTTTCAGTATGGTTAGACTAGTCTAGGACCTGAAGGGAGATGCGCAACTCGACCATCATTCTGACGATCCGTGACACAAAGTGCTCCGATTCGGACGAAACTTTAGGAGCTGTTTCAGTATGGTTAGACTAGTCTAGGACCTGAAGGGAGATGCGCAACTCGACCATCATTCTGACGATCCGTGACACAAAGTGCTCCGATTCGGACGAAACTTTAGGAGCTGTTTCAGTATGGTTAGACTAGTCTAGGACCTGAAGGGGGATGCGCAACTCGACCATCATTCTGACGATCCGTGACACAAAGTGCTCCGATTCGGACGAAACTTTAGGAGCTGTTTCAGTATGGTTAGACTAGTCTAGGACCTGAAGGGAGATGCGCAACTCGACCATCATTCTGACGATCCGTGACACAAAGTGCTCCGATTCGGACGAAACTTTAGGAGCTGTTTCAGTATGGTTAGACTAGTCTAGGACCTGAAGGGAGATGCGCAACTCGACCATCATTCTGACGATCCGTGACACAAAGTGCTCCGATTCGGACGAAACTTTAGGAGCTGTTTCAGTATGGTTAGACTAGTCTAGGACCTGAAGGGAGATGCGCAACTCGACCATCATTCTGACGATCCGTGACACAAAGTGCTCCGATTCGGACGAAACTTTAGGAGCTGTTTCAGTATGGTTAGACTAGTCTAGGACCTGAAGGGAGATGCGCAACTCGACCATCATTCTGACGATCCGTGACACAAAGTGCTCCGATTCGGACGAAACTTTAGGAGCTGTTTCAGTATGGTTAGACTAGTCTAGGACCTGAAGGGAGATGCGCAACTCGACCATCATTCTGACGATCCGTGACACAAAGTGCTCCGATTCGGACGAAACTTTAGGAGCTGTTTCAGTATGGTTAGACTAGTCTAGGACCTGAAGGGAGATGCGCAACTCGACCATCATTCTGACGATCCGTGACACAAAGTGCTCCGATTCGGACGAAACTTTAGGAGCTGTTTCAGTATGGTTAGACTAGTCTAGGACCTGAAGGGAGATGCGCAACTCGACCATCATTCTGACGATCCGTGACACAAAGTGCTCCGATTCGGACGAAACTTTAGGAGCTGTTTCAGTATGGTTAGACTAGTCTAGGACCTGAAGGGAGATGCGCAACTCGACCATCATTCTGACGATCCGTGACACAAAGTGCTCCGATTCGGACGAAACTTTAGGAGCTGTTTCAGTATGGTTAGACTAGTCTAGGACCTGAAGGGAGATGCGCAACTCGACCATCATTCTGACGATCCGTGACACAAAGTGCTCCGATTCGGACGAAACTTTAGGAGCTGTTTCAGTATGGTTAGACTAGTCTAGGACCTGAAGGGAGATGCGCAACTCGACCATCATTCTGACGATCCGTGACACAAAGTGCTCCGATTCGGACGAAACTTTAGGAGCTGTTTCAGTATGGTTAGACTAGTCTAGGACCTGAAGGGAGATGCGCAACTCGACCATCATTCTGACGATCCGTGACACAAAGTGCTCCGATTCGGACGAAACTTTAGGAGCTGTTTCAGTATGGTTAGACTAGTCTAGGACCTGAAGGGGGATGCGCAACTCGACCATCATTCTGACGATCCGTGACACAAAGTGCTCCGATTCGGACGAAACTTTAGGAGCTGTTTCAGTATGGTTAGACTAGTCTAGGACCTGAAGGGAGATGCGCAACTCGACCATCATTCTGACGATCCGTGACACAAAGTGCTCCGATTCGGACGAAACTTTAGGAGCTGTTTCAGTATGGTTAGACTAGTCTAGGACCTGAAGGGAGATGCGCAACTCGACCATCATTCTGACGATCCGTGACACAAAGTGCTCCGATTCGGACGAAACTTTAGGAGCTGTTTCAGTATGGTTAGACTAGTCTAGGACCTGAAGGGAGATGCGCAACTCGACCATCATTCTGACGATCCGTGACACAAAGTGCTCCGATTCGGACGAAACTTTAGGAGCTGTTTCAGTATGGTTAGACTAGTCTAGGACCTGAAGGGAGATGCGCAACTCGACCATCATTCTGACGATCCGTGACACAAAGTGCTCCGATTCGGACGAAACTTTAGGAGCTGTTTCAGTATGGTTAGACTAGTCTAGGACCTGAAGGGAGATGCGCAACTCGACCATCATTCTGACGATCCGTGACACAAAGTGCTCCGATTCGGACGAAACTTTAGGAGCTGTTTCAGTATGGTTAGACTAGTCTAGGACCTGAAGGGAGATGCGCAACTCGACCATCATTCTGACGATCCGTGACACAAAGTGCTCCGATTCGGACGAAACTTTAGGAGCTGTTTCAGTATGGTTAGACTAGTCTAGGACCTGAAGGGAGATGCGCAACTCGACCATCATTCTGACGATCCGTGACACAAAGTGCTCCGATTCGGACGAAACTTTAGGAGCTGTTTCAGTATGGTTAGACTAGTCTAGGACCTGAAGGGAGATGCGCAACTCGACCATCATTCTGACGATCCATGACACAAAGTGCTCCGATTCGGACGAAACTTTAGGAGCTGTTTCAGTATGGTTAGACTAGTCTAGGACCTGAAGGGAGATGCGCAACTCGACCATCATTCTGACGATCCGTGACACAAAGTGCTCCGATTCGGACGAAACTTTAGGAGCTGTTTCAGTATGGTTAGACTAGTCTAGGACCTGAAGGGAGATGCGCAACTCGACCATCATTCTGACGATCCGTGACACAAAGTGCTCCGATTCGGACGAAACTTTAGGAGCTGTTTCAGTATGGTTAGACTAGTCTAGGACCTGAAGGGAGATGCGCAACTCGACCATCATTCTGACGATCCGTGACACAAAGTGCTCCGATTCGGACGAAACTTTAGGAGCTGTTTCAGTATGGTTAGACTAGTCTAGGACCTGAAGGGAGATGCGCAACTCGACCATCATTCTGACGATCCGTGACACAAAGTGCTCCGATTCGGACGAAACTTTAGGAGCTGTTTCAGTATGGTTAGACTAGTCTAGGACCTGAAGGGAGATGCGCAACTCGACCATCATTCTGACGATCCGTGACACAAAGTGCTCCGATTCGGACGAAACTTTAGGAGCTGTTTCAGTATGGTTAGACTAGTCTAGGACCTGAAGGGAGATGCGCAACTCGACCATCATTCTGACGATCCGTGACACAAAGTGCTCCGATTCGGACGAAACTTTAGGAGCTGTTTCAGTATGGTTAGACTAGTCTAGGACCTGAAGGGAGATGCGCAACTCGACCATCATTCTGACGATCCGTGACACAAAGTGCTCCGATTCGGACGAAACTTTAGGAGCTGTTTCAGTATGGTTAGACTAGTCTAGGACCTGAAGGGAGATGCGCAACTCGACCATCATTCTGACGATCCGTGACACAAAGTGCTCCGATTCGGACGAAACTTTAGGAGCTGTTTCAGTATGGTTAGACTAGTCTAGGACCTGAAGGGAGATGCGCAACTCGACCATCATTCTGACGATCCGTGACACAAAGTGCTCCGATTCGGACGAAACTTTAGGAGCTGTTTCAGTATGGTTAGACTAGTCTAGGACCTGAAGGGAGATGCGCAACTCGACCATCATTCTGACGATCCGTGACACAAAGTGCTCCGATTCGGACGAAACTTTAGGAGCTGTTTCAGTATGGTTAGACTAGTCTAGGACCTGAAGGGAGATGCGCAACTCGACCATCATTCTGACGATCCGTGACACAAAGTGCTCCGATTCGGACGAAACTTTAGGAGCTGTTTCAGTATGGTTAGACTAGTCTAGGACCTGAAGGGAGATGCGCAACTCGACCATCATTCTGACGATCCGTGACACAAAGTGCTCCGATTCGGACGAAACTTTAGGAGCTGTTTCAGTATGGTTAGACTAGTCTAGGACCTGAAGGGAGATGCGCAACTCGACCATCATTCTGACGATCCGTGACACAAAGTGCTCCGATTCGGACGAAACTTTAGGAGCTGTTTCAGTATGGTTAGACTAGTCTAGGACCTGAAGGGAGATGCGCAACTCGACCATCATTCTGACGATCCGTGACACAAAGTGCTCCGATTCGGACGAAACTTTAGGAGCTGTTTCAGTATGGTTAGACTAGTCTAGGACCTGAAGGGAGATGCGCAACTCGACCATCATTCTGACGATCCGTGACACAAAGTGCTCCGATTCGGACGAAACTTTAGGAGCTGTTTCAGTATGGTTAGACTAGTCTAGGACCTGAAGGGAGATGCGCAACTCGACCATCATTCTGACGATCCGTGACACAAAGTGCTCCGATTCGGACGAAACTTTAGGAGCTGTTTCAGTATGGTTAGACTAGTCTAGGACCTGAAGGGAGATGCGCAACTCGACCATCATTCTGACGATCCGTGACACAAAGTGCTCCGATTCGGACGAAACTTTAGGAGCTGTTTCAGTATGGTTAGACTAGTCTAGGACCTGAAGGGAGATGCGCAACTCGACCATCATTCTGACGATCCGTGACACAAAGTGCTCCGATTCGGACGAAACTTTAGGAGCTGTTTCAGTATGGTTAGACTAGTCTAGGACCTGAAGGGAGATGCGCAACTCGACCATCATTCTGACGATCCGTGACACAAAGTGCTCCGATTCGGACGAAACTTTAGGAGCTGTTTCAGTATGGTTAGACTAGTCTAGGACCTGAAGGGAGATGCGCAACTCGACCATCATTCTGACGATCCGTGACACAAAGTGCTCCGATTCGGACGAAACTTTAGGAGCTGTTTCAGTATGGTTAGACTAGTCTAGGACCTGAAGGGAGATGCGCAACTCGACCATCATTCTGACGATCCGTGACACAAAGTGCTCCGATTCGGACGAAACTTTAGGAGCTGTTTCAGTATGGTTAGACTAGTCTAGGACCTGAAGGGAGATGCGCAACTCGACCATCATTCTGACGATCCGTGACACAAAGTGCTCCGATTCGGACGAAACTTTAGGAGCTGTTTCAGTATGGTTAGACTAGTCTAGGACCTGAAGGGAGATGCGCAACTCGACCATCATTCTGACGATCCGTGACACAAAGTGCTCCGATTCGGACGAAACTTTAGGAGCTGTTTCAGTATGGTTAGACTAGTCTAGGACCTGAAGGGAGATGCGCAACTCGACCATCATTCTGACGATCCGTGACACAAAGTGCTCCGATTCGGACGAAACTTTAGGAGCTGTTTCAGTATGGTTAGACTAGTCTAGGACCTGAAGGGAGATGCGCAACTCGACCATCATTCTGACGATCCGTGACACAAAGTGCTCCGATTCGGACGAAACTTTAGGAGCTGTTTCAGTATGGTTAGACTAGTCTAGGACCTGAAGGGAGATGCGCAACTCGACCATCATTCTGACGATCCGTGACACAAAGTGCTCCGATTCGGACGAAACTTTAGGAGCTGTTTCAGTATGGTTAGACTAGTCTAGGACCTGAAGGGAGATGCGCAACTCGACCATCATTCTGACGATCCGTGACACAAAGTGCTCCGATTCGGACGAAACTTTAGGAGCTGTTTCAGTATGGTTAGACTAGTCTAGGACCTGAAGGGAGATGCGCAACTCGACCATCATTCTGACGATCCGTGACACAAAGTGCTCCGATTCGGACGAAACTTTAGGAGCTGTTTCAGTATGGTTAGACTAGTCTAGGACCTGAAGGGAGATGCGCAACTCGACCATCATTCTGACGATCCGTGACACAAAGTGCTCCGATTCGGACGAAACTTTAGGAGCTGTTTCAGTATGGTTAGACTAGTCTAGGACCTGAAGGGAGATGCGCAACTCGACCATCATTCTGACGATCCGTGACACAAAGTGCTCCGATTCGGACGAAACTTTAGGAGCTGTTTCAGTATGGTTAGACTAGTCTAGGTACTGACAGGGGATGCGCAACTCGACCATCATTCTGACGATCCGTGACACAAAGTGCTCCGATTCGGACGAAACTTTAGGAGCTGTTTCAGTATGGTTAGACTAGTCTAGGACCTGAAGGGAGATGCGCAACTCGACCATCATTCTGACGATCCGTGACACAAAGTGCTCCGATTCGGACGAAACTTTAGGAGCTGTTTCAGTATGGTTAGACTAGTCTAGGACCTGAAGGGAGATGCGCAACTCGACCATCATTCTGACGATCCGTGACACAAAGTGCTCCGATTCGGACGAAACTTTAGGAGCTGTTTCAGTATGGTTAGACTAGTCTAGGACCTGAAGGGGGATGCGCAACTCGACCATCATTCTGACGATCCGTGACACAAAGTGCTCCGATTCGGACGAAACTTTAGGAGCTGTTTCAGTATGGTTAGACTAGTCTAGGACCTGAAGGGAGATGCGCAACTCGACCATCATTCTGACGATCCGTGACACAAAGTGCTCCGATTCGGACGAAACTTTAGGAGCTGTTTCAGTATGGTTAGACTAGTCTAGGACCTGAAGGGGGATGCGCAACTCGACCATCATTCTGACGATCCATGACACAAAGTGCTCCGATTCGGACGAAACTTTAGGAGCTGTTTCAGTATGGTTAGACTAGTCTAGGACCTGAAGGGAGATGCGCAACTCGACCATCATTCTGACGATCCGTGACACAAAGTGCTCCGATTCGGACGAAACTTTAGGAGCTGTTTCAGTATGGTTAGACTAGTCTAGGACCTGAAGGGGATGCGCAACTCGACCATCATTCTGACGATCCATGACACAAAGTGCTCCGATTCGGACGAAACTTTAGGAGCTGTTTCAGTATGGTTAGACTAGTCTAGGACCTGAAGGGAGATGCGCAACTCGACCATCATTCTGACGATCCGTGACACAAAGTGCTCCGATTCGGACGAAACTTTAGGAGCTGTTTCAGTATGGTTAGACTAGTCTAGGACCTGAAGGGAGATGCGCAACTCGACCATCATTCTGACGATCCATGACACAAAGTGCTCCGATTCGGACGAAACTTTAGGAGCTGTTTCAGTATGGTTAGACTAGTCTAGGACCTGAAGGGAGATGCGCAACTCGACCATCATTCTGACGATCCGTGACACAAAGTGCTCCGATTCGGACGAAACTTTAGGAGCTGTTTCAGTATGGTTAGACTAGTCTAGGACCTGAAGGGAGATGCGCAACTCGACCATCATTCTGACGATCCATGACACAAAGTGCTCCGATTCGGACGAAACTTTAGGAGCTGTTTCAGTATGGTTAGACTAGTCTAGGACCTGAAGGGAGATGCGCAACTCGACCATCATTCTGACGATCCGTGACACAAAGTGCTCCGATTCGGACGAAACTTTAGGAGCTGTTTCAGTATGGTTAGACTAGTCTAGGACCTGAAGGGAGATGCGCAACTCGACCATCATTCTGACGATCCGTGACACAAAGTGCTCCGATTCGGACGAAACTTTAGGAGCTGTTTCAGTATGGTTAGACTAGTCTAGGACCTGAAGGGAGATGCGCAACTCGACCATCATTCTGACGATCCATGACACAAAGTGCTCCGATTCGGACGAAACTTTAGGAGCTGTTTCAGTATGGTTAGACTAGTCTAGGACCTGAAGGGAGATGCGCAACTCGACCATCATTCTGACGATCCGTGACACAAAGTGCTCCGATTCGGACGAAACTTTAGGAGCTGTTTCAGTATGGTTAGACTAGTCTAGGACCTGAAGGGAGATGCGCAACTCGACCATCATTCTGACGATCCGTGACACAAAGTGCTCCGATTCGGACGAAACTTTAGGAGCTGTTTCAGTATGGTTAGACTAGTCTAGGACCTGAAGGGAGATGCGCAACTCGACCATCATTCTGACGATCCGTGACACAAAGTGCTCCGATTCGGACGAAACTTTAGGAGCTGTTTCAGTATGGTTAGACTAGTCTAGGACCTGAAGGGAGATGCGCAACTCGACCATCATTCTGACGATCCATGACACAAAGTGCTCCGATTCGGACGAAACTTTAGGAGCTGTTTCAGTATGGTTAGACTAGTCTAGGACCTGAAGGGGGATGCGCAACTCGACCATCATTCTGACGATCCGTGACACAAAGTGCTCCGATTCGGACGAAACTTTAGGAGCTGTTTCAGTATGGTTAGACTAGTCTAGGACCAGAAGGGAGATGCGCAACTCGACCATCATTCTGACGATCCGTGACACAAAGTGCTCCGATTCGGACGAAACTTTAGGAGCTGTTTCAGTATGGTTAGACTAGTCTAGGACCTGAAGGGAGATGCGCAACTCGACCATCATTCTGACGATCCGTGACACAAAGTGCTCCGATTCGGACGAAACTTTAGGAGCTGTTTCAGTATGGTTAGACTAGTCTAGGACCTGAAGGGAGATGCGCAACTCGACCATCATTCTGACGATCCGTGACACAAAGTGCTCCGATTCGGACGAAACTTTAGGAGCTGTTTCAGTATGGTTAGACTAGTCTAGGACCTGAAGGGAGATGCGCAACTCGACCATCATTCTGACGATCCATGACACAAAGTGCTCCGATTCGGACGAAACTTTAGGAGCTGTTTCAGTATGGTTAGACTAGTCTAGGACCTGAAGGGAGATGCGCAACTCGACCATCATTCTGACGATCCGTGACACAAAGTGCTCCGATTCGGACGAAACTTTAGGAGCTGTTTCAGTATGGTTAGACTAGTCTAGGACCTGAAGGGGGATGCGCAACTCGACCATCATTCTGACGATCCGTGACACAAAGTGCTCCGATTCGGACGAAACTTTAGGAGCTGTTTCAGTATGGTTAGACTAGTCTAGGACCTGAAGGGGGATGCGCAACTCGACCATCATTCTGACGATCCGTGACACAAAGTGCTCCGATTCGGACGAAACTTTAGGAGCTGTTTCAGTATGGTTAGACTAGTCTAGGACCTGAAGGGAGATGCGCAACTCGACCATCATTCTGACGATCCGTGACACAAAGTGCTCCGATTCGGACGAAACTTTAGGAGCTGTTTCAGTATGGTTAGACTAGTCTAGGACGTGAAGGGGGATGCGCAACTCGACCATCGTTCTGACGATCCGTGACACAAAGTGCTCCGATTCGGACGAAACTTTGGGAGCTGTTTCAGTATGGTTAGACTAGTCTAGGACCTGAAGGGCGATGCGCAACTCGACCATCGTTCTGACGATCCGTGACACAAAGTGCTCCGATTCGGACGAAACTTTAGGAGCTGTTTCAGTATGGTTAGACTAGTCTAGGACCTGAAGGGAGATGCGCAACTCGACCATCATTCTGACGATCCATGACACAAAGTGCTCCGATTCGGACGAAACTTTAGGAGCTGTTTCAGTATGGTTAGACTAGTCTAGGACCTGAAGGGAGATGCGCAACTCGACCATCATTCTGACGATCCGTGACACAAAGTGCTCCGATTCGGACGAAACTTTAGGAGCTGTTTCAGTATGGTTAGACTAGTCTAGGACCTGAAGGGAGATGCGCAACTCGACCATCATTCTGACGATCCGTGACACAAAGTGCTCCGATTCGGACGAAACTTTAGGAGCTGTTTCAGTATGGTTAGACTAGTCTAGGACCTGAAGGGAGATGCGCAACTCGACCATCATTCTGACGATCCATGACACAAAGTGCTCCGATTCGGACGAAACTTTAGGAGCTGTTTCAGTATGGTTAGACTAGTCTAGGACCTGAAGGGAGATGCGCAACTCGACCATCATTCTGACGATCCGTGACACAAAGTGCTCCGATTCGGACGAAACTTTAGGAGCTGTTTCAGTATGGTTAGACTAGTCTAGGACCTGAAGGGGGATGCGCAACTCGACCATCATTCTGACGATCCGTGACACAAAGTGCTCCGATTCGGACGAAACTTTAGGAGCTGTTTCAGTATGGTTAGACTAGTCTAGGACCTGAAGGGGGATGCGCAACTCGACCATCATTCTGACGATCCGTGACACAAAGTGCTCCGATTCGGACGAAACTTTAGGAGCTGTTTCAGTATGGTTAGACTAGTCTAGGACCTGAAGGGAGATGCGCAACTCGACCATCATTCTGACGATCCGTGACACAAAGTGCTCCGATTCGGACGAAACTTTAGGAGCTGTTTCAGTATGGTTAGACTAGTCTAGGACGTGAAGGGGGATGCGCAACTCGACCATCGTTCTGACGATCCGTGACACAAAGTGCTCCGATTCGGACGAAACTTTGGGAGCTGTTTCAGTATGGTTAGACTAGTCTAGGACGTGAAGGGGGATGCGCAACTCGACCATCGTTCTGACGATCCGTGACACAAAGTGCTCCGATTCGGACGAAACTTTAGGAGCTGTTTCAGTATGGTTAGACTAGTCTAGGACCTGAAGGGAGATGCGCAACTCGACCATCATTCTGACGATCCATGACACAAAGTGCTCCGATTCGGACGAAACTTTAGGAGCTGTTTCAGTATGGTTAGACTAGTCTAGGACCTGAAGGGGGATGCGCAACTCGACCATCATTCTGACGATCCATGACACAAAGTGCTCCGATTCGGACGAAACTTTAGGAGCTGTTTCAGTATGGTTAGACTAGTCTAGGACCAGAAGGGAGATGCGCAACTCGACCATCATTCTGACGATCCGTGACACAAAGTGCTCCGATTCGGACGAAACTTTAGGAGCTGTTTCAGTATGGTTAGACTAGTCTAGGACCAGAAGGGAGATGCGCAACTCGACCATCATTCTGACGATCCGTGACACAAAGTGCTCCGATTCGGACGAAACTTTAGGAGCTGTTTCAGTATGGTTAGACTAGTCTAGGACCTGAAGGGGGATGCGCAACTCGACCATCATTCTGACGATCCATGACACAAAGTGCTCCGATTCGGACGAAACTTTAGGAGCTGTTTCAGTATGGTTAGACTAGTCTAGGACCTGAAGGGAGATGCGCAACTCGATCATCATTCTGACGATCCGTGACACAAAGTGCTCCGATTCGGACGAAACTTTAGGAGCTGTTTCAGTATGGTTAGACTAGTCTAGGACCTGAAGGGAGATGCGCAACTCGACCATCATTCTGACGATCCATGACACAAAGTGCTCCGATTCGGACGAAACTTTAGGAGCTGTTTCAGTATGGTTAGACTAGTCTAGGACCTGAAGGGAGATGCGCAACTCGACCATCATTCTGACGATCCGTGACACAAAGTGCTCCGATTCGGACGAAACTTTAGGAGCTGTTTCAGTATGGTTAGACTAGTCTAGGACCTGAAGGGAGATGCGCAACTCGACCATCATTCTGACGATCCGTGACACAAAGTGCTCCGATTCGGACGAAACTTTAGGAGCTGTTTCAGTATGGTTAGACTAGTCTAGGACCTGAAGGGAGATGCGCAACTCGACCATCATTCTGACGATCCATGACACAAAGTGCTCCGATTCGGACGAAACTTTAGGAGCTGTTTCAGTATGGTTAGACTAGTCTAGGACCTGAAGGGAGATGCGCAACTCGACCATCATTCTGACGATCCGTGACACAAAGTGCTCCGATTCGGACGAAACTTTAGGAGCTGTTTCAGTATGGTTAGACTAGTCTAGGACCTGAAGGGAGATGCGCAACTCGACCATCATTCTGACGATCCGTGACACAAAGTGCTCCGATTCGGACGAAACTTTAGGAGCTGTTTCAGTATGGTTAGACTAGTCTAGGACCTGAAGGGAGATGCGCAACTCGACCATCATTCTGACGATCCGTGACACAAAGTGCTCCGATTCGGACGAAACTTTAGGAGCTGTTTCAGTATGGTTAGACTAGTCTAGGACCTGAAGGGAGATGCGCAACTCGACCATCATTCTGACGATCCGTGACACAAAGTGCTCCGATTCGGACGAAACTTTAGGAGCTGTTTCAGTATGGTTAGACTAGTCTAGGACCTGAAGGGAGATGCGCAACTCGACCATCATTCTGACGATCCGTGACACAAAGTGCTCCGATTCGGACGAAACTTTAGGAGCTGTTTCAGTATGGTTAGACTAGTCTAGGACCTGAAGGGAGATGCGCAACTCGACCATCATTCTGACGATCCGTGACACAAAGTGCTCCGATTCGGACGAAACTTTAGGAGCTGTTTCAGTATGGTTAGACTAGTCTAGGACCTGAAGGGAGATGCGCAACTCGACCATCATTCTGACGATCCATGACACAAAGTGCTCCGATTCGGACGAAACTTTAGGAGCTGTTTCAGTATGGTTAGACTAGTCTAGGACCTGACAGGGGATGCGCAACTCGACCATCATTCTGACGATCCGTGACACAAAGTGCTCCGATTCGGACGAAACTTTAGGAGCTGTTTCAGTATGGTTAGACTAGTCTAGGACCTGAAGGGAGATGCGCAACTCGACCATCATTCTGACGATCCGTGACACAAAGTGCTCCGATTCGGACGAAACTTTAGGAGCTGTTTCAGTATGGTTAGACTAGTCTAGGACCTGAAGGGAGATGCGCAACTCGACCATCATTCTGACGATCCGTGACACAAAGTGCTCCGATTCGGACGAAACTTTAGGAGCTGTTTCAGTATGGTTAGACTAGTCTAGGACCTGAAGGGAGATGCGCAACTCGACCATCATTCTGACGATCCATGACACAAAGTGCTCCGATTCGGACGAAACTTTAGGAGCTGTTTCAGTATGGTTAGACTAGTCTAGGACCTGAAGGGAGATGCGCAACTCGACCATCATTCTGACGATCCGTGACACAAAGTGCTCCGATTCGGACGAAACTTTAGGAGCTGTTTCAGTATGGTTAGACTAGTCTAGGACCTGAAGGGAGATGCGCAACTCGACCATCATTCTGACGATCCGTGACACAAAGTGCTCCGATTCGGACGAAACTTTAGGAGCTGTTTCAGTATGGTTAGACTAGTCTAGGACCTGAAGGGAGATGCGCAACTCGACCATCATTCTGACGATCCGTGACACAAAGTGCTCCGATTCGGACGAAACTTTAGGAGCTGTTTCAGTATGGTTAGACTAGTCTAGGACCTGAAGGGGGATGCGCAACTCGACCATCATTCTGACGATCCGTGACACAAAGTGCTCCGATTCGGACGAAACTTTAGGAGCTGTTTCAGTATGGTTAGACTAGTCTAGGACCTGAAGGGAGATGCGCAACTCGACCATCATTCTGACGATCCGTGACACAAAGTGCTCCGATTCGGACGAAACTTTAGGAGCTGTTTCAGTATGGTTAGACTAGTCTAGGACCTGAAGGGAGATGCGCAACTCGACCATCATTCTGACGATCCGTGACACAAAGTGCTCCGATTCGGACGAAACTTTAGGAGCTGTTTCAGTATGGTTAGACTAGTCTAGGACCTGAAGGGAGATGCGCAACTCGACCATCATTCTGACGATCCGTGACACAAAGTGCTCCGATTCGGACGAAACTTTAGGAGCTGTTTCAGTATGGTTAGACTAGTCTAGGACCTGAAGGGAGATGCGCAACTCGACCATCATTCTGACGATCCGTGACACAAAGTGCTCCGATTCGGACGAAACTTTAGGAGCTGTTTCAGTATGGTTAGACTAGTCTAGGAGATGCGCAACTCGACCATCATTCTGACGATCCGTGACACAAAGTGCTCCGATTCGGACGAAACTTTAGGAGCTGTTTCAGTATGGTTAGACTAGTCTAGGACCTGAAGGGAGATGCGCAACTCGACCATCATTCTGACGATCCGTGACACAAAGTGCTCCGATTCGGACGAAACTTTAGGAGCTGTTTCAGTATGGTTAGACTAGTCTAGGACCTGAAGGGAGATGCGCAACTCGACCATCATTCTGACGATCCGTGACACAAAGTGCTCCGATTCGGACGAAACTTTAGGAGCTGTTTCAGTATGGTTAGACTAGTCTAGGACCTGAAGGGAGATGCGCAACTCGACCATCATTCTGACGATCCATGACACAAAGTGCTCCGATTCGGACGAAACTTTAGGAGCTGTTTCAGTATGGTTAGACTAGTCTAGGACCTGAAGGGAGATGCGCAACTCGACCATCATTCTGACGATCCGTGACACAAAGTGCTCCGATTCGGACGAAACTTTAGGAGCTGTTTCAGTATGGTTAGACTAGTCTAGGACCTGAAGGGAGATGCGCAACTCGACCATCATTCTGACGATCCGTGACACAAAGTGCTCCGATTCGGACGAAACTTTAGGAGCTGTTTCAGTATGGTTAGACTAGTCTAGGACCTGAAGGGAGATGCGCAACTCGACCATCATTCTGACGATCCGTGACACAAAGTGCTCCGATTCGGACGAAACTTTAGGAGCTGTTTCAGTATGGTTAGACTAGTCTAGGACCTGAAGGGAGATGCGCAACTCGACCATCATTCTGACGATCCATGACACAAAGTGCTCCGATTCGGACGAAACTTTAGGAGCTGTTTCAGTATGGTTAGACTAGTCTAGGACCTGAAGGGAGATGCGCAACTCGACCATCATTCTGACGATCCGTGACACAAAGTGCTCCGATTCGGACGAAACTTTAGGAGCTGTTTCAGTATGGTTAGACTAGTCTAGGACCTGAAGGGAGATGCGCAACTCGACCATCATTCTGACGATCCGTGACACAAAGTGCTCCGATTCGGACGAAACTTTAGGAGCTGTTTCAGTATGGTTAGACTAGTCTAGGACCTGAAGGGAGATGCGCAACTCGACCATCATTCTGACGATCCATGACACAAAGTGCTCCGATTCGGACGAAACTTTAGGAGCTGTTTCAGTATGGTTAGACTAGTCTAGGACCTGAAGGGAGATGCGCAACTCGACCATCATTCTGACGATCCGTGACACAAAGTGCTCCGATTCGGACGAAACTTTAGGAGCTGTTTCAGTATGGTTAGACTAGTCTAGGACCTGAAGGGAGATGCGCAACTCGACCATCATTCTGACGATCCGTGACACAAAGTGCTCCGATTCGGACGAAACTTTAGGAGCTGTTTCAGTATGGTTAGACTAGTCTAGGACCTGAAGGGAGATGCGCAACTCGACCATCATTCTGACGATCCGTGACACAAAGTGCTCCGATTCGGACGAAACTTTAGGAGCTGTTTCAGTATGGTTAGACTAGTCTAGGACCTGAAGGGAGATGCGCAACTCGACCATCATTCTGACGATCCGTGACACAAAGTGCTCCGATTCGGACGAAACTTTAGGAGCTGTTTCAGTATGGTTAGACTAGTCTAGGACCTGAAGGGAGATGCGCAACTCGACCATCATTCTGACGATCCATGACACAAAGTGCTCCGATTCGGACGAAACTTTAGGAGCTGTTTCAGTATGGTTAGACTAGTCTAGGACCTGAAGGGGGATGCGCAACTCGACCATCATTCTGACGATCCGTGACACAAAGTGCTCCGATTCGGACGAAACTTTAGGAGCTGTTTCAGTATGGTTAGACTAGTCTAGGACCTGAAGGGAGATGCGCAACTCGACCATCATTCTGACGATCCGTGACACAAAGTGCTCCGATTCGGACGAAACTTTAGGAGCTGTTTCAGTATGGTTAGACTAGTCTAGGACCTGAAGGGAGATGCGCAACTCGACCATCATTCTGACGATCCGTGACACAAAGTGCTCCGATTCGGACGAAACTTTAGGAGCTGTTTCAGTATGGTTAGACTAGTCTAGGACCTGAAGGGAGATGCGCAACTCGACCATCATTCTGACGATCCATGACACAAAGTGCTCCGATTCGGACGAAACTTTAGGAGCTGTTTCAGTATGGTTAGACTAGTCTAGGACCTGAAGGGAGATGCGCAACTCGACCATCATTCTGACGATCCATGACACAAAGTGCTCCGATTCGGACGAAACTTTAGGAGCTGTTTCAGTATGGTTAGACTAGTCTAGGACCTGAAGGGAGATGCGCAACTCGACCATCATTCTGACGATCCGTGACACAAAGTGCTCCGATTCGGACGAAACTTTAGGAGCTGTTTCAGTATGGTTAGACTAGTCTAGGACCTGAAGGGAGATGCGCAACTCGACCATCATTCTGACGATCCATGACACAAAGTGCTCCGATTCGGACGAAACTTTAGGAGCTGTTTCAGTATGGTTAGACTAGTCTAGGACCTGAAGGGAGATGCGCAACTCGACCATCATTCTGACGATCCATGACACAAAGTGCTCCGATTCGGACGAAACTTTAGGAGCTGTTTCAGTATGGTTAGACTAGTCTAGGACCTGAAGGGGGATGCGCAACTCGACCATCATTCTGACGATCCGTGACACAAAGTGCTCCGATTCGGACGAAACTTTAGGAGCTGTTTCAGTATGGTTAGACTAGTCTAGGACCTGAAGGGAGATGCGCAACTCGACCATCATTCTGACGATCCGTGACACAAAGTGCTCCGATTCGGACGAAACTTTAGGAGCTGTTTCAGTATGGTTAGACTAGTCTAGGACCTGAAGGGAGATGCGCAACTCGACCATCATTCTGACGATCCATGACACAAAGTGCTCCGATTCGGACGAAACTTTAGGAGCTGTTTCAGTATGGTTAGACTAGTCTAGGACCTGAAGGGAGATGCGCAACTCGACCATCATTCTGACGATCCATGACACAAAGTGCTCCGATTCGGACGAAACTTTAGGAGCTGTTTCAGTATGGTTAGACTAGTCTAGGACCTGAAGGGGGATGCGCAACTCGACCATCATTCTGACGATCCGTGACACAAAGTGCTCCGATTCGGACGAAACTTTAGGAGCTGTTTCAGTATGGTTAGACTAGTCTAGGACCTGAAGGGAGATGCGCAACTCGACCATCATTCTGACGATCCGTGACACAAAGTGCTCCGATTCGGACGAAACTTTAGGAGCTGTTTCAGTATGGTTAGACTAGTCTAGGACCTGAAGGGAGATGCGCAACTCGACCATCATTCTGACGATCCATGACACAAAGTGCTCCGATTCGGACGAAACTTTAGGAGCTGTTTCAGTATGGTTAGACTAGTCTAGGACCTGAAGGGAGATGCGCAACTCGACCATCATTCTGACGATCCATGACACAAAGTGCTCCGATTCGGACGAAACTTTAGGAGCTGTTTCAGTATGGTTAGACTAGTCTAGGACCTGAAGGGAGATGCGCAACTCGACCATCATTCTGACGATCCGTGACACAAAGTGCTCCGATTCGGACGAAACTTTAGGAGCTGTTTCAGTATGGTTAGACTAGTCTAGGACCTGAAGGGAGATGCGCAACTCGACCATCATTCTGACGATCCGTGACACAAAGTGCTCCGATTCGGACGAAACTTTAGGAGCTGTTTCAGTATGGTTAGACTAGTCTAGGACCTGAAGGGAGATGCGCAACTCGACCATCATTCTGACGATCCGTGACACAAAGTGCTCCGATTCGGACGAAACTTTAGGAGCTGTTTCAGTATGGTTAGACTAGTCTAGGACCTGAAGGGAGATGCGCAACTCGACCATCATTCTGACGATCCGTGACACAAAGTGCTCCGATTCGGACGAAACTTTAGGAGCTGTTTCAGTATGGTTAGACTAGTCTAGGACCTGAAGGGAGATGCGCAACTCGACCATCATTCTGACGATCCATGACACAAAGTGCTCCGATTCGGACGAAACTTTAGGAGCTGTTTCAGTATGGTTAGACTAGTCTAGGACCTGAAGGGAGATGCGCAACTCGACCATCATTCTGACGATCCGTGACACAAAGTGCTCCGATTCGGACGAAACTTTAGGAGCTGTTTCAGTATGGTTAGACTAGTCTAGGACCTGAAGGGAGATGCGCAACTCGACCATCATTCTGACGATCCGTGACACAAAGTGCTCCGATTCGGACGAAACTTTAGGAGCTGTTTCAGTATGGTTAGACTAGTCTAGGACCTGAAGGGAGATGCGCAACTCGACCATCATTCTGACGATCCATGACACAAAGTGCTCCGATTCGGACGAAACTTTAGGAGCTGTTTCAGTATGGTTAGACTAGTCTAGGACCTGAAGGGAGATGCGCAACTCGACCATCATTCTGACGATCCATGACACAAAGTGCTCCGATTCGGACGAAACTTTAGGAGCTGTTTCAGTATGGTTAGACTAGTCTAGGACCTGAAGGGAGATGCGCAACTCGACCATCATTCTGACGATCCGTGACACAAAGTGCTCCGATTCGGACGAAACTTTAGGAGCTGTTTCAGTATGGTTAGACTAGTCTAGGACCTGAAGGGAGATGCGCAACTCGACCATCATTCTGACGATCCGTGACACAAAGTGCTCCGATTCGGACGAAACTTTAGGAGCTGTTTCAGTATGGTTAGACTAGTCTAGGACCTGAAGGGAGATGCGCAACTCGACCATCATTCTGACGATCCATGACACAAAGTGCTCCGATTCGGACGAAACTTTAGGAGCTGTTTCAGTATGGTTAGACTAGTCTAGGACCTGAAGGGAGATGCGCAACTCGACCATCATTCTGACGATCCGTGACACAAAGTGCTCCGATTCGGACGAAACTTTAGGAGCTGTTTCAGTATGGTTAGACTAGTCTAGGACCTGAAGGGAGATGCGCAACTCGACCATCATTCTGACGATCCGTGACACAAAGTGCTCCGATTCGGACGAAACTTTAGGAGCTGTTTCAGTATGGTTAGACTAGTCTAGGACCTGAAGGGAGATGCGCAACTCGACCATCATTCTGACGATCCGTGACACAAAGTGCTCCGATTCGGACGAAACTTTAGGAGCTGTTTCAGTATGGTTAGACTAGTCTAGGACCTGAAGGGAGATGCGCAACTCGACCATCATTCTGACGATCCGTGACACAAAGTGCTCCGATTCGGACGAAACTTTAGGAGCTGTTTCAGTATGGTTAGACTAGTCTAGGACCTGAAGGGAGATGCGCAACTCGACCATCATTCTGACGATCCGTGACACAAAGTGCTCCGATTCGGACGAAACTTTAGGAGCTGTTTCAGTATGGTTAGACTAGTCTAGGACCTGAAGGGAGATGCGCAACTCGACCATCATTCTGACGATCCGTGACACAAAGTGCTCCGATTCGGACGAAACTTTAGGAGCTGTTTCAGTATGGTTAGACTAGTCTAGGACCTGAAGGGAGATGCGCAACTCGACCATCATTCTGACGATCCGTGACACAAAGTGCTCCGATTCGGACGAAACTTTAGGAGCTGTTTCAGTATGGTTAGACTAGTCTAGGACCTGAAGGGAGATGCGCAACTCGACCATCATTCTGACGATCCGTGACACAAAGTGCTCCGATTCGGACGAAACTTTAGGAGCTGTTTCAGTATGGTTAGACTAGTCTAGGACCTGAAGGGAGATGCGCAACTCGACCATCATTCTGACGATCCATGACACAAAGTGCTCCGATTCGGACGAAACTTTAGGAGCTGTTTCAGTATGGTTAGACTAGTCTAGGACCTGAAGGGAGATGCGCAACTCGACCATCATTCTGACGATCCGTGACACAAAGTGCTCCGATTCGGACGAAACTTTAGGAGCTGTTTCAGTATGGTTAGACTAGTCTAGGACCTGAAGGGAGATGCGCAACTCGACCATCATTCTGACGATCCGTGACACAAAGTGCTCCGATTCGGACGAAACTTTAGGAGCTGTTTCAGTATGGTTAGACTAGTCTAGGACCTGAAGGGAGATGCGCAACTCGACCATCATTCTGACGATCCATGACACAAAGTGCTCCGATTCGGACGAAACTTTAGGAGCTGTTTCAGTATGGTTAGACTAGTCTAGGACCTGAAGGGAGATGCGCAACTCGACCATCATTCTGACGATCCATGACACAAAGTGCTCCGATTCGGACGAAACTTTAGGAGCTGTTTCAGTATGGTTAGACTAGTCTAGGACCTGAAGGGAGATGCGCAACTCGACCATCATTCTGACGATCCATGACACAAAGTGCTCCGATTCGGACGAAACTTTAGGAGCTGTTTCAGTATGGTTAGACTAGTCTAGGACCTGAAGGGAGATGCGCAACTCGACCATCATTCTGACGATCCGTGACACAAAGTGCTCCGATTCGGACGAAACTTTAGGAGCTGTTTCAGTATGGTTAGACTAGTCTAGGACCTGAAGGGAGATGCGCAACTCGACCATCATTCTGACGATCCATGACACAAAGTGCTCCGATTCGGACGAAACTTTAGGAGCTGTTTCAGTATGGTTAGACTAGTCTAGGACCTGAAGGGAGATGCGCAACTCGACCATCATTCTGACGATCCATGACACAAAGTGCTCCGATTCGGACGAAACTTTAGGAGCTGTTTCAGTATGGTTAGACTAGTCTAGGACCTGAAGGGGGATGCGCAACTCGACCATCATTCTGACGATCCGTGACACAAAGTGCTCCGATTCGGACGAAACTTTAGGAGCTGTTTCAGTATGGTTAGACTAGTCTAGGACCTGAAGGGAGATGCGCAACTCGACCATCATTCTGACGATCCGTGACACAAAGTGCTCCGATTCGGACGAAACTTTAGGAGCTGTTTCAGTATGGTTAGACTAGTCTAGGACCTGAAGGGAGATGCGCAACTCGACCATCATTCTGACGATCCATGACACAAAGTGCTCCGATTCGGACGAAACTTTAGGAGCTGTTTCAGTATGGTTAGACTAGTCTAGGACCTGAAGGGAGATGCGCAACTCGACCATCATTCTGACGATCCATGACACAAAGTGCTCCGATTCGGACGAAACTTTAGGAGCTGTTTCAGTATGGTTAGACTAGTCTAGGACCTGAAGGGAGATGCGCAACTCGACCATCATTCTGACGATCCATGACACAAAGTGCTCCGATTCGGACGAAACTTTAGGAGCTGTTTCAGTATGGTTAGACTAGTCTAGGACCTGAAGGGAGATGCGCAACTCGACCATCATTCTGACGATCCATGACACAAAGTGCTCCGATTCGGACGAAACTTTAGGAGCTGTTTCAGTATGGTTAGACTAGTCTAGGACCTGAAGGGAGATGCGCAACTCGACCATCATTCTGACGATCCATGACACAAAGTGCTCCGATTCGGACGAAACTTTAGGAGCTGTTTCAGTATGGTTAGACTAGTCTAGGACCTGAAGGGAGATGCGCAACTCGACCATCATTCTGACGATCCGTGACACAAAGTGCTCCGATTCGGACGAAACTTTAGGAGCTGTTTCAGTATGGTTAGACTAGTCTAGGACCTGAAGGGAGATGCGCAACTCGACCATCATTCTGACGATCCATGACACAAAGTGCTCCGATTCGGACGAAACTTTAGGAGCTGTTTCAGTATGGTTAGACTAGTCTAGGACCTGAAGGGAGATGCGCAACTCGACCATCATTCTGACGATCCGTGACACAAAGTGCTCCGATTCGGACGAAACTTTAGGAGCTGTTTCAGTATGGTTAGACTAGTCTAGGACCTGAAGGGAGATGCGCAACTCGACCATCATTCTGACGATCCATGACACAAAGTGCTCCGATTCGGACGAAACTTTAGGAGCTGTTTCAGTATGGTTAGACTAGTCTAGGACCTGAAGGGAGATGCGCATTGCTCGACCATCATTCTGACGATCCGTGACACAAAGTGCTCCGATTCGGACGAAACTTTAGGAGCTGTTTCAGTATGGTTAGACTAGTCTAGGACCTGAAGGGAGATGCGCAACTCGACCATCATTCTGACGATCCGTGACACAAAGTGCTCCGATTCGGACGAAACTTTAGGAGCTGTTTCAGTATGGTTAGACTAGTCTAGGACCTGAAGGGAGATGCGCAACTCGACCATCATTCTGACGATCCGTGACACAAAGTGCTCCGATTCGGACGAAACTTTAGGAGCTGTTTCAGTATGGTTAGACTAGTCTAGGACCTGAAGGGAGATGCGCAACTCGACCATCATTCTGACGATCCGTGACACAAAGTGCTCCGATTCGGACGAAACTTTAGGAGCTGTTTCAGTATGGTTAGACTAGTCTAGGACCTGAAGGGAGATGCGCAACTCGACCATCATTCTGACGATCCATGACACAAAGTGCTCCGATTCGGACGAAACTTTAGGAGCTGTTTCAGTATGGTTAGACTAGTCTAGGACCTGAAGGGAGATGCGCAACTCGACCATCATTCTGACGATCCATGACACAAAGTGCTCCGATTCGGACGAAACTTTAGGAGCTGTTTCAGTATGGTTAGACTAGTCTAGGACCTGAAGGGAGATGCGCAACTCGACCATCATTCTGACGATCCATGACACAAAGTGCTCCGATTCGGACGAAACTTTAGGAGCTGTTTCAGTATGGTTAGACTAGTCTAGGACCTGAAGGGAGATGCGCAACTCGACCATCATTCTGACGATCCATGACACAAAGTGCTCCGATTCGGACGAAACTTTAGGAGCTGTTTCAGTATGGTTAGACTAGTCTAGGACCTGAAGGGAGATGCGCAACTCGACCATCATTCTGACGATCCATGACACAAAGTGCTCCGATTCGGACGAAACTTTAGGAGCTGTTTCAGTATGGTTAGACTAGTCTAGGACCTGAAGGGAGATGCGCAACTCGACCATCATTCTGACGATCCGTGACACAAAGTGCTCCGATTCGGACGAAACTTTAGGAGCTGTTTCAGTATGGTTAGACTAGTCTAGGACCTGAAGGGAGATGCGCAACTCGACCATCATTCTGACGATCCGTGACACAAAGTGCTCCGATTCGGACGAAACTTTAGGAGCTGTTTCAGTATGGTTAGACTAGTCTAGGACCTGAAGGGGGATGCGCAACTCGACCATCATTCTGACGATCCGTGACACAAAGTGCTCCGATTCGGACGAAACTTTAGGAGCTGTTTCAGTATGGTTAGACTAGTCTAGGACCTGAAGGGAGATGCGCAACTCGACCATCATTCTGACGATCCGTGACACAAAGTGCTCCGATTCGGACGAAACTTTAGGAGCTGTTTCAGTATGGTTAGACTAGTCTAGGACCTGAAGGGAGATGCGCAACTCGACCATCATTCTGACGATCCATGACACAAAGTGCTCCGATTCGGACGAAACTTTAGGAGCTGTTTCAGTATGGTTAGACTAGTCTAGGACCTGAAGGGAGATGCGCAACTCGACCATCATTCTGACGATCCATGACACAAAGTGCTCCGATTCGGACGAAACTTTAGGAGCTGTTTCAGTATGGTTAGACTAGTCTAGGACCTGAAGGGAGATGCGCAACTCGACCATCATTCTGACGATCCATGACACAAAGTGCTCCGATTCGGACGAAACTTTAGGAGCTGTTTCAGTATGGTTAGACTAGTCTAGGACCTGAAGGGAGATGCGCAACTCGACCATCATTCTGACGATCCATGACACAAAGTGCTCCGATTCGGACGAAACTTTAGGAGCTGTTTCAGTATGGTTAGACTAGTCTAGGACCTGAAGGGAGATGCGCAACTCGACCATCATTCTGACGATCCATGACACAAAGTGCTCCGATTCGGACGAAACTTTAGGAGCTGTTTCAGTATGGTTAGACTAGTCTAGGACCTGAAGGGGAGATGCGCAACTCGACCATCATTCTGACGATCCATGACACAAAGTGCTCCGATTCGGACGAAACTTTAGGAGCTGTTTCAGTATGGTTAGACTAGTCTAGGACCTGAAGGGAGATGCGCAACTCGACCATCATTCTGACGATCCGTGACACAAAGTGCTCCGATTCGGACGAAACTTTAGGAGCTGTTTCAGTATGGTTAGACTAGTCTAGGACCTGAAGGGAGATGCGCAACTCGACCATCATTCTGACGATCCGTGACACAAAGTGCTCCGATTCGGACGAAACTTTAGGAGCTGTTTCAGTATGGTTAGACTAGTCTAGGACCTGAAGGGGGATGCGCAACTCGACCATCATTCTGACGATCCGTGACACAAAGTGCTCCGATTCGGACGAAACTTTAGGAGCTGTTTCAGTATGGTTAGACTAGTCTAGGACCTGAAGGGAGATGCGCAACTCGACCATCATTCTGACGATCCGTGACACAAAGTGCTCCGATTCGGACGAAACTTTAGGAGCTGTTTCAGTATGGTTAGACTAGTCTAGGACCTGAAGGGAGATGCGCAACTCGACCATCATTCTGACGATCCGTGACACAAAGTGCTCCGATTCGGACGAAACTTTAGGAGCTGTTTCAGTATGGTTAGACTAGTCTAGGACCTGAAGGGGGATGCGCAACTCGACCATCATTCTGACGATCCATGACACAAAGTGCTCCGATTCGGACGAAACTTTAGGAGCTGTTTCAGTATGGTTAGACTAGTCTAGGACCTGAAGGGAGATGCGCAACTCGACCATCATTCTGACGATCCGTGACACAAAGTGCTCCGATTCGGACGAAACTTTAGGAGCTGTTTCAGTATGGTTAGACTAGTCTAGGACCTGAAGGGAGATGCGCAACTCGACCATCATTCTGACGATCCGTGACACAAAGTGCTCCGATTCGGACGAAACTTTAGGAGCTGTTTCAGTATGGTTAGACTAGTCTAGGACCTGAAGGGAGATGCGCAACTCGACCATCATTCTGACGATCCGTGACACAAAGTGCTCCGATTCGGACGAAACTTTAGGAGCTGTTTCAGTATGGTTAGACTAGTCTAGGACCTGAAGGGGGATGCGCAACTCGACCATCATTCTGACGATCCATGACACAAAGTGCTCCGATTCGGACGAAACTTTAGGAGCTGTTTCAGTATGGTTAGACTAGTCTAGGACCTGAAGGGAGATGCGCAACTCGACCATCATTCTGACGATCCATGACACAAAGTGCTCCGATTCGGACGAAACTTTAGGAGCTGTTTCAGTATGGTTAGACTAGTCTAGGACCTGAAGGGAGATGCGCAACTCGACCATCATTCTGACGATCCGTGACACAAAGTGCTCCGATTCGGACGAAACTTTAGGAGCTGTTTCAGTATGGTTAGACTAGTCTAGGACCTGAAGGGAGATGCGCAACTCGACCATCATTCTGACGATCCGTGACACAAAGTGCTCCGATTCGGACGAAACTTTAGGAGCTGTTTCAGTATGGTTAGACTAGTCTAGGACCTGAAGGGGGATGCGCAACTCGACCATCATTCTGACGATCCGTGACACAAAGTGCTCCGATTCGGACGAAACTTTAGGAGCTGTTTCAGTATGGTTAGACTAGTCTAGGACCTGAAGGGGAGATGCGCAACTCGACCATCATTCTGACGATCCGTGACACAAAGTGCTCCGATTCGGACGAAACTTTAGGAGCTGTTTCAGTATGGTTAGACTAGTCTAGGACCTGAAGGGAGATGCGCAACTCGACCATCATTCTGACGATCCGTGACACAAAGTGCTCCGATTCGGACGAAACTTTAGGAGCTGTTTCAGTATGGTTAGACTAGTCTAGGACCTGAAGGGGGATGCGCAACTCGACCATCATTCTGACGATCCGTGACACAAAGTGCTCCGATTCGGACGAAACTTTAGGAGCTGTTTCAGTATGGTTAGACTAGTCTAGGACCTGAAGGGAGATGCGCAACTCGACCATCATTCTGACGATCCGTGACACAAAGTGCTCCGATTCGGACGAAACTTTAGGAGCTGTTTCAGTATGGTTAGACTAGTCTAGGACCTGAAGGGAGATGCGCAACTCGACCATCATTCTGACGATCCGTGACACAAAGTGCTCCGATTCGGACGAAACTTTAGGAGCTGTTTCAGTATGGTTAGACTAGTCTAGGACCTGAAGGGAGATGCGCAACTCGACCATCATTCTGACGATCCGTGACACAAAGTGCTCCGATTCGGACGAAACTTTAGGAGCTGTTTCAGTATGGTTAGACTAGTCTAGGACCTGAAGGGAGATGCGCAACTCGACCATCATTCTGACGATCCATGACACAAAGTGCTCCGATTCGGACGAAACTTTAGGAGCTGTTTCAGTATGGTTAGACTAGTCTAGGACCTGAAGGGAGATGCGCAACTCGACCATCATTCTGACGATCCATGACACAAAGTGCTCCGATTCGGACGAAACTTTAGGAGCTGTTTCAGTATGGTTAGACTAGTCTAGGACCTGAAGGGAGATGCGCAACTCGACCATCATTCTGACGATCCGTGACACAAAGTGCTCCGATTCGGACGAAACTTTAGGAGCTGTTTCAGTATGGTTAGACTAGTCTAGGACGTGAAGGGAGATGCGCAACTCGACCATCGTTCTGACGATCCGTGACACAAAGTGCTCCGATTCGGACGAAACTTTAGGAGCTGTTTCAGTATGGTTAGACTAGTCTAGGACCTGAAGGGGGATGCGCAACTCGACCATCATTCTGACGATCCATGACACAAAGTGCTCCGATTCGGACGAAACTTTAGGAGCTGTTTCAGTATGGTTAGACTAGTCTAGGACCTGAAGGGAGATGCGCAACTCGACCATCATTCTGACGATCCGTGACACAAAGTGCTCCGATTCGGACGAAACTTTAGGAGCTGTTTCAGTATGGTTAGACTAGTCTAGGACCTGAAGGGGGATGCGCAACTCGACCATCATTCTGACGATCCATGACACAAAGTGCTCCGATTCGGACGAAACTTTAGGAGCTGTTTCAGTATGGTTAGACTAGTCTAGGACCTGAAGGGAGATGCGCAACTCGACCATCATTCTGACGATCCATGACACAAAGTGCTCCGATTCGGACGAAACTTTAGGAGCTGTTTCAGTATGGTTAGACTAGTCTAGGACCTGAAGGGAGATGCGCAACTCGACCATCATTCTGACGATCCGTGACACAAAGTGCTCCGATTCGGACGAAACTTTAGGAGCTGTTTCAGTATGGTTAGACTAGTCTAGGACCTGAAGGGAGATGCGCAACTCGACCATCATTCTGACGATCCGTGACACAAAGTGCTCCGATTCGGACGAAACTTTAGGAGCTGTTTCAGTATGGTTAGACTAGTCTAGGACCTGAAGGGAGATGCGCAACTCGACCATCATTCTGACGATCCGTGACACAAAGTGCTCCGATTCGGACGAAACTTTAGGAGCTGTTTCAGTATGGTTAGACTAGTCTAGGACCTGAAGGGAGATGCGCAACTCGACCATCATTCTGACGATCCGTGACACAAAGTGCTCCGATTCGGACGAAACTTTAGGAGCTGTTTCAGTATGGTTAGACTAGTCTAGGACCTGAAGGGAGATGCGCAACTCGACCATCATTCTGACGATCCGTGACACAAAGTGCTCCGATTCGGACGAAACTTTAGGAGCTGTTTCAGTATGGTTAGACTAGTCTAGGACCTGAAGGGAGATGCGCAACTCGACCATCATTCTGACGATCCGTGACACAAAGTGCTCCGATTCGGACGAAACTTTAGGAGCTGTTTCAGTATGGTTAGACTAGTCTAGGACCTGAAGGGAGATGCGCAACTCGACCATCATTCTGACGATCCATGACACAAAGTGCTCCGATTCGGACGAAACTTTAGGAGCTGTTTCAGTATGGTTAGACTAGTCTAGGACCTGAAGGGGGATGCGCAACTCGACCATCATTCTGACGATCCGTGACACAAAGTGCTCCGATTCGGACGAAACTTTAGGAGCTGTTTCAGTATGGTTAGACTAGTCTAGGACCTGAAGGGAGATGCGCAACTCGACCATCATTCTGACGATCCGTGACACAAAGTGCTCCGATTCGGACGAAACTTTAGGAGCTGTTTCAGTATGGTTAGACTAGTCTAGGACCTGAAGGGAGATGCGCAACTCGACCATCATTCTGACGATCCGTGACACAAAGTGCTCCGATTCGGACGAAACTTTAGGAGCTGTTTCAGTATGGTTAGACTAGTCTAGGACCTGAAGGGGATGCGCAACTCGACCATCATTCTGACGATCCGTGACACAAAGTGCTCCGATTCGGACGAAACTTTAGGAGCTGTTTCAGTATGGTTAGACTAGTCTAGGACCTGAAGGGAGATGCGCAACTCGACCATCATTCTGACGATCCGTGACACAAAGTGCTCCGATTCGGACGAAACTTTAGGAGCTGTTTCAGTATGGTTAGACTAGTCTAGGACCTGAAGGGGGATGCGCAACTCGACCATCATTCTGACGATCCATGACACAAAGTGCTCCGATTCGGACGAAACTTTAGGAGCTGTTTCAGTATGGTTAGACTAGTCTAGGACCTGAAGGGAGATGCGCAACTCGACCATCATTCTGACGATCCATGACACAAAGTGCTCCGATTCGGACGAAACTTTAGGAGCTGTTTCAGTATGGTTAGACTAGTCTAGGACCTGAAGGGGGATGCGCAACTCGACCATCATTCTGACGATCCATGACACAAAGTGCTCCGATTCGGACGAAACTTTAGGAGCTGTTTCAGTATGGTTAGACTAGTCTAGGACCTGAAGGGAGATGCGCAACTCGACCATCATTCTGACGATCCATGACACAAAGTGCTCCGATTCGGACGAAACTTTAGGAGCTGTTTCAGTATGGTTAGACTAGTCTAGGACCTGAAGGGAGATGCGCAACTCGACCATCATTCTGACGATCCATGACACAAAGTGCTCCGATTCGGACGAAACTTTAGGAGCTGTTTCAGTATGGTTAGACTAGTCTAGGACCTGAAGGGGATGCGCAACTCGACCATCATTCTGACGATCCATGACACAAAGTGCTCCGATTCGGACGAAACTTTAGGAGCTGTTTCAGTATGGTTAGACTAGTCTAGGACCTGAAGGGAGATGCGCAACTCGACCATCATTCTGACGATCCGTGACACAAAGTGCTCCGATTCGGACGAAACTTTAGGAGCTGTTTCAGTATGGTTAGACTAGTCTAGGACCTGAAGGGAGATGCGCAACTCGACCATCATTCTGACGATCCGTGACACAAAGTGCTCCGATTCGGACGAAACTTTAGGAGCTGTTTCAGTATGGTTAGACTAGTCTAGGACCTGAAGGGGATGCGCAACTCGACCATCATTCTGACGATCCGTGACACAAAGTGCTCCGATTCGGACGAAACTTTAGGAGCTGTTTCAGTATGGTTAGACTAGTCTAGGACGTGAAGGGAGATGCGCAACTCGACCATCATTCTGACGATCCGTGACACAAAGTGCTCCGATTCGGACGAAACTTTAGGAGCTGTTTCAGTATGGTTAGACTAGTCTAGGACCTGAAGGGAGATGCGCAACTCGACCATCATTCTGACGATCCATGACACAAAGTGCTCCGATTCGGACGAAACTTTAGGAGCTGTTTCAGTATGGTTAGACTAGTCTAGGACCTGAAGGGAGATGCGCAACTCGACCATCATTCTGACGATCCATGACACAAAGTGCTCCGATTCGGACGAAACTTTAGGAGCTGTTTCAGTATGGTTAGACTAGTCTAGGACCTGAAGGGAGATGCGCAACTCGACCATCATTCTGACGATCCGTGACACAAAGTGCTCCGATTCGGACGAAACTTTAGGAGCTGTTTCAGTATGGTTAGACTAGTCTAGGACCTGAAGGGAGATGCGCAACTCGACCATCATTCTGACGATCCGTGACACAAAGTGCTCCGATTCGGACGAAACTTTAGGAGCTGTTTCAGTATGGTTAGACTAGTCTAGGACCTGAAGGGAGATGCGCAACTCGACCATCATTCTGACGATCCATGACACAAAGTGCTCCGATTCGGACGAAACTTTAGGAGCTGTTTCAGTATGGTTAGACTAGTCTAGGACCTGAAGGGGGATGCGCAACTCGACCATCATTCTGACGATCCGTGACACAAAGTGCTCCGATTCGGACGAAACTTTAGGAGCTGTTTCAGTATGGTTAGACTAGTCTAGGACGTGAAGGGAGATGCGCAACTCGACCATCATTCTGACGATCCGTGACACAAAGTGCTCCGATTCGGACGAAACTTTAGGAGCTGTTTCAGTATGGTTAGACTAGTCTAGGACCTGAAGGGGGATGCGCAACTCGACCATCATTCTGACGATCCATGACACAAAGTGCTCCGATTCGGACGAAACTTTAGGAGCTGTTTCAGTATGGTTAGACTAGTCTAGGACCTGAAGGGGGATGCGCAACTCGACCATCATTCTGACGATCCGTGACACAAAGTGCTCCGATTCGGACGAAACTTTAGGAGCTGTTTCAGTATGGTTAGACTAGTCTAGGACGTGAAGGGAGATGCGCAACTCGACCATCATTCTGACGATCCGTGACACAAAGTGCTCCGATTCGGACGAAACTTTAGGAGCTGTTTCAGTATGGTTAGACTAGTCTAGGACGTGAAGGGAGATGCGCAACTCGACCATCGTTCTGACGATCCGTGACACAAGTGCTCCGATTCGGACGAAACTTTAGGAGCTGTTTCAGTATGGTTAGACTAGTCTAGGACCTGAAGGGGGATGCGCAACTCGACCATCATTCTGACGATCCGTGACACAAAGTGCTCCGATTCGGACGAAACTTTAGGAGCTGTTTCAGTATGGTTAGACTAGTCTAGGACGTGAAGGGAGATGCGCAACTCGACCATCGTTCTGACGATCCGTGACACAAAGTGCTCCGATTCGGACGAAACTTTAGGAGCTGTTTCAGTATGGTTAGACTAGTCTAGGACCTGAAGGGGGATGCGCAACTCGACCATCATTCTGACGATCCATGACACAAAGTGCTCCGATTCGGACGAAACTTTAGGAGCTGTTTCAGTATGGTTAGACTAGTCTAGGACCTGAAGGGAGATGCGCAACTCGACCATCATTCTGACGATCCATGACACAAAGTGCTCCGATTCGGACGAAACTTTAGGAGCTGTTTCAGTATGGTTAGACTAGTCTAGGACCTGAAGGGGGATGCGCAACTCGACCATCATTCTGACGATCCATGACACAAAGTGCTCCGATTCGGACGAAACTTTAGGAGCTGTTTCAGTATGGTTAGACTAGTCTAGGACCTGAAGGGAGATGCGCAACTCGACCATCATTCTGACGATCCATGACACAAAGTGCTCCGATTCGGACGAAACTTTAGGAGCTGTTTCAGTATGGTTAGACTAGTCTAGGACCTGAAGGGGAGATGCGCAACTCGACCATCATTCTGACGATCCATGACACAAAGTGCTCCGATTCGGACGAAACTTTAGGAGCTGTTTCAGTATGGTTAGACTAGTCTAGGACCTGAAGGGGGATGCGCAACTCGACCATCATTCTGACGATCCATGACACAAAGTGCTCCGATTCGGACGAAACTTTAGGAGCTGTTTCAGTATGGTTAGACTAGTCTAGGACGTGAAGGGAGATGCGCAACTCGACCATCATTCTGACGATCCGTGACACAAAGTGCTCCGATTCGGACGAAACTTTAGGAGCTGTTTCAGTATGGTTAGACTAGTCTAGGACGTGAAGGGAGATGCGCAACTCGACCATCATTCTGACGATCCGTGACACAAAGTGCTCCGATTCGGACGAAACTTTAGGAGCTGTTTCAGTATGGTTAGACTAGTCTAGGACCTGAAGGGGGATGCGCAACTCGACCATCATTCTGACGATCCGTGACACAAAGTGCTCCGATTCGGACGAAACTTTAGGAGCTGTTTCAGTATGGTTAGACTAGTCTAGGACCTGAAGGGAGATGCGCAACTCGACCATCATTCTGACGATCCGTGACACAAAGTGCTCCGATTCGGACGAAACTTTAGGAGCTGTTTCAGTATGGTTAGACTAGTCTAGGACCTGAAGGGAGATGCGCAACTCGACCATCATTCTGACGATCCGTGACACAAAGTGCTCCGATTCGGACGAAACTTTAGGAGCTGTTTCAGTATGGTTAGACTAGTCTAGGACCTGAAGGGAGATGCGCAACTCGACCATCATTCTGACGATCCGTGACACAAAGTGCTCCGATTCGGACGAAACTTTAGGAGCTGTTTCAGTATGGTTAGACTAGTCTAGGACCTGAAGGGAGATGCGCAACTCGACCATCATTCTGACGATCCATGACACAAAGTGCTCCGATTCGGACGAAACTTTAGGAGCTGTTTCAGTATGGTTAGACTAGTCTAGGACCTGAAGGGAGATGCGCAACTCGACCATCATTCTGACGATCCGTGACACAAAGTGCTCCGATTCGGACGAAACTTTAGGAGCTGTTTCAGTATGGTTAGACTAGTCTAGGACGTGAAGGGAGATGCGCAACTCGACCATCGTTCTGACGATCCGTGACACAAAGTGCTCCGATTCGGACGAAACTTTAGGAGCTGTTTCAGTATGGTTAGACTAGTCTAGGACCTGAAGGGGGATGCGCAACTCGACCATCATTCTGACGATCCGTGACACAAAGTGCTCCGATTCGGACGAAACTTTAGGAGCTGTTTCAGTATGGTTAGACTAGTCTAGGACGTGAAGGGAGATGCGCAACTCGACCATCGTTCTGACGATCCGTGACACAAAGTGCTCCGATTCGGACGAAACTTTAGGAGCTGTTTCAGTATGGTTAGACTAGTCTAGGACCTGAAGGGGGATGCGCAACTCGACCATCATTCTGACGATCCATGACACAAAGTGCTCCGATTCGGACGAAACTTTAGGAGCTGTTTCAGTATGGTTAGACTAGTCTAGGACCTGAAGGGAGATGCGCAACTCGACCATCATTCTGACGATCCATGACACAAAGTGCTCCGATTCGGACGAAACTTTAGGAGCTGTTTCAGTATGGTTAGACTAGTCTAGGACCTGAAGGGAGATGCGCAACTCGACCATCATTCTGACGATCCGTGACACAAAGTGCTCCGATTCGGACGAAACTTTAGGAGCTGTTTCAGTATGGTTAGACTAGTCTAGGACCTGAAGGGAGATGCGCAACTCGACCATCATTCTGACGATCCGTGACACAAAGTGCTCCGATTCGGACGAAACTTTAGGAGCTGTTTCAGTATGGTTAGACTAGTCTAGGACCTGAAGGGAGATGCGCAACTCGACCATCATTCTGACGATCCATGACACAAAGTGCTCCGATTCGGACGAAACTTTAGGAGCTGTTTCAGTATGGTTAGACTAGTCTAGGACCTGAAGGGAGATGCGCAACTCGACCATCATTCTGACGATCCATGACACAAAGTGCTCCGATTCGGACGAAACTTTAGGAGCTGTTTCAGTATGGTTAGACTAGTCTAGGACCTGAAGGGAGATGCGCAACTCGACCATCATTCTGACGATCCGTGACACAAAGTGCTCCGATTCGGACGAAACTTTAGGAGCTGTTTCAGTATGGTTAGACTAGTCTAGGACGTGAAGGGAGATGCGCAACTCGACCATCGTTCTGACGATCCGTGACACAAGTGCTCCGATTCGGACGAAACTTTAGGAGCTGTTTCAGTATGGTTAGACTAGTCTAGGACCTGAAGGGGGATGCGCAACTCGACCATCATTCTGACGATCCGTGACACAAAGTGCTCCGATTCGGACGAAACTTTAGGAGCTGTTTCAGTATGGTTAGACTAGTCTAGGACGTGAAGGGAGATGCGCAACTCGACCATCGTTCTGACGATCCGTGACACAAGTGCTCCGATTCGGACGAAACTTTAGGAGCTGTTTCAGTATGGTTAGACTAGTCTAGGACCTGAAGGGGGATGCGCAACTCGACCATCATTCTGACGATCCATGACACAAAGTGCTCCGATTCGGACGAAACTTTAGGAGCTGTTTCAGTATGGTTAGACTAGTCTAGGACCTGAAGGGAGATGCGCAACTCGACCATCATTCTGACGATCCATGACACAAAGTGCTCCGATTCGGACGAAACTTTAGGAGCTGTTTCAGTATGGTTAGACTAGTCTAGGACCTGAAGGGAGATGCGCAACTCGACCATCATTCTGACGATCCGTGACACAAAGTGCTCCGATTCGGACGAAACTTTAGGAGCTGTTTCAGTATGGTTAGACTAGTCTAGGACCTGAAGGGAGATGCGCAACTCGACCATCATTCTGACGATCCGTGACACAAAGTGCTCCGATTCGGACGAAACTTTAGGAGCTGTTTCAGTATGGTTAGACTAGTCTAGGACCTGAAGGGAGATGCGCAACTCGACCATCATTCTGACGATCCATGACACAAAGTGCTCCGATTCGGACGAAACTTTAGGAGCTGTTTCAGTATGGTTAGACTAGTCTAGGACCTGAAGGGAGATGCGCAACTCGACCATCATTCTGACGATCCATGACACAAAGTGCTCCGATTCGGACGAAACTTTAGGAGCTGTTTCAGTATGGTTAGACTAGTCTAGGACCTGAAGGGAGATGCGCAACTCGACCATCGTTCTGACGATCCGTGACACAAAGTGCTCCGATTCGGACGAAACTTTAGGAGCTGTTTCAGTATGGTTAGACTAGTCTAGGACCTGAAGGGAGATGCGCAACTCGACCATCATTCTGACGATCCGTGACACAAAGTGCTCCGATTCGGACGAAACTTTAGGAGCTGTTTCAGTATGGTTAGACTAGTCTAGGACGTGAAGGGAGATGCGCAACTCGACCATCGTTCTGACGATCCGTGACACAAAGTGCTCCGATTCGGACGAAACTTTAGGAGCTGTTTCAGTATGGTTAGACTAGTCTAGGACCTGAAGGGGGATGCGCAACTCGACCATCATTCTGACGATCCATGACACAAAGTGCTCCGATTCGGACGAAACTTTAGGAGCTGTTTCAGTATGGTTAGACTAGTCTAGGACCTGAAGGGGGATGCGCAACTCGACCATCATTCTGACGATCCGTGACACAAAGTGCTCCGATTCGGACGAAACTTTAGGAGCTGTTTCAGTATGGTTAGACTAGTCTAGGACCTGAAGGGAGATGCGCAACTCGACCATCATTCTGACGATCCATGACACAAAGTGCTCCGATTCGGACGAAACTTTAGGAGCTGTTTCAGTATGGTTAGACTAGTCTAGGACCTGAAGGGAGATGCGCAACTCGACCATCATTCTGACGATCCATGACACAAAGTGCTCCGATTCGGACGAAACTTTAGGAGCTGTTTCAGTATGGTTAGACTAGTCTAGGACCTGAAGGGGGATGCGCAACTCGACCATCATTCTGACGATCCATGACACAAAGTGCTCCGATTCGGACGAAACTTTAGGAGCTGTTTCAGTATGGTTAGACTAGTCTAGGACCTGAAGGGAGATGCGCAACTCGACCATCGTTCTGACGATCCGTGACACAAGTGCTCCGATTCGGACGAAACTTTAGGAGCTGTTTCAGTATGGTTAGACTAGTCTAGGACCTGAAGGGAGATGCGCAACTCGACCATCATTCTGACGATCCGTGACACAAAGTGCTCCGATTCGGACGAAACTTTAGGAGCTGTTTCAGTATGGTTAGACTAGTCTAGGACCTGAAGGGAGATGCGCAACTCGACCATCATTCTGACGATCCGTGACACAAAGTGCTCCGATTCGGACGAAACTTTAGGAGCTGTTTCAGTATGGTTAGACTAGTCTAGGACCTGAAGGGAGATGCGCAACTCGACCATCATTCTGACGATCCGTGACACAAAGTGCTCCGATTCGGACGAAACTTTAGGAGCTGTTTCAGTATGGTTAGACTAGTCTAGGACCTGAAGGGAGATGCGCAACTCGACCATCATTCTGACGATCCGTGACACAAAGTGCTCCGATTCGGACGAAACTTTAGGAGCTGTTTCAGTATGGTTAGACTAGTCTAGGACCTGAAGGGAGATGCGCAACTCGACCATCATTCTGACGATCCATGACACAAAGTGCTCCGATTCGGACGAAACTTTAGGAGCTGTTTCAGTATGGTTAGACTAGTCTAGGACCTGAAGGGGGATGCGCAACTCGACCATCATTCTGACGATCCATGACACAAAGTGCTCCGATTCGGACGAAACTTTAGGAGCTGTTTCAGTATGGTTAGACTAGTCTAGGACCAGAAGGGAGATGCGCAACTCGACCATCATTCTGACGATCCGTGACACAAAGTGCTCCGATTCGGACGAAACTTTAGGAGCTGTTTCAGTATGGTTAGACTAGTCTAGGACCTGAAGGGAGATGCGCAACTCGACCATCATTCTGACGATCCATGACACAAAGTGCTCCGATTCGGACGAAACTTTAGGAGCTGTTTCAGTATGGTTAGACTAGTCTAGGACCTGAAGGGAGATGCGCAACTCGACCATCATTCTGACGATCCGTGACACAAAGTGCTCCGATTGGGACGCAACATTAGAAGCTGTTTCAGTATGGTTAGAATAGTCTAGGACTTGAAGGGGATACGATTCAGACAGAAATATAGAAGCCTGTATATAATAAAACGGCAGCGCTTGGGCTGTTGTGCCTTGGGGCTACAGGAGAGGCTCTGAATCGCAAAAGTGACGGAGATACAGACATGTTGCCATTGGGGCCAATGGACGCGTCGGATCCGCTCCTGCATATGCGGAAACGGCAGCGCTTGGGCTGTTGTGCCTTGGGGCTAAAGGAGAGGCTCTGAATCGCAAAATTGACGGAGATACAGACATGTTGCCATTTGGGCCAATGGACGCGTCGGATCCGCTCCTGCATATGCGGAAACGGCAGCGCTTGGGCTGTTGTGCCTTGGGGCTAAAGGAGAGGCTCTGAATCGCAAAATTGACGGAGATACAGACATGTTGCCATTGGGGCCAATGGACGCGTCGGATCCGCTCCTGCATATGCGGAAACGGCAGCGCTTGGGCTGTTGTGCCTTGGGGCTAAAGGAGAGGCTCTGAATCGCAAAATTGACGGAGATACAGACATGTTGCCATTTGGGCCAATGGACGCGTCGGATCCGCTCCTGCATATGCGGAAACGGCAGCGCTTGGGCTGTTGTGCCTTGGGGCTAAAGGAGAGGCTCTGAATCGCAAAATTGACGGAGATACAGACATGTTGCCATTTGGGCCAATGGACGCGTCGGATCCGCTCCTGCATATGCGGAAACGGCAGCGCTTGGGCTGTTGTGCCTTGGGGCTAAAGGAGAGGCTCTGAATCGCAAAATTGACGGAGATACAGACATGTTGCCATTTGGGCCAATGGACGCGTCGGATCCGCTCCTGCATATGCGGAAACGGCAGCGCTTGGGCTGTTGTGCCTTGGGGCTAAAGGAGAGGCTCTGAATCGCAAAATTGACGGAGATACAGACATGTTGCCATTTGGGCCAATGGACGCGTCGGATCCGCTCCTGCATATGCGGAAACAGCAGCGCTTGGGCTGTTGTGCCTTGGGGCTAAAGGAGAGGCTCTGAATCGCAAAATTGACGGAGATACAGACATGTTGCCATTTGGGCCAATGGACGCGTCGGATCCGCTCCTGCATATGCGGAAACGGCAGCGCTTGGGCTGTTGTGCCTTGGGGCTAAAGGAGAGGCTCTGAATCGCAAAATTGACGGAGATACAGACATGTTGCCATTTGGGCCAATGGACGCGTCGGATCCGCTCCTGCATATGCGGAAACGGCAGCGCTTGGGCTGTTGTGCCTTGGGGCTAAAGGAGAGGCTCTGAATCGCAAAATTGACGGAGATACAGACATGTTGCCATTTGGGCCAATGGACGCGTCGGATCCGCTCCTGCATATGCGGAAACGGCAGCGCTTGGGCTGTTGTGCCTTGGGGCTAAAGGAGAGGCTCTGAATCGCAAAATTGACGGAGATACAGACATGTTGCCATTTGGGCCAATGGACGCGTCGGATCCGCTCCTGCATATGCGGAAACGGCAGCGCTTGGGCTGTTGTGCCTTGGGGCTAAAGGAGAGGCTCTGAATCGCAAAATTGACGGAGATACAGACATGTTGCCATTGGGGCCAATGGACGCGTCGGATCCGCTCCTGCATATGCGGAAACGGCAGCGCTTGGGCTGTTGTGCCTTGGGGCTAAAGGAGAGGCTCTGAATCGCAAAATTGACGGAGATACAGACATGTTGCCATTTGGGCCAATGGACGCGTCGGATCCGCTCCTGCATATGCGGAAACGGCAGCGCTTGGGCTGTTGTGCCTTGGGGCTAAAGGAGAGGCTCTGAATCGCAAAATTGACGGAGATACAGACATGTTGCCATTTGGGCCAATGGACGCGTCGGATCCGCTCCTGCATATGCGGAAACGGCAGCGCTTGGGCTGTTGTGCCTTGGGGCTAAAGGAGAGGCTCTGAATCGCAAAATTGACGGAGATACAGACATGTTGCCATTTGGGCCAATGGACGCGTCGGATCCGCTCCTGCATATGCGGAAACGGCAGCGCTTGGGCTGTTGTGCCTTGGGGCTAAAGGAGAGGCTCTGAATCGCAAAATTGACGGAGATACAGACATGTTGCCATTTGGGCCAATGGACGCGTCGGATCCGCTCCTGCATATGCGGAAACGGCAGCGCTTGGGCTGTTGTGCCTTGGGGCTAAAGGAGAGGCTCTGAATCGCAAAATTGACGGAGATACAGACATGTTGCCATTTGGGCCAATGGACGCGTCGGATCCGCTCCTGCATATGCGGAAACGGCAGCGCTTGGGCTGTTGTGCCTTGGGGCTAAAGGAGAGGCTCTGAATCGCAAAATTGACGGAGATACAGACATGTTGCCATTTGGGCCAATGGACGCGTCGGATCCGCTCCTGCATATGCGGAAACGGCAGCGCTTGGGCTGTTGTGCCTTGGGGCTAAAGGAGAGGCTCTGAATCGCAAAATTGACGGAGATACAGACATGTTGCCATTTGGGCCAATGGACGCGTCGGATCCGCTCCTGCATATGCGGAAACGGCAGCGCTTGGGCTGTTGTGCCTTGGGGCTAAAGGAGAGGCTCTGAATCGCAAAATTGACGGAGATACAGACATGTTGCCATTTGGGCCAATGGACGCGTCGGATCCGCTCCTGCATATGCGGAAACGGCAGCGCTTGGGCTGTTGTGCCTTGGGGCTAAAGGAGAGGCTCTGAATCGCAAAATTGACGGAGATACAGACATGTTGCCATTTGGGCCAATGGACGCGTCGGATCCGCTCCTGCATATGCGGAAACGGCAGCGCTTGGGCTGTTGTGCCTTGGGGCTAAAGGAGAGGCTCTGAATCGCAAAATTGACGGAGATACAGACATGTTGCCATTTGGGCCAATGGACGCGTCGGATCCGCTCCTGCATATGCGGAAACGGCAGCGCTTGGGCTGTTGTGCCTTGGGGCTAAAGGAGAGGCTCTGAATCGCAAAATTGACGGAGATACAGACATGTTGCCATTTGGGCCAATGGACGCGTCGGATCCGCTCCTGCATATGCGGAAACGGCAGCGCTTGGGCTGTTGTGCCTTGGGGCTAAAGGAGAGGCTCTGAATCGCAAAATTGACGGAGATACAGACATGTTGCCATTTGGGCCAATGGACGCGTCGGATCCGCTCCTGCATATGCGGAAACGGCAGCGCTTGGGCTGTTGTGCCTTGGGGCTAAAGGAGAGGCTCTGAATCGCAAAATTGACGGAGATACAGACATGTTGCCATTTGGGCCAATGGACGCGTCGGATCCGCTCCTGCATATGCGGAAACGGCAGCGCTTGGGCTGTTGTGCCTTGGGGCTAAAGGAGAGGCTCTGAATCGCAAAATTGACGGAGATACAGACATGTTGCCATTTGGGCCAATGGACGCGTCGGATCCGCTCCTGCATATGCGGAAACGGCAGCGCTTGGGCTGTTGTGCCTTGGGGCTACAGGAGAGGCTCTGAATCGCAAAAGTGACGGAGATACAGACATGTTGCCATTTGGGCCAATGGACGCGTCGGATCCGCTCCTGCATATGCGGAAACGGCAGCGCTTGGGCTGTTGTGCCTTGGGGCTACAGGAGAGGCTCTGAATCGCAAAAGTGACGGAGATACAGACATGTTGCCATTTGGGCCAATGGACGCGTCGGATCCGCTCCTGCATATGCGGAAACGGCAGCGCTTGGGCTGTTGTGCCTTGGGGCTAAAGGAGAGGCTCTGAATCGCAAAATTGACGGAGATACAGACATGTTGCCATTTGGGCCAATGGACGCGTCGGATCCGCTCCTGCATATGCGGAAACGGCAGCGCTTGGGCTGTTGTGCCTTGGGGCTAAAGGAGAGGCTCTGAATCGCAAAATTGACGGAGATACAGACATGTTGCCATTTGGGCCAATGGACGCGTCGGATCCGCTCCTGCATATGCGGAAACGGCAGCGCTTGGGCTGTTGTGCCTTGGGGCTACAGGAGAGGCTCTGAATCGCAAAATTGACGGAGATACAGACATGTTGCCATTGGGGCCAATGGACGCGTCGGATCCGCTCCTGCATATGCGGAAACGGCAGCGCTTGGGCTGTTGTGCCTTGGGGCTAAAGGAGAGGCTCTGAATCGCAAAATTGACGGAGATACAGACATGTTGCCATTTGGGCCAATGGACGCGTCGGATCCGCTCCTGCATATGCGGAAACGGCAGCGCTTGGGCTGTTGTGCCTTGGGGCTAAAGGAGAGGCTCTGAATCGCAAAATTGACGGAGATACAGACATGTTGCCATTTGGGCCAATGGACGCGTCGGATCCGCTCCTGCATATGCGGAAACGGCAGCGCTTGGGCTGTTGTGCCTTGGGGCTAAAGGAGAGGCTCTGAATCGCAAAATTGACGGAGATACAGACATGTTGCCATTTGGGCCAATGGACGCGTCGGATCCGCTCCTGCATATGCGGAAACGGCAGCGCTTGGGCTGTTGTGCCTTGGGGCTAAAGGAGAGGCTCTGAATCGCAAAATTGACGGAGATACAGACATGTTGCCATTTGGGCCAATGGACGCGTCGGATCCGCTCCTGCATATGCGGAAACGGCAGCGCTTGGGCTGTTGTGCCTTGGGGCTAAAGGAGAGGCTCTGAATCGCAAAATTGACGGAGATACAGACATGTTGCCATTTGGGCCAATGGACGCGTCGGATCCGCTCCTGCATATGCGGAAACGGCAGCGCTTGGGCTGTTGTGCCTTGGGGCTAAAGGAGAGGCTCTGAATCGCAAAATTGACGGAGATACAGACATGTTGCCATTTGGGCCAATGGACGCGTCGGATCCGCTCCTGCATATGCGGAAACAGCAGCGCTTGGGCTGTTGTGCCTTGGGGGAGGCTCTGAATCGCAAAAGACGGAGATACAGACATGTTGCCATTTGGGCCAATGGACGCGTCGGATCCGCTCCTGCATATGCGGAAACGGCAGCGCTTGGGCTGTTGTGCCTTGGGGCTAAAGGAGAGGCTCTGAATCGCAAAATTGACGGAGATACAGACATGTTGCCATTTGGGCCAATGGACGCGTCGGATCCGCTCCTGCATATGCGGAAACGGCAGCGCTTGGGCTGTTGTGCCTTGGGGCTAAAGGAGAGGCTCTGAATCGCAAAATTGACGGAGATACAGACATGTTGCCATTGGGGCCAATGGACGCGTCGGATCCGCTCCTGCATATGCGGAAACGGCAGCGCTTGGGCTGTTGTGCCTTGGGGCTAAAGGAGAGGCTCTGAATCGCAAAATTGACGGAGATACAGACATGTTGCCATTGGGGCCAATGGACGCGTCGGATCCGCTCCTGCATATGCGGAAACAGCAGCGCTTGGGCTGTTGTGCCTTGGGGCTAAAGGAGAGGCTCTGAATCGCAAAATTGACGGAGATACAGACATGTTGCCATTTGGGCCAATGGACGCGTCGGATCCGCTCCTGCATATGCGGAAACGGCAGCGCTTGGGCTGTTGTGCCTTGGGGCTACAGGAGAGGCTCTGAATCGCAAAAGTGACGGAGATACAGACATGTTGCCATTGGGGCCAATGGACGCGTCGGATCCGCTCCTGCATATGCGGAAACGGCAGCGCTTGGGCTGTTGTGCCTTGGGGCTAAAGGAGAGGCTCTGAATCGCAAAATTGACGGAGATACAGACATGTTGCCATTGGGGCCAATGGACGCGTCGGATCCGCTCCTGCATATGCGGAAACGGCAGCGCTTGGGCTGTTGTGCCTTGGGGCTAAAGGAGAGGCTCTGAATCGCAAAATTGACGGAGATACAGACATGTTGCCATTGGGGCCAATGGACGCGTCGGATCCGCTCCTGCATATGCGGAAACGGCAGCGCTTGGGCTGTTGTGCCTTGGGGCTAAAGGAGAGGCTCTGAATCGCAAAATTGACGGAGATACAGACATGTTGCCATTTGGGCCAATGGACGCGTCGGATCCGCTCCTGCATATGCGGAAACAGCAGCGCTTGGGCTGTTGTGCCTTGGGGCTAAAGGAGAGGCTCTGAATCGCAAAATTGACGGAGATACAGACATGTTGCCATTGGGGCCAATGGACGCGTCGGATCCGCTCCTGCATATGCGGAAACAGCAGCGCTTGGGCTGTTGTGCCTTGGGGCTAAAGGAGAGGCTCTGAATCGCAAAATTGACGGAGATACAGACATGTTGCCATTTGGGCCAATGGACGCGTCGGATCCGCTCCTGCATATGCGGAAACGGCAGCGCTTGGGCTGTTGTGCCTTGGGGCTAAAGGAGAGGCTCTGAATCGCAAAATTGACGGAGATACAGACATGTTGCCATTGGGGCCAATGGACGCGTCGGATCCGCTCCTGCATATGCGGAAACGGCAGCGCTTGGGCTGTTGTGCCTTGGGGCTAAAGGAGAGGCTCTGAATCGCAAAATTGACGGAGATACAGACATGTTGCCATTTGGGCCAATGGACGCGTCGGATCCGCTCCTGCATATGCGGAAACGGCAGCGCTTGGGCTGTTGTGCCTTGGGGCTAAAGGAGAGGCTCTGAATCGCAAAATTGACGGAGATACAGACATGTTGCCATTGGGGCCAATGGACGCGTCGGATCCGCTCCTGCATATGCGGAAACAGCAGCGCTTGGGCTGTTGTGCCTTGGGGCTAAAGGAGAGGCTCTGAATCGCAAAATTGACGGAGATACAGACATGTTGCCATTTGGGCCAATGGACGCGTCGGATCCGCTCCTGCATATGCGGAAACGGCAGCGCTTGGGCTGTTGTGCCTTGGGGCTACAGGAGAGGCTCTGAATCGCAAAAGTGACGGAGATACAGACATGTTGCCATTTGGGCCAATGGACGCGTCGGATCCGCTCCTGCATATGCGGAAACGGCAGCGCTTGGGCTGTTGTGCCTTGGGGCTAAAGGAGAGGCTCTGAATCGCAAAATTGACGGAGATACAGACATGTTGCCATTAGGGCCAATGGACGCGTCGGATCCGCTCCTGCATATGCGGAAACGGCAGCGCTTGGGCTGTTGTGCCTTGGGGCTAAAGGAGAGGCTCTGAATCGCAAAATTGACGGAGATACAGACATGTTGCCATTTGGGCCAATGGACGCGTCGGATCCGCTCCTGCATATGCGGAAACGGCAGGGCTTGGGCTGTTGTGCCTTGGGGCTAAAGGAGAGGCTCTGAATCGCAAAATTGACGGAGATACAGACATGTTGCCATTGGGGCCAATGGACGCGTCGGATCCGCTCCTGCATATGCGGAAACGGCAGCGCTTGGGCTGTTGTGCCTTGGGGCTAAAGGAGAGGCTCTGAATCGCAAAATTGACGGAGATACAGACATGTTGCCATTTGGGCCAATGGACGCGTCGGATCCGCTCCTGCATATGCGGAAACGGCAGCGCTTGGGCTGTTGTGCCTTGGGGCTAAAGGAGAGGCTCTGAATCGCAATATTGACGGAGATACAGACATCGTGCCATTTTGGCCAATGCACGCGTCGGATCCACTCCTGCATATGCGGAAACGGCAGCACTTGAGCTGTTGTGCCTTGGGGCTAAAGGAGAGGCGCTGAATCGCAATATTGACGGAGATACAGACATGGTGCCATTTTGGCCAATGCACGCGTCGGATCCGCTCCTGCATATGCGGAAACGGCAGCGCTTGGGCTGTTGTGCCTTGGAGCTAAAGGAGAGGCTCTGAATCGCAATATTGACGGAGATACAGACATCGTGCCATTTTGGCCAATGCACGCGTCGGATCCACTCCTGCATATGCGGAAACGGCAGCACTTGAGCTGTTGTGCCTTGGGGCTAAAGGAGAGGCGCTGAATCGCAATATTGACGGAGATACAGACATGGTGCCATTTTGGCCAATGCACGCGTCGGATCCGCTCCTGCATATGCGGAAACGGCAGCGCTTGGGCTGTTGTGCCTTGGAGCTAAAGGAGAGGCTCTGAATCGCAAAATTGACGGAGATACAGACATGTTGCCATTTGGGCCAATGGACGCGTCGGATCCGCTCCTGCATATGCGGAAACGGCAGCGCTTGGGCTGTTGTGCCTTGGGAGCTAAAGGAGAGGCTCTGAATCGCAAAATTGACGGAGATACAGACATGTTGCCATTTGGGCCAATGGACGCGTCGGATCCGCTCCTGCATATGCGGAAACGGCAGCGCTTGGGCTGTTGTGCCTTGGGGCTAAAGGAGAGGCTCTGAATCGCAAAATTGACGGAGATACAGACATGTTGCCATTTGGGCCAATGGACGCGTCGGATCCGCTCCTGCATATGCGGAAACGGCAGCGCTTGGGCTGTTGTGCCTTGGGGCTAAAGGAGAGGCTCTGAATCGCAAAATTGACGGAGATACAGACATGTTGCCATTGGGGCCAATGGACGCGTCGGATCCGCTCCTGCATATGCGGAAACGGCAGCGCTTGGGCTGTTGTGCCTTGGGGCTAAAGGAGAGGCTCTGAATCGCAAAATTGACGGAGATACAGACATGTTGCCATTTGGGCCAATGGACGCGTCGGATCCGCTCCTGCATATGCGGAAACGGCAGCGCTTGGGCTGTTGTGCCTTGGGGCTAAAGGAGAGGCTCTGAATCGCAAAATTGACGGAGATACAGACATGTTGCCATTTGGGCCAATGGACGCGTCGGATCCGCTCCTGCATATGCGGAAACGGCAGCGCTTGGGCTGTTGTGCCTTGGGGCTAAAGGAGAGGCTCTGAATCGCAATATTGACGGAGATACAGACATCGTGCCATTTTGGCCAATGCACGCGTCGGATCCACTCCTGCATATGCGGAAACGGCAGCACTTGAGCTGTTGTGCCTTGGGGCTAAAGGAGAGGCTCTGAATCGCAAAATTGACGGAGATACAGACATGTTGCCATTTGGGCCAATGGACGCGTCGGATCCGCTCCTGCATATGCGGAAACGGCAGCGCTTGGGCTGTTGTGCCTTGGGGCTAAAGGAGAGGCTCTGAATCGCAAAATTGACGGAGATACAGACATGTTGCCATTGGGGCCAATGGACGCGTCGGATCCGCTCCTGCATATGCGGAAACGGCAGCGCTTGGGCTGTTGTGCCTTGGGGCTAAAGGAGAGGCTCTGAATCGCAAAATTGACGGAGATACAGACATGTTGCCATTGGGGCCAATGGACGCGTCGGATCCGCTCCTGCATATGCGGAAACGGCAGCGCTTGGGCTGTTGTGCCTTGGGGCTAAAGGAGAGGCTCTGAATCGCAAAATTGACGGAGATACAGACATGTTGCCATTTGGGCCAATGGACGCGTCGGATCCGCTCCTGCATATGCGGAAACGGCAGGGCTTGGGCTGTTGTGCCTTGGGGCTAAAGGAGAGGCTCTGAATCGCAAAATTGACGGAGATACAGACATGTTGCCATTGGGGCCAATGGACGCGTCGGATCCGCTCCTGCATATGCGGAAACGGCAGCGCTTGGGCTGTTGTGCCTTGGGGCTAAAGGAGAGGCTCTGAATCGCAAAATTGACGGAGATACAGACATGTTGCCATTTGGGCCAATGGACGCGTCGGATCCGCTCCTGCATATGCGGAAACGGCAGCGCTTGGGCTGTTGTGCCTTGGGGCTAAAGGAGAGGCTCTGAATCGCAATATTGACGGAGATACAGACATCGTGCCATTTTGGCCAATGCACGCGTCGGATCCACTCCTGCATATGCGGAAACGGCAGCACTTGAGCTGTTGTGCCTTGGGGCTAAAGGAGAGGCGCTGAATCGCAATATTGACGGAGATACAGACATGGTGCCATTTTGGCCAATGCACGCGTCGGATCCGCTCCTGCATATGCGGAAACGGCAGCGCTTGGGCTGTTGTGCCTTGGAGCTAAAGGAGAGGCTCTGAATCGCAAAATTGACGGAGATACAGACATGTTGCCATTTGGGCCAATGGACGCGTCGGATCCGCTCCTGCATATGCGGAAACGGCAGCGCTTGGGCTGTTGTGCCTTGGGGCTAAAGGAGAGGCTCTGAATCGCAAAATTGACGGAGATACAGACATGTTGCCATTGGGGCCAATGGACGCGTCGGATCCGCTCCTGCATATGCGGAAACAGCAGCGCTTGGGCTGTTGTGCCTTGGGGCTAAAGGAGAGGCTCTGAATCGCAAAAGTGACGGAGATACAGACATGTTGCCATTTGGGCCAATGGACGCGTCGGATCCGCTCCTGCATATGCGGAAACGGCAGCGCTTGGGCTGTTGTGCCTTGGGGCTACAGGAGAGGCTCTGAATCGCAAAATTGACGGAGATACAGACATGTTGCCATTGGGGCCAATGGACGCGTCGGATCCGCTCCTGCATATGCGGAAACAGCAGCGCTTGGGCTGTTGTGCCTTGGGGCTAAAGGAGAGGCTCTGAATCGCAAAAGTGACGGAGATACAGACATGTTGCCATTTGGGCCAATGGACGCGTCGGATCCGCTCCTGCATATGCGGAAACGGCAGCGCTTGGGCTGTTGTGCCTTGGGGCTACAGGAGAGGCTCTGAATCGCAAAATTGACGGAGATACAGACATGTTGCCATTTGGGCCAATGGACGCGTCGGATCCGCTCCTGCATATGCGGAAACGGCAGCGCTTGGGCTGTTGTGCCTTGGGGCTAAAGGAGAGGCTCTGAATCGCAAAATTGACGGAGATACAGACATGTTGCCATTTGGGCCAATGGACGCGTCGGATCCGCTCCTGCATATGCGGAAACGGCAGCGCTTGGGCTGTTGTGCCTTGGGGCTAAAGGAGAGGCTCTGAATCGCAAAATTGACGGAGATACAGACATGTTGCCATTTGGGCCAATGGACGCGTCGGATCCGCTCCTGCATATGCGGAAACGGCAGCGCTTGGGCTGTTGTGCCTTGGGGCTAAAGGAGAGGCTCTGAATCGCAAAATTGACGGAGATACAGACATGTTGCCATTTGGGCCAATGGACGCGTCGGATCCGCTCCTGCATATGCGGAAACGGCAGCGCTTGGGCTGTTGTGCCTTGGGGCTAAAGGAGAGGCTCTGAATCGCAAAATTGACGGAGATACAGACATGTTGCCATTGGGGCCAATGGACGCGTCGGATCCGCTCCTGCATATGCGGAAACAGCAGCGCTTGGGCTGTTGTGCCTTGGGGCTAAAGGAGAGGCTCTGAATCGCAAAATTGACGGAGATACAGACATGTTGCCATTTGGGCCAATGGACGCGTCGGATCCGCTCCTGCATATGCGGAAACGGCAGCGCTTGGGCTGTTGTGCCTTGGGGCTAAAGGAGAGGCTCTGAATCGCAAAATTGACGGAGATACAGACATGTTGCCATTTGGGCCAATGGACGCGTCGGATCCGCTCCTGCATATGCGGAAACGGCAGCGCTTGGGCTGTTGTGCCTTGGGGCTAAAGGAGAGGCTCTGAATCGCAAAATTGACGGAGATACAGACATGTTGCCATTTGGGCCAATGGACGCGTCGGATCCGCTCCTGCATATGCGGAAACGGCAGCGCTTGGGCTGTTGTGCCTTGGGGCTAAAGGAGAGGCTCTGAATCGCAAAATTGACGGAGATACAGACATGTTGCCATTTGGGCCAATGGACGCGTCGGATCCGCTCCTGCATATGCGGAAACGGCAGCGCTTGGGCTGTTGTGCCTTGGGGCTAAAGGAGAGGCTCTGAATCGCAAAATTGACGGAGATACAGACATGTTGCCATTGGGGCCAATGGACGCGTCGGATCCGCTCCTGCATATGCGGAAACAGCAGCGCTTGGGCTGTTGTGCCTTGGGGCTAAAGGAGAGGCTCTGAATCGCAAAATTGACGGAGATACAGACATGTTGCCATTTGGGCCAATGGACGCGTCGGATCCGCTCCTGCATATGCGGAAACGGCAGCGCTTGGGCTGTTGTGCCTTGGGGCTAAAGGAGAGGCTCTGAATCGCAAAATTGACGGAGATACAGACATGTTGCCATTTGGGCCAATGGACGCGTCGGATCCGCTCCTGCATATGCGGAAACGGCAGCGCTTGGGCTGTTGTGCCTTGGGGCTAAAGGAGAGGCTCTGAATCGCAAAATTGACGGAGATACAGACATGTTGCCATTGGGGCCAATGGACGCGTCGGATCCGCTCCTGCATATGCGGAAACGGCAGCGCTTGGGCTGTTGTGCCTTGGGGCTAAAGGAGAGGCTCTGAATCGCAAAATTGACGGAGATACAGACATGTTGCCATTTGGGCCAATGGACGCGTCGGATCCGCTCCTGCATATGCGGAAACGGCAGCGCTTGGGCTGTTGTGCCTTGGGGCTAAAGGAGAGGCTCTGAATCGCAAAATTGACGGAGATACAGACATGTTGCCATTGGGGCCAATGGACGCGTCGGATCCGCTCCTGCATATGCGGAAACAGCAGCGCTTGGGCTGTTGTGCCTTGGGGCTACAGGAGAGGCTCTGAATCGCAAAAGTGACGGAGATACAGACATGTTGCCATTGGGGCCAATGGACGCGTCGGATCCGCTCCTGCATATGCGGAAACAGCAGCGCTTGGGCTGTTGTGCCTTGGGGCTAAAGGAGAGGCTCTGAATCGCAAAATTGACGGAGATACAGACATGTTGCCATTTGGGCCAATGGACGCGTCGGATCCGCTCCTGCATATGCGGAAACGGCAGCGCTTGGGCTGTTGTGCCTTGGGGCTACAGGAGAGGCTCTGAATCGCAAAATTGACGGAGATACAGACATGTTGCCATTTGGGCCAATGGACGCGTCGGATCCGCTCCTGCATATGCGGAAACGGCAGCGCTTGGGCTGTTGTGCCTTGGGGCTACAGGAGAGGCTCTGAATCGCAAAAGTGACGGAGATACAGACATGTTGCCATTTTGGCCAATGCACGCGTCGGATCCGCTCCTGCATATGCGGAAACGGCAGCGCTTGGGCTGTTGTGCCTTGGAGCTAAAGGAGAGGCTCTGAATCGCAAAATTGACGGAGATACAGACATGTTGCCATTTGGGCCAATGGACGCGTCGGATCCGCTCCTGCATATGCGGAAACGGCAGCGCTTGGGCTGTTGTGCCTTGGGGCTAAAGGAGAGGCTCTGAATCGCAAAATTGACGGAGATACAGACATGTTGCCATTGGGGCCAATGGACGCGTCGGATCCGCTCCTGCATATGCGGAAACGGCAGCGCTTGGGCTGTTGTGCCTTGGGGCTAAAGGAGAGGCTCTGAATCGCAAAATTGACGGAGATACAGACATGTTGCCATTGGGGCCAATGGACGCGTCGGATCCGCTCCTGCATATGCGGAAACAGCAGCGCTTGGGCTGTTGTGCCTTGGGGCTAAAGGAGAGGCTCTGAATCGCAAAATTGACGGAGATACAGACATGTTGCCATTTGGGCCAATGGACGCGTCGGATCCGCTCCTGCATATGCGGAAACGGCAGCGCTTGGGCTGTTGTGCCTTGGGGCTACAGGAGAGGCTCTGAATCGCAAAATTGACGGAGATACAGACATGTTGCCATTTGGGCCAATGGACGCGTCGGATCCGCTCCTGCATATGCGGAAACGGCAGCGCTTGGGCTGTTGTGCCTTGGGGCTAAAGGAGAGGCTCTGAATCGCAAAATTGACGGAGATACAGACATGTTGCCATTGGGGCCAATGGACGCGTCGGATCCGCTCCTGCATATGCGGAAACGGCAGCGCTTGGGCTGTTGTGCCTTGGGGCTAAAGGAGAGGCTCTGAATCGCAAAATTGACGGAGATACAGACATGTTGCCATTTGGGCCAATGGACGCGTCGGATCCGCTCCTGCATATGCGGAAACGGCAGCGCTTGGGCTGTTGTGCCTTGGGGCTAAAGGAGAGGCTCTGAATCGCAAAATTGACGGAGATACAGACATGTTGCCATTGGGGCCAATGGACGCGTCGGATCCGCTCCTGCATATGCGGAAACGGCAGCGCTTGGGCTGTTGTGCCTTGGGGCTAAAGGAGAGGCTCTGAATCGCAAAATTGACGGAGATACAGACATGTTGCCATTTGGGCCAATGGACGCGTCGGATCCGCTCCTGCATATGCGGAAACGGCAGCGCTTGGGCTGTTGTGCCTTGGGGCTAAAGGAGAGGCTCTGAATCGCAATATTGACGGAGATACAGACATCGTGCCATTTTGGCCAATGCACGCGTCGGATCCGCTCCTGCATATGCGGAAACGGCAGCACTTGAGCTGTTGTGCCTTGGGGCTAAAGGAGAGGCGCTGAATCGCAATATTGACGGAGATACAGACATGGTGCCATTTTGGCCAATGCACGCGTCGGATCCGCTCCTGCATATGCGGAAACGGCAGCGCTTGGGCTGTTGTGCCTTGGAGCTAAAGGAGAGGCTCTGAATCGCAAAATTGACGGAGATACAGACATGTTGCCATTTGGGCCAATGGACGCGTCGGATCCGCTCCTGCATATGCGGAAACGGCAGCGCTTGGGCTGTTGTGCCTTGGGGCTAAAGGAGAGGCTCTGAATCGCAAAATTGACGGAGATACAGACATGTTGCCATTTGGGCCAATGGACGCGTCGGATCCGCTCCTGCATATGCGGAAACGGCAGCGCTTGGGCTGTTGTGCCTTGGGGCTAAAGGAGAGGCTCTGAATCGCAAAATTGACGGAGATACAGACATGTTGCCATTGGGGCCAATGGACGCGTCGGATCCGCTCCTGCATATGCGGAAACGGCAGCGCTTGGGCTGTTGTGCCTTGGGGCTAAAGGAGAGGCTCTGAATCGCAAAATTGACGGAGATACAGACATGTTGCCATTTGGGCCAATGGACGCGTCGGATCCGCTCCTGCATATGCGGAAACGGCAGCGCTTGGGCTGTTGTGCCTTGGGGCTAAAGGAGAGGCTCTGAATCGCAAAATTGACGGTGTAATTGGTCTATTAAGACCTATTAGGTGGCGTACACGTGCGCTTACGTGTATGAGGAAGCGTGCAATAGATTAAACTTAATTTAATTATACTTACGTCCGTAAATATAATTAAATCAAATATAACAATATTAACTGCAGAAATACCGTAAAATGAGAACTGTTATTGAATTTGGCATAAGCCAATTATGGACCTCCTAAATCTGATTGCTATCTGTTTCTAAAGGTTCTGTCAATGTGTGGTTGACAGAATTCTGATTTCTTCTAAGAGCACTGATTGGTAGAAATACGTCACTTTCTACCAATAACATGCGTAAATGCACGCGAGCCATCCAATGATATGGCCCGCCCATGTATCCATGGGTGTGCAACACACACCAAGGCCTGAGGTCCGTTTCCAACCTCTAACAGTTAGCGCAACTGTTAGAGTTACAAGTGGTGTAACCACTTGTACGTATAACCCTGTTACACCATCCCCCCCTTAAGACTTAACGTACCCATCCGGATACGTTAACCGACATAACTTGACAAGGCCGTCAAGTTTCAGGAAGAATCCACGAGTCCATTTCCGAATGAACTCGCCAACGCCCAAGACCACGTCCGCAGCCGTGGACGCGCAAGCCTCGCCTGCTGCCTCTGCAGCAAGCACAACAGCGGTAGTGCCCACTAGCACTGCTGCTTCCAGTCGTTCGACAGAAGGTAAACTCTCTGTCTCCGAGTACCATGCTCTCCTCAAGGAGAAGCATGCAGCGAAGAAGTCCGACTTCGCTGCCGACTCCGACGAGTATCCTCTCGACTACGAGGATTCTGAAGATGGGGAGCTCCATGATGAGGAGGCTCCCGCCCACGTGTCTTCGTCCGAAGACACGCACGACCCACCCAAGGGGTCTCGAAGCGTCCGCGCAATGATGACTTAGCGTCCCCCATGTCGAGGGCGCTCATCTCTCCGCGCACTGATCCACCGCCAGTGCGCGATGCATGGATGCCTACTGAGGCAGAGATCCATTATCGGTTCGGTGCTAACTCACCACCGAACCCGATACTGTTGTACCACGACAACAGTATCAAAGACGACGAAGTCGCTGTTGGCATTGTCTTTGAGTCCCCGACTCAAAGACGCGACTACTACATCGGGCTCTTCCATGAGCTCCGATACTTCAGCGCGAAGAAGACTTCGCGCAAGAGCAAAGTGCCAGAGTGGCAGGCACTCTGCCAGTCGTGGAACGCCTTTGTTGAAAACTTCAACAAAGACCCGAAAGCCTATCGCGAGCGTGTGAAGCATGCTCGCGATCGCTACTACACTTACACCGTGCGCGGTAAGTGTGAACGCCTCCATGAAGCAAGCATGGAAGCGGGGATCCTGTGTGCCGTTCCCTTCGGCACACCTTGTCCGTGTTGCGCACCTCTGGCAACACGCATCTCCGAACGTGATCTACTGGGGTACACGACGACCCGTGTACCCGATCACATCAAGGAGCTCCGTGCTCGTCTTGAGTCACGTGAAGCTCCGAGTGCTGTGGGTGACCGCAGCACTCCTCGTGCAAGCCTTAGGCCTGCAAGTTATGGTGGGCTTCGTACGCCCTTACCATTTCCGGAACGTCCTCCATCAGGACGTTCCGTGGCTCCCATGTGTCTCGATGGGGAGGAAATCCTCTCCAACGAATACGAAAACGAACCTCTTGAGAGTTCGTTCTCTTATGAGCCACGATCCGCTCAACTGTCCAGCGGATCGACCCAGTCGCGTCTCGCAACGGCGGCGGAGGGGGCGGAAACACTCCCTCCGTATGGTCAACGCTATGACCATGGCGATCGTGCCCTGCACGATCGTGTTGCGGCGCTCGAGCAGTCGCAGAGCGCCGAGATGGCTGCTCTAAAGCAGGAGGTTCGTGTCCTCCATGCTGATGCTGCACAGGCTGCGCAGACTGCTTCGAACATCTCGTCCGGTCTCGGGACGAGATTGAACGCTCTGGTCGCTCGCGTGAGCGATCTCGAGAAGGCCTTCCAGGCCTCTCAGGCGAGTCATCACCCGTAGATGACTCGTGCTGCACGTACGGCTTCAACCGCCCGACGTAGAACGTCGGATGGAGTCTCATGCTGGACGGTATGTCCAGCCGGTACGCGTTGCCGTGCCGTTCAAGTACTGTGAACGGCCCGATGAACCTTGGAGCAAGCTTGCTTGCTCCAAAATCAGACACTGCATGTTTAGGCAAGTTTTGTGTAGCTAACAAAACCAATGAACCTTTCTCAAATTCATTCATGTTGCCCCTGCCAACATTGTCCGCATTCAGCTTCTGTCGATCGGCAGAAGCTACGATAGCATCCTGTACAAACCGTATTACGGCTTGTCTTCGCTGGACAAAGTCTAGCGCATTCGAGCTGAACCCTTTCAGCTCGTCGCCTTCATCCGCAGCAGGCCCTGCCTGCTCGCTATCGTCCTCTATGTCTGTGCCCGGCACAGACATCTCGCGCTCGTTCCTGCTCGAACGAGACGCAGCTCGCGTCACCGCAGCTGATAGTACGTTATCAGCTGTCCTCTGCGGTTGTTCAGACGCAACCGTAGATCCTCCCCCACTTAAGGAGGAAGCTACCCCGCCGAGCATGCTCGGCAAACGTGGATGCCGCATGGCATTCACGTAGAACGGTGTATGCCCTGTCGAGGCATGCACCGAGTTGTTGATGGCAAACTCTGCCATCGGTAAACACTCGCTCCAATGCGGGAACGAGTGTGCGTAGCTCTTCAGCGCGTCAACCAGTACTCGGTTGACGCGTTCAGTCTGGCCGTCCGTCTGCGGATGATCCGCAGTCGACATTGATAACTGTGAACCAAGAAGTGTAAACACTTCTTGCCAGAACCGCGCTGTGAAGCGTGGATCACGGTCCGACACAATGTCGAGCGGCATGCCATGGTGTTTGAACACCACGTCAACAAACAGTCGCGCAGTCTGCGCGGCTGTAACAGTAGCCGGGACGGCAGCAAGATGGACCATCTTGCTAAATCGGTCCACAAAGACAACGATGCCTGTCCTCCGCTTGTTGTCGGGCGGAAGACCGAAGACAAAGTCCATGGACATGGACTGCCAACACTCCGACGGAGTCGGAAGTGATTGAAGAGGAGCCTGCGTAAACGGCGCAGGCTTCACGCGCTGGCAAACCTCGCAAGCACGAACGTACTTGCGTACCCACTTATACTGGTGGTGCCAGTAGAAGTCACGCGTGAGAAGAGTGTATGTCTTCTCACGACCTGGATGCCCTGCCGTAGGGGCATCGTGGTACTCGAACATGATCCGCAGCCGCAGATCATGATCATTCGGAACGACAATGCGATCCGCATTGTCGTCTACTGCACTGTACAGCAGTAGCCCTTCGTGTACACGATAGCGGTGTACACGAGCTCGAAGGTGAGGAGTTAGCTTCCGACGTGCCTCATCGGAAGGTGCTGCGAGGAACTCCAGCAGCTCCTTCGCGTCTGCATCCCTTGCATACGCGTCCTTCACGTCGTCAATCAATGTTGACGACGGCACACTTGTCCTCACGACGCCAACACTGTTGATGTCGACTGTCTCCGCATAATCAGGTCGACGCGATAACGCGTCGGCCACTACGTTGGGTCTTCCAGGTTTGTACGCCACCCGGAAGTTGTACTCCGCGAAGAAGGACAACCATCTCGCCATGCGTTGCGAGATGTGCGGCGATTTAATTGCCGTACGCAGTGATGCGTGGTCGGTGTAGACCACGAAAGGTCTACTCCCAAGTAGATACACTCGGAACTTTGCGAGTGCATACTTCATGGCAAGGAGCTCCTTGTCATGCACGGGATAGTTACGCTCAGCTGGCTTCAGCTGACGCGACTGATAGTAGACCACACGATCACGGCCCTCGTGATCGTGTTGCATCAATGCACATCCGATCGCGAAATCGGATGCATCACACACTACGTGGAATGGACGATCTTGGTCGGCGACGGCCAAGATCGGAGCCTCAGTCAAGCCCTGCTTGACTGCATCGAACGCTCCCTGGCATTCGGTCGTCCAAATCCACTCAGCTTCCTTCTTAAGAAGCTGTGACAGCGGGCGAATCTTGCCCGCGTAGTTCTCCACGTACTTGCACAAGTACGTGGCAAGCCCAAGGAACTGCCTCAGTTCCTTCACATTGGATGGCGTGGGCCATTCATTGATCACTCTGACCTTCTCTGGGTCAGGGCGCACGCCGTCCTTCCCGACGAGACACCCCAGCACGGGTATCTCGTTCGCCCCGAAGATACACTTCTTCAGGTTCGCATAGAGCTTATGCTTCCTCATAAGCTCTAGCAGCTTCCGGAGATGCACCTTGTGCATCTCAATGTCCGTCTTCCCGTTCACAGCCCGGCTGTGGACGAACACGTCGTCGAAGTAGCTCGGTGCGAAGTCGCGCACCGAGCGCAATAGATGAGTCACACATCTATTGAACGTCGCAGGGGCATTCTTTAGTCCCTGCGGCATGACGAGCCACTCCCACAGCATACCGCTGGGAGTGCTTACCGCTGTGAGAGGGATGTCCCTCTCACGCATGAGGATTTGGTAGAATCCATCACGCAGATCTAGAGCACTGAAGACAGTGCTCAAGGCCATCGAATCGATGATCACATCTTTTCGCGGTATCGGCGTCTGCGCCGGTATCGTCGCATCGTTCAGCTTGTTGTACGCATGAACGATGCGCCAGCCGCCCTGTGCCTTCTTGACACAGAACGTCGGGGCACTGTGCGGGGACTTCGATTCCCGCACTTGACCTGCAAGACGACGACTCTCGAAGAAGTCGTCGATCGCTTGAACTTGTTCACGCGGCAGTGGCCACTGCCGTGTAACGCAATACTTTGTGCCCGGCACGAGATCAATCTCATGCTGTACGCCCTTGTCCTTCGGAAGCTCCGAAGGAATCTCGTCCGGGAGTACATCCTTGTACTCCCGCAGCACCTCATAGTAGGGACTCGACTTCAACGAGTCCCAACTCTGCTCCTCGAAGCGCTGCTTCTTAGTCTTCGCACTGAGGGTGTCATCGCCCTCAGTGATCCCATCGACGACGAGCTGCTTCAGCTCCTCGGCCTCGCGGTCCACCCTCTCAATCTCTGAGAGGATGCAAATTTGTTCGATGCGTCCATCGAACAACTCTCGCGCAAAGCCCTTCCAGTTCATGACTGGAAGCGCGGTCAACGCCGACGCACTCGTCGGCGGATTCTCCAACCGCATCTTCTGGTACTGCAATCCAGTACCAGTACGTGTCAAGACGTTCAGCGTCTCGACACTCGGTGTCTGCCGCGCAGAAACACCAGTCTCAGTCACCGGCTGAGACTCGCGCAGCTTCAATGGCTTGCGCCGCGAAAGGCTTCCCTGGAGCCGCGCTTCAGGTGCTCCGCGTCCAAGGGGCTCTGCCTTGGACGGGTCGTCTTCGCAATCGTCAGCGGACTCGCTCCGCTGACTCGCACTATCAAGCACTGCTTGAGTGCCGCTCATCGCGTGCAGTCCTCCTGCACGTGAGCTCGCAGGCTGTTCGGGTGCTGGACGTTTGCAACCGCCAGCACCTCCTGCCGCGTGGTCAGCTCCTGCTGCCACGCCTCCATCAACTCCGCGAGCTGATGGAGCCTCCACATCGTCGACTATCGCAGTCGACGTGTCTTCGCTAGCCTTGTGTGCTAGCGGGCCTTTGTTTGTATCATCGGCTCCCGGAGCCGATGTACGATCGCTAGTTCCTTGAACTAGCCGCGCGTCTGTCACGTCAGCCATCGCAGCTGACGTCTGTCCGTCGGTTCCTTGAACCGGAATTCTATTGGCTTCGTCAGCCATCAAGGCTGACGCGCAATCGTCGACGCGACCCTTGGGGGCTTGAAGTACCTCCAAGGCTACCGGTAATACCGGTAATACCGGTAATACCGGTACGTTACCATCACTCAGGTGATTCACATTCACCTGATTTCTGAGGCGACCCTTCGGCTCAGACTCAGACTCAGATATCTGAGCCGACACACACTTTCTCTCAACGACTATCTGAGTCGTCGAGCGTCGCCGGCGGCGATCGGAGGCAGCGGCGGGCGCTGCTGCCTCAACCGGGGAGTCACATGTATCGGCCGATGCATGCGTAGCACTGACAGGGCCATCGCTCTCTGTCGCGCTCATACTATTGAAGCGTACGACCGTACGCTTCTCCCAGTTGATCACCGGGTCATGCCGTGCAAGCCACGGCATGCCTAACACCAAGTCGAACTTATCGTCTAGATCCAAGACGATAAGATCTTCCACAAACGTCCTTCGTTTGCACGAGAAGCGCACACGGACCACGCGCTTCTCGGTCCTCACGGTGGCACCTGTTGCCAACCGCACCTCCAACACGCCGCGAGGCGTGTCGGCCTCTTCGAAGTCCATACTTCGAAGACTTCCCTGTCGAACAAAGTTGTTCGACGCGCCCGAGTCCACCAGGGCACGAAGAGAGTTAACTCTCTTCGACATAACATTCAGGATGACAAGGTTTGGCTTGTCATCTTGCAACTTGCAGCGAGAAACCTTCTCGCTGGGGGCAGCAGTCCTCATCGTCGCGTGTCCAAGTTCGACACGCGAGACTTCATCACCAGTAGGACGCCCCGCGCCTACTGGTCCTTGGCGTTTTTTGAACGCCCGCCCGGATGCACACTCGCTGTGCATTCGCGTGCAAAGTGACCGATGTTACTACACTTGTAACATCGTACCTTGAAGCCCTTACGCTGCTGTTGACCAGCAGTCGTAGCACTCGAGAGGTCCATCAGCTCTGGACCTCCCGCCTTCGGTACAGGACGCGCCGGCTTCGGCGCGTTCGCATGGAGTTTAGCTTGACGCCGGCTAAACTCCTCTTGCATCGCAAGGCTGATAGCTTCCTCGAGAGTATTCGGATACTCTCGGAAGAGGTACGTCTTGACGGGACCGTCTCTCAGTCCCTTCATGAACGTGACGACCTTGGTCGCCTCGTCGACCGGGTTGGCCACTATGTTCGATACCAAGTATCGAGCACGCTGGGCATAGGAATGCACGTCATCCTTGCCCTGCTGCAGATCGAGGAACTCCGCCCTCGATCTGAACTCGTTCTTCGGGGGCTCAAACGCGAGCTTGAGCTCCTCCTTAAAACCTTCATACGTGCTGAAGCACGTAGGATCCGAGAGTCGGCGCCCATAGGCCCAATGCCTCGCGCGTCCGCCCAAGCATGACATGGCGAACGCGACCTTCGACATCGGGTCGACGATACGTCGAGCCGCAACGGCTGTGTCGAGTTCGACAAGCCAAGAAGGAGGGTCTCGTCCTCCTTCCCCGCATAGGTACTCACGTGGAGTTTCAACGACTCCACGCGTGGCTTCGGGGAAGCCACCGAGGCAGCAACATCTCGTTGCTCCTTAACAATGTACCCCAGAGCAACACCGTGTTGCTCTGTCGGCGATAGCGTGCGAAGCATCGCCGCTACCGCTGCCTCTCCAATGACTCGCGAGAGTCGTTGGAGCGCCTCCCACTCTGGATCCGAGAGGTGGGGGCAGTCCGTGCGCGTCACGGACTGGTGTGGGGTCCCCGTGGACCCCTCATCCATGGGGGAGTTCTCTACCCCGCGTTCGTATGACTCCATACGAACGAACAGCAGTCGGTCGTGGGACGGACTACAAAGTGCTACCAGGTGTAATGGGTCTACTAAGACCTATTAGGTGGCGTACACGTGCGCTTACGTGTATGAGGAAGCGTGCAATAGATTAAACTTAATTTAATTATACTTACGTCCGTAAATATAATTAAATCAAATATAACAATATTAACTGCAGAAATACCGTAAAATGAGAACTGTTATTGAATTTGGCATAAGCCAATTATGGACCTCCTAAATCTGATTGCTATCTGTTTCTAAAGGTTCTGTCAATGTGTGGTTGACAGAATTCTGATTTCTTCTAAGAGCACTGATTGGTAGAAATACGTCACTTTCTACCAATAACATGCGTAAATGCACGCGAGCCATCCAATGATATGGCCCGCCCATGTATCCATGGGTGTGCAACACACACCAAGGCCTGAGGTCCGTTTCCAACCTCTAACAGTTAGCGCAACTGTTAGAGTTACAAGTGGTGTAACCACTTGTACGTATAACCCTGTTACAGACGGAGATACAGACATGTTGCCATTTGGGCCAATGGACGCGTCGGATCCGCTCCTGCATATGCGGAAACGGCAGCGCTTGGGCTGTTGTGCCTTGGGGCTAAAGGAGAGGCTCTGAATCGCAAAATTGACGGAGATACATACATGTTGCCATTTGGGCCAATGGACGCGTCGGATCCGCTCCTGCATATGCGGAAACGGCAGCGCTTGGGCTGTTGTGCCTTGGGGCTAAAGGAGAGGCTCTGAATCGCAAAATTGACGGAGATACATACATGTTGCCATTTGGGCCAATGGACGCGTCGGATCCGCTCCTGCATATGCGGAAACGGCAGCGCTTGGGCTGTTGTGCCTTGGGGCTAAAGGAGAGGCTCTGAATCGCAAAATTGACGGAGATACAGACATGTTGCCATTTGGGCCAATGGACGCGTCGGATCTGCTCCTGCATATGCGGAAACAGCAGCGCTTGGGCTGTTGTGCCTTGGGGCTAAAGGAGAGGCTCTGAATCGCAAAATTGACGGAGATACAGACATGTTGCCATTTGGGCCAATGGACGCGTCGGATCCGCTCCTGCATATGCGGAAACGGCAGCGCTTGGGCTGTTGTGCCTTGGGGCTAAAGGAGAGGCTCTGAATCGCAAAATTGACGGAGATACAGACATGTTGCCATTTGGGCCAATGGACGCGTCGGATCCGCTCCTGCATATGCGGAAACGGCAGCGCTTGGGCTGTTGTGCCTTGGGGCTAAAGGAGAGGCTCTGAATCGCAAAATTGACGGAGATACAGACATGTTGCCATTTGGGCCAATGGACGCGTCGGATCCGCTCCTGCATATGCGGAAACGGCAGCGCTTGGGCTGTTGTGCCTTGGGGCTAAAGGAGAGGCTCTGAATCGCAAAATTGACGGAGATACAGACATGTTGCCATTTGGGCCAATGGACGCGTCGGATCCGCTCCTGCATATGCGGAAACGGCAGGGCTTGGGCTGTTGTGCCTTGGGGCTAAAGGAGAGGCTCTGAATCGCAAAATTGACGGAGATACAGACATGTTGCCATTTGGGCCAATGGACGCGTCGGATCCGCTCCTGCATATGCGGAAACGGCAGCGCTTGGGCTGTTGTGCCTTGGGGCTAAAGGAGAGGCTCTGAATCGCAAAATTGACGGAGATACAGACATGTTGCCATTTGGGCCAATGGACGCGTCGGATCCGCTCCTGCATATGCGGAAACGGCAGGGCTTGGGCTGTTGTGCCTTGGGGCTAAAGGAGAGGCTCTGAATCGCAAAATTGACGGAGATACAGACATGTTGCCATTTGGGCCAATGGACGCGTCGGATCCGCTCCTGCATATGCGGAAACGGCAGCGCTTGGGCTGTTGTGCCTTGGGGCTAAAGGAGAGGCTCTGAATCGCAATATTGACGGAGATACAGACATGTTGCCATTTGGGCCAATGGACGCGTCGGATCCGCTCCTGCATATGCGGAAACGGCAGGGCTTGGGCTGTTGTGCCTTGGGGCTAAAGGAGAGGCTCTGAATCGCAAAATTGACGGAGATACAGACATGTTGCCATTTGGGCCAATGGACGCGTCGGATCCGCTCCTGCATATGCGGAAACGGCAGCGCTTGGGCTGTTGTGCCTTGGGGCTAAAGGAGAGGCTCTGAATCGCAATATTGACGGAGATACAGACATGTTGCCATTTGGGCCAATGGACGCGTCGGATCCGCTCCTGCATATGCGGAAACGGCAGGGCTTGGGCTGTTGTGCCTTGGGGCTAAAGGAGAGGCTCTGAATCGCAAAATTGACGGAGATACAGACATGTTGCCATTTGGGCCAATGGACGCGTCGGATCCGCTCCTGCATATGCGGAAACGGCAGCGCTTGGGCTGTTGTGCCTTGGGGCTAAAGGAGAGGCTCTGAATCGCAAAATTGACGGAGATACAGACATGTTGCCATTTGGGCCAATGGACGCGTCGGATCCGCTTCTGCATATGCGGAAACGGCAGGGCTTGGGCTGTTGTGCCTTGGGGCTAAAGGAGAGGCTCTGAATCGCAAAATTGACGGAGATACAGACATGTTGCCATTTGGGCCAATGGACGCGTCGGATCCGCTCCTGCATATGCGGAAACGGCAGCGCTTGGGCTGTTGTGCCTTGGGGCTAAAGGAGAGGCTCTGAATCGCAATATTGACGGAGATACAGACATGTTGCCATTTGGGCCAATGGACGCGTCGGATCCGCTCCTGCATATGCGGAAACGGCAGCGCTTGGGCTGTTGTGCCTTGGGGCTAAAGGAGAGGCTCTGAATCGCAATATTGACGGAGATACAGACATGTTGCCATTTGGGCCAATGGACGCGTCGGATCCGCTCCTGCATATGCGGAAACGGCAGCGCTTGGGCTGTTGTGCCTTGGGGCTAAAGGAGAGGCTCTGAATCGCAAAATTGACGGAGATACAGACATGTTGCCATTTGGGCCAATGGACGCGTCGGATCCGCTCCTGCATATGCGGAAACGGCAGCGCTTGGGCTGTTGTGCCTTGGGGCTAAAGGAGAGGCTCTGAATCGCAAAATTGACGGAGATACAGACATGTTGCCATTTGGGCCAATGGACGCGTCGGATCCGCTCCTGCATATGCGGAAACGGCAGCGCTTGGGCTGTTGTGCCTTGGGGCTAAAGGAGAGGCTCTGAATCGCAATATTGACGGAGATACAGACATGTTGCCATTTGGGCCAATGGACGCGTCGGATCCGCTCCTGCATATGCGGAAACGGCAGCGCTTGGGCTGTTGTGCCTTGGGGCTAAAGGAGAGGCTCTGAATCGCAAAATTGACGGAGATACAGACATGTTGCCATTTGGGCCAATGGACGCGTCGGATCCGCTCCTGCATATGCGGAAACGGCAGCGCTTGGGCTGTTGTGCCTTGGGGCTAAAGGAGAGGCTCTGAATCGCAAAATTGACGGAGATACAGACATGTTGCCATTTGGGCCAATGGACGCGTCGGATCCGCTCCTGCATATGCGGAAACGGCAGCGCTTGGGCTGTTGTGCCTTGGGGCTAAAGGAGAGGCTCTGAATCGCAATATTGACGGAGATACAGACATGTTGCCATTTGGGCCAATGGACGCGTCGGATCCGCTCCTGCATATGCGGAAACGGCAGCGCTTGGGCTGTTGTGCCTTGGGGCTAAAGGAGAGGCTCTGAATCGCAAAATTGACGGAGATACAGACATGTTGCCATTTGGGCCAATGGACGCGTCGGATCCGCTCCTGCATATGCGGAAACGGCAGGGCTTGGGCTGTTGTGCCTTGGGGCTAAAGGAGAGGCTCTGAATCGCAAAATTGACGGAGATACAGACATGTTGCCATTTGGGCCAATGGACGCGTCGGATCCGCTCCTGCATATGCGGAAACGGCAGCGCTTGGGCTGTTGTGCCTTGGGGCTACAGGAGAGGCTCTGAATCGCAATATTGACGGAGATACAGACATGTTGCCATTTGGGCCAATGGACGCGTCGGATCCGCTCCTGCATATGCGGAAACGGCAGCGCTTGGGCTGTTGTGCCTTGGGGCTAAAGGAGAGGCTCTGAATCGCAATATTGACGGAGATACAGACATGTTGCCATTTGGGCCAATGGACGCGTCGGATCCGCTCCTGCATATGCGGAAACGGCAGCGCTTGGGCTGTTGTGCCTTGGGGCTAAAGGAGAGGCTCTGAATCGCAATATTGACGGAGATACAGACATGTTGCCATTTGGGCCAATGGACGCGTCGGATCCGCTCCTGCATATGCGGAAACGGCAGCGCTTGGGCTGTTGTGCCTTGGGGCTAAAGGAGAGGCTCTGAATCGCAAAATTGACGGAGATACATACATGTTGCCATTTGGGCCAATGGACGCGTCGGATCCGCTCCTGCATATGCGGAAACGGCAGCGCTTGGGCTGTTGTGCCTTGGGGCTAAAGGAGAGGCTCTGAATCGCAATATTGACGGAGATACAGACATGTTGCCATTTGGGCCAATGGACGCGTCGGATCCGCTCCTGCATATGCGGAAACGGCAGCGCTTGGGCTGTTGTGCCTTGGGGCTAAAGGAGAGGCTCTGAATCGCAATATTGACGGAGATACAGACATGGTGCCATTTTGGCCAATGCACGCGTCGGATCCGCTCCTGCATATGCGGAAACGGCAGGGCTTGGGCTGTTGTGCCTTGGGGCTAAAGGAGAGGCTCTGAATCGCAATATTGACGGAGATACAGACATGTTGCCATTTGGGCCAATGGACGCGTCGGATCCGCTCCTGCATATGCGGAAACGGCAGCGCTTGGGCTGTTGTGCCTTGGGGCTAAAGGAGAGGCTCTGAATCGCAATATTGACGGAGATACAGACATGTTGCCATTTGGGCCAATGGACGCGTCGGATCCGCTCCTGCATATGCGGAAACGGCAGCGCTTGGGCTGTTGTGCCTTGGGGCTAAAGGAGAGGCTCTGAATCGCAAAATTGACGGAGATACAGACATGTTGCCATTTGGGCCAATGGACGCGTCGGATCCGCTCCTGCATATGCGGAAACGGCAGGGCTTGGGCTGTTGTGCCTTGGGGCTAAAGGAGAGGCTCTGAATCGCAAAATTGACGGAGATACAGACATGTTGCCATTTGGGCCAATGGACGCGTCGGATCCGCTCCTGCATATGCGGAAACGGCAGCGCTTGGGCTGTTGTGCCTTGGGGCTAAAGGAGAGGCTCTGAATCGCAATATTGACGGAGATACAGACATGTTGCCATTTGGGCCAATGGACGCGTCGGATCCGCTCCTGCATATGCGGAAACGGCAGCGCTTGGGCTGTTGTGCCTTGGGGCTAAAGGAGAGGCTCTGAATCGCAATATTGACGGAGATACAGACATGTTGCCATTTGGGCCAATGGACGCGTCGGATCCGCTCCTGCATATGCGGAAACGGCAGCGCTTGGGCTGTTGTGCCTTGGGGCTAAAGGAGAGGCTCTGAATCGCAAAATTGACGGAGATACAGACATGTTGCCATTTGGGCCAATGGACGCGTCGGATCCGCTCCTGCATATGCGGAAACGGCAGCGCTTGGGCTGTTGTGCCTTGGGGCTAAAGGAGAGGCTCTGAATCGCAAAATTGACGGAGATACAGACATGTTGCCATTTGGGCCAATGGACGCGTCGGATCCGCTCCTGCATATGCGGAAACGGCAGCGCTTGGGCTGTTGTGCCTTGGGGCTAAAGGAGAGGCTCTGAATCGCAAAATTGACGGAGATACAGACATGTTGCCATTTGGGCCAATGGACGCGTCGGATCCGCTCCTGCATATGCGGAAACGGCAGCGCTTGGGCTGTTGTGCCTTGGGGCTACAGGAGAGGCTCTGAATCGCAATATTGACGGAGATACAGACATGTTGCCATTTGGGCCAATGGACGCGTCGGATCCGCTCCTGCATATGCGGAAACGGCAGCGCTTGGGCTGTTGTGCCTTGGGGCTAAAGGAGAGGCTCTGAATCGCAATATTGACGGAGATACAGACATGTTGCCATTTGGGCCAATGGACGCGTCGGATCCGCTCCTGCATATGCGGAAACGGCAGCGCTTGGGCTGTTGTGCCTTGGGGCTAAAGGAGAGGCTCTGAATCGCAAAATTGACGGAGATACATACATGTTGCCATTTGGGCCAATGGACGCGTCGGATCCGCTCCAGCATATGCGGAAACGGCAGCACTTGGGCTGTTGTGCCTTGGGGCTACAGGAGAGGCTCTGAATCGCAAAATTGACGGAGATACAGACATGTTGCCATTTGGGCCAATGGACGCGTCGGATCCGCTCCTGCATATGCGGAAACGGCAGCGCTTGGGCTGTTGTGCCTTGGGGCTAAAGGAGAGGCTCTGAATCGCAAAATTGACGGAGATACAGACATGTTGCCATTTGGGCCAATGGACGCGTCGCGTGTTTATGGAGGGTCCACACACGGGCGCTGCCCGAACGGAAGTTTTCCGTGTTTACCCTGCCTCATTTGAGGAGGCCGTGAACGTGGCATTTAATGCCGAGTACAACTTCAAATCTGCGAGACTTGGTTTGAGCGCTGGTAGCACGAGCTCTTCGAGCGGTCCTGAACCGATGGACCTCGGCCACGCTGAAGACGAAGCTGACCTCTATGCTGCTGAGCAGCGCTCCAGCATCCGTCGATGCTATACGTGCGGGAGCACCCGTCACTTGAGGCCTAGTTGCCCGTTGCGCAACAAGGCCCAGGCTCCATCGAGCCGAAGCACCGCTTCGAACCCTCAACCAGTGTCGTCGCGGGGAAACGGCGGGACCCAGTAGGCGCGGGGCGCCTTACTGGGGAAGAAATGAGTTCTGTTGGGCCTCTGGGAGGCAGAAGAGAACGGGGCTCAGCCCCACAGAGAGCTAAGCTCTCTAACTCACGTAGTGAGTGCAAGCCCGGCTTGTTAGTCGTTCAAGCGAACGTGAAGGGCTTCGACGAGCCGTGGAGAGTCTTGATAGACTCGGGAGCGTCCGGAAACTATGTCCGGCGCTCCACTGTTGATGGTTTTAAACCGTATGTGGAGGCTCTAAAGAAGCCTCGAAGAGATAAGATCTCTGTCCGTCTTGCGACGGGGACACTAGTGACAGTGTCGAAGGTCTCTATTGACCTGAACGTGAAGTTCTTAGACTTCGACAGCGTGGAACGCTGCTTGGTCTTAGACCTGGATGAGAGGTATGACCTCATCCTTGGCATGGCGTGGCTCGAGAGCCACGAGCCATGGATCGACTGGAAGTCGAAGACGTTGGGCGCTACGCTCCGTCTCCTAGTGGAGCATTGGCGAGTCATGAACCCACCTCTGCTCGGAGACAGAAGCGCTATTGGCGCGAGCACGGGACCGAGTCGGTCATGGTGCTGGACATTGGTATGTCAGAGTTGGTAAGCAACGAAGTTGCTGTTAGCCGTTAGTGTAACTCACAGGGCGTGCGCGGGGTGGCGCGTTATCCGCCGAGCGGTGTTTGTAGGGTCGCTGACCCGTCGCTGTGTCCTAAGGACAAACGTGGAACGGCACGTAAACCGTTGAGCGGTGTATGTAGGGTCGCTGACCCGCCGCTGTGTCCTAAGGACAAACGTGGAACGGCACGTAATCCGTTGAGCGGTGCTCGTAGGGTCGCTGACCCGCCGCTGAGTGTCTCGAATGACACTATTCCCTCTCCGAGGAGCCATAGTACGTTGGCACCTAGGCAGCGCGACGGTGATGTCGCCCTGCAGCCCTCATCCGGTCGTGCTCGGGCGAGGAGGAAGAGACGCAGAGCGTCTGTGACGTCTATGATGTCGGACGAGGTGTCCAGCGTGTTGAGCGGTGAGGCTCCACGCGACTGCAGTAAGCAGTTGTACACACTCGTGAATGGAGTGACAGGGGATGTCGATGGAGACATCAGTCTCGAACGACTCCCGTCGGTTGATGCTCTGTTAGAGTTGGACGAGATGTCCGTCGCCGATTTTGGCGAGGCCTTAAAGGCCGGCGAGCTTACCGAGGTGGTCATGATACGACCCGAGGAGGAGTTGAACTCCTCGTCCGTCGTGGACGAAGCTGTCCTTGAGGACACGAAGCGAGCGCTAAGCGCTAGGAGTGGATCTTCGATCCTCAAGGATCCCTCGGATCCGTTTTATCCTTTGATCAAGGAATACCACGATGTGGTGTCGAAGGACCCGCCGTCAGGGTTGCCTCCGGATCGAGGCGTACGTCATGAGATTGACTTGGTTCCTGGAACCAAATACTGCGTAACACGGCAGTGGCGCTTACTGTTGGAACTTGCAAAGCGACAGCCGGGTAACCTCGCCGGACGACACAAGGACGTGCGAAGCTCGTAGGTTGAAGTGGAGAACTCGCCTGACGTTGGAATCAGCGAGCGAGGTCGCGAGAGCTTGAACTGGAGTTTTTGTTGGAGTCTCTACCGCTGGGGGCTACGGAGGAGCATGCGAACGAAGCTTGTTGCCGATGAGACGCCGAAGTCAACTAGGTAGAGTTCCCTGTATAAGAACACGGACGATGACTGCCCGGGTTGACATTCAGCGCGATGACTGCTCGGTGACGCTGGATGACTGCTTGGGTGGCGTCGATCGGGACAGGGGCGCAAGAGGTCTAGCTTAGTGACGATAGCGTAGTGGGCCGAGTGAGCGCTAACCTTTGAATGACACTTTACAATTTCCTTTCAACACCATCGACCGGCCTTCTCATCGGCGACTACTTTCTCTCCGCTTCGCAAAGTTGCAACAGCTTCTGAGCCCAAACCGTAATCTTCCGATTAGAGGCCGCAACCGATGTCCGTCACGGGTCGACTGGACTTCTCGGATTTGGATAGTCCGCAAGCGATGCCGCCTGTCGCGAGGGCAGAGCGCGTACACCGCAGGGCCCTGGCCAACGTGCATGGCGAGCTACGAACAGCACAACCCGGCTTTGTCACTCCACAACGACCGCCGCACCGCACAAGCAGCGACAGGGCAAGATCACCCGACGTTACCTCGAGCATGAGCCCGTCGACACACTTGTCGGACGAAGACATGGTCGTGTTGCTGAAGGCGAGGCTGGACGACGCGATGACGCTGATTGAGATGCAGCAGCGCCTGATCAGGAAGGAAAAGGTGGCACCCGCAGCCGAGGAAGCACGCCGCAGACATGGCGACGACGATTCGCGGCAACTGGTTGTAGAAGCCGAGGAAGTCAAGCAACGGAATGCTGATGAAGAAGACTTAGAGAGCCACGATCAGAACGAAGATGAGCTCTCTCAACGGGCAGGGCACCCAGAGAAGCGCGGCGACAGTGGTCCCGCTGCATTGGCTAAAAGTACGCCACCACCATCGGTGCCGAGCAATATGGCACCACAAACCCCAAAACTAAAGACATTCACTGCCGCCGGTTTGTCGGCAAGGAAGTATACCCAGGCGGTTCGAAGACTTTCTGAACGAGTTTGAAGGTGCTGTTCGCATGGAGCAGCTACTCAACAAGTCAACGTGGTCAAGTGAGCTAAAGGCATCAGTACTGGGAACTTTCCTCGAGGGAACAGCCAGTCGTGCATACTTTAACTTCATAAGTGGACGAGCGGTACGCTACGATGAGCTCACTGCACACCTGAAGAAGGAATTTGGCTGTAGCCTTACTCAGTACGAGCTTGGAAAGCGCATGGACACGCACAAACGGTCCGGAGACACGTGGAAGCAGTACGTCACCTACCTGAAGTTCATCGAGCGTTTGATGGTTGGAGACAGGTCGCAGTTGCTACTAGAAACCGTGTGCAACAATGCGTGCCCCGAGTTGACGTCTACGCTCCTGAGCAAGATCGCATGAAAACAACTACAACTATATGGAGGAGCTGGACAAGATCGTTGAGTTCCTGATTCGCTGCAAGGGTGATGGCCGCCGTGTAGGCAGCACAAAGCAGCGTGGACAACCAAATGGCCACATCATCAAGCCAAACAGTCAGCAACAGGGAGGCAACGCGCAAGACCAGAAGCTTCGGCAAAACAACACCCAGCAGCAGAACAAGAAGAAGATCACGCCCGGCGCACAGGCTAACAGCACGGAGAAGGCGTTCACGTTTAAGTGCTGGAATTGTGGGGAAACTGGCCACAACCGCGAGAACTGCACGAAGCCAAAGAAGGACACCAAGAAGGACGGCGATCCTGGTGAAGCCAATCAAGTGCAGAACAACTCCTCCTGTACGCAAGATGATGGCGCGAAGGTGGAGTTGTGGGTCGCTGCTGAACAAGAAACGGGGGTGCCAGTACGCAGCACGAGTTGGCTGATTGACTCTGGAGCTACCGACCTCATGTGCTGCGATGAAACTGCTCTTTTTGGTACTTCGCCATCAAACTTGGTGATCAAGGTAGCAAACGGCGGAATTGTGCGGGCGGAGTACAAGGGAAGTTGTCTCTTGAAGGTTTCCGATGGCGCTAATACACGCCACGTGATCATGCATGAAGTGCATTATGTCCCAGGCCTCGCTCGCAACTTGATGTCAGTCATGGTACTTGCTGAAAATGGCATCACTACCACGTTCAGCCCGGTAGGATGCAGCCTACGAGACAAGGGTGGCAAGACAATTGCTATCGCGGAACGTCAAGGAAAGACGTGTCTGCTGAAAGGCGAAGCGGTGGACCCTGATACAGGTGGAGAGGCCATGTTTGTTCAGGTTACCAAGTCGACGTTCCAGCACTGGCACGAACGATTGGGGTACATTAACTTTCAGGATCTGCTGCGCATGTACACAAAGGGGCTAACTGGAGACATGGAGGTCGTCTCCAAGAAGTTGCGTTTCTGTTTGTCTTGTGCAGAAGCCAAGCAGACCAAGTCAAAGCAACCAACAACTGACACATCAACATCAGCGCCTACGGATCAGGTCGGCGCAGTACTTGGGGTGGATCTCAAGCCAGATATTCCGGCGGACAGGAATGGCAACAAGCACGTACTAAGTATCGTGAATTATGGCTCGTCCTTCAATCGGGTTTATCTATTGAAGACGAAGGGCGAAGCAGCCGCCAAGCTGATGTCCTTCATACCCGAGTTTGAGCGGCAACATGATGTAGTGGTGAAGGTGATTCGTTCAGACGGCGGTGGAGAGTTCCAGGGCCGCGAGTTTGTTGCGTTCTGTGAGCGACACGGGATTAAACAGCAGCAGACACTCCCCGACAACTCGGCATCGAATGGCAAGGTCGAACGCTTGCATCGGACTCTAATGGATTCGGGCCGTGCAATGCTGTGGGCATCAGGACTACCAGAACGTTACTGGGGTGACGCTGCAAAGTACGCATCGTACATCCGGAACAGACTTCCGACAAGAGCAAACGCTAACGGCAAGTCGCCGATGGAAATACTCACTGGTAAGCCGCCTAACGTGGGACACATTTTACGTTTTGGATCAACGCGCACCACCCACATTGCTCACAAGAAAGCAGCTTCAGTGAAGCGCCGAGCGGAAAAGGGCGTGGGGATCGGCATCAGTGAAGAACAGAAAGGATATCGGCTTATCATACCGCGCACACGGAAGATCGTAGTGAGTGCTGACATTCAGAATATCGACAAACTGGTTGTGAACGAGCCAGAAACCAAAAAGACTCTGAATCAGCTCCACGGTGAAGATGAGCCGGAGCCTGCTGCCCCCACAAGCGAACCACAGAGTCATACCGAGCCACAACAGTTTCAGACCAACAAGGACTCGCCTCGAAGCAAACTTAAGAGACGCAGGAGCCCTCGGTTAAAACACATCAAGGCGGCCGACGATACAGGTGTGTCAAGTGATAGTGGGGAGGACGAGTATGCCGGAAATCCCATCAGCGCAGGTACCCTTCGTCGGGTTTTTGGCTCTCGCAAGAGGATGAAACCCGCTGAGTTCTCCTTGACCAAGGATCTAATCGAAGAAGTCGCCGGACAACCAGCAATGCTGCTACTTTCGTCTGCTATGGCAGCCATGGTCACACCTCGAGATATTGCTGAGGCGAAGGAACAGCCTGAGTGGCCTGAGTGAAGGCTGCGATCGAGAAAGAACTGCTGGACTTACAAGCTAATGGTACATGGGAGGTGGTTCGTCGTCCAGTGGGCGAGAAAATGATATCGTCGAAGTGGGTGTTTAAGATCAAGTTCAATTCTCGTGGTGAACTGGAAAGATTCAAGGCTAGGTTGGTGGCGCGTGGTTTTTCTTAGCGGTACGGTATCGACTTCGAGGAGACATACTCACCAGTCCTCAAACTCACTAGCCTACGTTTTCTCGCAGCTCTGACAGCCCAATGGCGTCGCAGACTACGCCAGGGCGATGTGCCTAACACCTATGTGAAGGCAAACCTCGATCGACCCAACTTGATGACTCCTCCCGAAGGCACGCCGGACTCGAACGAGATCGCTTGGCTTCTCGTCAAAAGCCTATATGGTTTAAAGCAAAGTGGCCTCCTCTGGAACAAGGAGATTAACAAGTTTTTGCTGGAGCTGGGCTTCAAGCGCAGCAGGATGGACCAGTGCCTTTATAGCCGTCGCCACAATGGAAAATTGGTCGTTCTCGGATTGTACGTGGACGACGTCGTACTTGTGGGCGAGGATGATACTGATAGTGACTGGGTCATGCACCAACTTGAGCAGAAATTTGACATCAAGGATATGGGCGAGGCCACCAAGTGCCTTGGGATCTGCATTGAGCGTGATAGTAGTGGCATTTTCCTACACCAGCGGGACACAATTGAGGAGGTATTGATGAACTTTGAAATGTCCACGTGCAAACCCGTTCACACACCAATGGAGACTTCACGAGCATTCGATGATGATGTGGCATTGGAAAGGACAAGCCTGATGAGACATGCAATCGGTTCGTTGCTGTGGATCTCTAACTGTACGCGACCTGACATCACTACTGCCGTGAACTACCTGGCGCGATTTGTTGCTTTCCCTCGCGAAAGTCACTGGCAAGGTGTTAAGCGTGTGTTACGCTACCTCCGGGGAACATCGTCGTTGGGCATATTCTTCAAGGCTGGACAAGGAACAGGGTGCAAGTGGTCTGCTACGATCTACTCTGACGCTGACTGGGCAGGAGATTCTACTGACGCGAAATCTGTCTCCGGCTGCGTACTTTTGATCAACGGTATTGCGATCGCATGGGCTTCCAAGAAGCAGACTTCTGTGGCGCTATCGACGATGGAGTGCCGAGTACATTGCCGCAGCCATAGCCGTCAAGGATGCTGTTTGGATTAAGCAGCTACTTGTGGAAATCGGCCTGTGGACAAAGGAGCATGCCATCACGGTGCAAGTGGACAATCAATCTGCTATCAGATTCATGGAGAATGAGATAACAAGCAAGCGCAGTAAGCACATCAATGTGCGTTACCACTTTATCCGCGACGTAATCAAGCGCGGAGACGTCAAGGTAATCTACTGCCCAACTCAGCAACAGCTTGCCGATATCCTGACAAAGCCGCTACAACGCGTGGTCTTTGAGCGTCTACGCAGCCAACTACACGTTGCTCCAATGGCTGACACTTTGAGGGAGGCTGTTGGAACTTGCAAAGCGACAGCCGGGTAACCTCGCCGGACGACACAAGGACGTGCGAAGCTCGTAGCTTGAAGTGGAGAACTCGCCTGACGTTGGAATCAGCGAGCGAGGTCGCGAGAGCTTGAACTGGAGTTTTTGTTGGAGTCTCTACCGCTGGGGGCTACGGAGGAGCATGCGAACGAAGCTTGTTGCCGATGAGACGCCGAAGTCAACTAGGTAGAGTTCCCTGCATAAGAACACGGACGATGACTGCCCGGGTTGACATTCAGCGCGATGACTGCTCCGTGACGCTGAATGACTGCTAGGGTGACGTCGATCTGGACAGGGGCGCAAGAGGTCTAGCTTAGTGACGATAGCGTAGTGGGCCGAGTGAGCGCTAACCTTTGAATGACACTTTACAATTTCCTTTCAACACCATCGACCGGCCTTCTCATCGGCGACTACTTTCTCTCCGCTTCGCGAAGTTGCAACACTTACGAAGGGAGCAATGTGACGTCATCGACGCGTTCTTCCGTGCAAAGCACGAAGCCGGCTTGGTGCGTGAGAGTAAGTCTCCGCACTCGACACCCACGTCTGTGTCTGAAAGCCTAATGGCAAGTGGCGCATAGTGCATGCTTTCAATAAGCTGAATGCAGCCACCATTCCGGTGCAGAGCTGATTCCTAGAAAGAATGTTCTACAAAACAACATGGTGGGATGTACGTTGTACAGTGCACTCGACTTGGTCGACGGGTATTATCAGTTGCTCATGAGAGCTAGCGATATACCCCTGTCGAACGCGCCTGCGACGTTCAATCGTCTAGTGACGCAGTTGTTCCGGCCCCATCGGGCGTACGCTCAGACGTACTTCGACGATATCTTCGTCCATAGTCGTGCGGAGCACGGGAGGTCTGATGTGGAGAACCACCTTGACCATTTGCGAGCGGTGCTCGAGTGCATGCGCACGAATAAGTTGTATGCCAACTTGGATAAATGCGTCTTTGGCGCGGAGGAAATTCCTTTCCTCGGATGCTTCATTGGGAAGCGAGGCCTTAGGGCAGATCCTGCCAAGGTTAAGGCCATTGTGGACTGGCCGGTTCCATCGAACCAGAAGGACTTGCGTAAGTGACTTGGCTTGGCCAACTACTTGCACAAGTACAGCGAGAACTACACTGATATGGCTCGGCCATTGTCCAATCTCCTTAAGAAGGATGCACCTTGGTGCTGGGATGTCGCTCACGACGAAGCCTTCAAGGCTGTTAAGGAGAGTCTCCTTCACACGCCCATCTTGGCGCTTCCGGACCCGGATCGTCCGTTTAGCGTCGTCTGCGACGCCCCCGATTTCGCAATCGGTTGTGCTTTACTACAAGCAGGCGCCGAAGGGCGTGAACGCGTTATCGCGTTTGAATCTCGCCAGCTTAAAGCTGCTGAGAAGAAATACCCAGTTCATGACAAAGAACTACTTGCAATGAAGTATGCTCTAGTCAAATTTAGAGTACATCTACTCGGCTCTAAGCCCTTTGTGATCTATACAGATCATGCGTCTTTACGCACTGCGAATCAGTCGCCTCACCTCTCACAGAGAATGGCAAGATGGCTTTCATTCTTTGCCGATTATAACTTCGAGGTGAAGTATAAGCCGGGACGGCTAAACGTAGTGGCCGATGCGCTATCGCGCAGGTCGGACTACGAGCTGACTCATGTCACTACAGTGACGTCGTCGGTCCCTGACCTTATACGTAGGGCATACGCCCAAGACGACACATGTGTAGCTCTGGTACGCGCTCTTGGGAGCGAAGAATGTCACGACTCGGACAAGGAATTGTCACCGCGCTTACGCGCGAGGCTGCAGCGTTATACGCTTGATCATTGCCCGCTGTACTACAGCACTGACCCTGAGGATGCTCCGAGTGGTCGTCCCTCATGATGAGGATCTTAAGTATCGCATCCTCTATGAGGTGCATGATACGCCTGTCGGTGGACATCTTGGTCGTGAGAAGACCTATGGCTCGGTGAGCAAGATGTACTGGTGGCCCAAGATATACAAGTGGGCAAACACCTATGTGCGTACATGCGAGACATGTCAACGGACCAAGTCCGCGGCGCATGCGGCTGCGCCGTTGGCGAGTTTGCCAGTCCCTTCGGGATGTTGGCAGTCCATTAGTATGGACTTTGTGTTTGGCCTTCCTAAGGATAAGGCGGGCAACACGGGTGTCGTGGTCTTTGTTGATCGACTGAGCAAGATGGCTCATCTTTCGGCTGTGCCGAACACCGTTGACGGTGAGGATACAGCGAAGCTGTTCTTAGATAGAGTCTTTCGCCAACATGGCTTGCCTGAGGCAATTGTCTCTGACAGAGACCCTCGCTTTACAGCGAAGTTCTGGACGTCCTTGTTCAGGGTGCTTGGCACCAAGTTAGACATGTCCACGGCGGATCATCCGCAGACCGATGGTCAAACTGAACGCGTGAATCGCGTTGTGGAGGATATCCTCCGAAGCGTCTGCGCTGAGGCGCCACGACGCTGGAGTGAGATGCCCCCCCTTGTTGAGTTCGCAATGAACTATGCGGTGCATGCCTCGACAGGCTTCACCCCGTTCTATGTGAACGGTTTGGTCGACCCTCGCGTTCCTCTAACGCCGCCACGGTGTGGCTCTGGGCTTGATGGGGGAGGGTTAGCCGATCGGCTTGCTGATGTCAGCCCAGTTGCGGTTCGCAAGCAAGTCAATGACTTTGTCTCTTTGAGACTGAGCGTCATGCGCCAAGTGCGCGACGCGATGGCTGAGAGCCAGAATCCCCAAAAGGAGTATGCATATGCCAAGGACAGGAAGAGCATGGAAAGGTTTGAGATTGGAGATCTCGTTTTATTAAACGCTAAAAACCTACCTACACATGCAGTGTCTGCGGTCTTTAAGACCAAGTTGAGACCTAGGTTCATTGGACCGTTCAAGGTCGTGGCCAAGAAGGGCCTGGCGTACACGCTCAATCTTCCGAAGAAGATGCGTACGCACCCGGTATTCTATGTGGGCTTGCTTAAGCCATACCGGGACCCCGCTCGGGTGAGCTCTGAGGCGCTAGCGCCGGGTCGGACAAGGGCTGCGAAGCAGTGAGAGGCTGCGAGGCAGCAGCGTGCGGAGGCCCAGCACCAGAGTCCGAGGGCGCAGGATACTGCGGGGCAGCAGGAAGCTTCAGAGTAGCAGGGTGCGGAGGCACAGGGGGCTGCAAGGCAGCAGGCGGTAGAGCCATCGGAGGTGGCATTGCCATGGGACGAGAGCCATATGGCTGCATCCGAACCAACAGGTCGAGCTGACCTTGCAGCTAAGCGACTTGACGCTCAAGGTCGACGACCCGCTGCTGCATCGCCTGAAGCGACTCAAGCCAGTCAAGACGACGCTCGACCTCCTCAAGGCCATTCGCTAAGCGATGCGAGGAGCGGTCAACGTCGGCGACGTAGTCGTTCTCCGAACGGACACGAGTCTGCAAGTGGAGCAGCTCGTTCCTACTCGCAGCGCGAGAGTCCATCGGCCGCTCGGCCTCCTCCTGCTCTGCTCGATGAGCATGGTAATCTCCACTATCACGTGGAGCGCCTGATGGCGCGGCGCCGGCGCCAAGGTCAAAACCAGTATCTGGTAAAGTGGCGAGGTTACCCTCATTCCAGAACTCATGGGAGTTCGAGGTGCCACTGCGGCAAGATTGCCCTGACGTCGTTGACGCTTATGATCAACGCCACCCGGTGACGGACCGGCCGAAGGGCGTGCGACGGAGTCGCCGGGCGCCACGTGCTTCCCACCACTAGAGTGGGGTGACGACAGGTCAATAGCCGAGCTCAGGCTTTGGCCAGTGGCTGTAGCAGCCGACCCATGGCTATGGGTAGGACTGCTCACAGCAGGAGCAGGAGGCCGGGGTGCCTCATAGAGGGACGTTGTCCCGGTACACGCCGTTTTGCTTGTCGCTTCGCAAAGTCGAGCCGTAAGCGCCGCTCAAAGCGGATATCTGTTTCCGAGAAACTAGTTTGGAGAGCATCGTAGGAGTGGAGCCGTCGGGATAGCTCCACCCAGTTTTGAAACTGCGCTTCATAAGCGGCCATAGTTTCCCCCACTGAGAGGACCACCGGCACAGTACGCATGGCCGGCACGGCCTCACTGTTGAGCTGCTGACGCAGGCGCTCACGGTACTCCGAAGGAGTTGTGACTTGTGGAGTCAAGAAGCGCTCGCAGAGCGATTGTCGTTGGACGACTTCATCAGTCGTCTCGGGCGCGGGCCCACACGTATACGTGTCCAGGAGCTGTGAAGCAGCCCGTCGAACGACCTCTGCAGGAGTGAGACGGTCATAACCGTAGTCGCGACGCGACGCGCCCACAATGGGGCGGGCTACAGGTCTGTTAGACCGTGCGCGAGATGCAGCCTCAAGCTGCCGGCTTTGGGCCCCGTCCAGGTCGTTGGAGACCACACCTGGCTCAGGGAGCTCGTCCTCATACCTCGAGGAGAGAGGAGGCGCATTGCGCAGGGCGTTCGCAGCTCGCGAGAGCGCGGCGCCGGGCTTGAAGGTCTCGGAGAGGCAGCCTCCTGGCGCGTCGGAGTCTCCTCGTCATCGTCCGGGACGATCTCACCCTGCTCGAGCTCGTCGAGCCAGGCGTCTTGACGCGCACGTGGTGTTGGTGGCTCAGGAGAGCGTGGAGCGTCGCGCTCACCCGGATGTTGGCTCGCGGAGCCGGAGCCATGAAGACGTTGATGCTCACGGTGGTACTGTTGTACACTGAGCCGCTGCGGAGCAGCCTCCCTGTCGGGGCGATGGCCTGTGGCCTGTGGCGATCGTGGGCTGTCGCGCCCCGACATGCGGCCACTAGAAGATGGCGAAGAGGGGTCAGAAGACCGTGGCGAAAGGCTGAGCGTTTCCAATGCAGTTTCGATAATGGGCTCTGGGAGCCGAAGTTCTTTGAACTTGTGATGAGGTAACCTCTAACGGCTTGAGAAGAAAAGACCTCAATGAGAAAGTGTCGTGGACACGGGTGTCCACATCTTGGTGGGAGGTGGTGTAACGGGGTTACACGGGTTTACACCTGGTGTGTTCCACACATGGATACACTTTGTGTAAGGTACATATTTGATGTACGGACATGTGTGTGGCTGCGAGCCACACGTTATGCATTTGAAGTAGGATTATACTTGGTTTTACTATGTTAGATAGTTAAACACATACATTTACCCCTTAGGCGGCTAGCCGCAATAAAAGATAAATAAACAGTTTGGATTTGGAACACTAAGTAAAAAGTCCTTTTATTAAGGTCGTAGTTAGTAGGTGCCTTCGGATATTAAGGCCTATTAACCCTTAATAAGGTGTGTGTTAATCCATAACTCGTTGAGTTAACCGTCTTCCTCTCACGCTAAGCCACGGCAGCCCCGCTGCAAGAACAGCCATTTCACCATACGTTGCGAGATGTGCGGCGATTTAATCGCCGTACGCAGTGATGCGTGGTCAGTGTAGACCACGAACTGTCTACTCACAAGTAGATACACTCGAAACTTTGCGAGTGCATACTTCAACGCAAGGAGCTCCTTGTCATGTACGGGATAGTTGCGCTCAGCTGGCTTCAGCTGACGCGACTGGTAGTAGACCACACGATCACGGCCCTCGTGATCGTGTTGCATCAATGCACATCCGATCGCGAAATCGGATGCATCACACACTACGTGGAATGGACGATCTTGGCCGTCGCCGACCAAGATCGGAGCCTCAGCCAAGCCCTGCTTGACTGCATCGAACGCCCCCTGGCATTCGGTCGTCCAAATCCACTCAGCTTCCTTCTTAAGAAGCTGTGACAGCGGGCGAATTTGCCCGCGTAGTTCTCCACGTACTTGTACAAGTACGTGGCATACCCAAGGAACTACATCAGTTCCTTCACATTGGATGGCGTAGGCCATTCATTGCTCTGACCTTCTCTGGGTCAGGGCGCACGCCGTCCTTCCCTACGAGACACCCCAGCACGGGTATCTCGCTCACCCCGAAGATACACTTCTTCAAGTTCGCATAGAGCTTATGCTTCCTCATAAGCTCTAGCAGCTTCCGGAGATGCACCTTGTGCATCTCAATGTCCGTCTTCCCGTTCACAGCCCGGCTGTGGACGAACACGTCGTCGAAGTAGCTCGGTGCGAAGTCGCGCACCGAGCGCAATAGATGAGCCACACATCTATTGAACGTCGCAGGGGCATTCTTAAGTCCCTGCGACATGACGAGCCACTCCCACAGCATACCGCTGGGGGTGCCTACCGCTGTGAGAGGGATATCCTTCTCACGCATGAGGACTTGATAGAATCCATCCGCAGATCTAGAGCACTGGAGACAGTGCTCAAGGCCATCGAATCGATGATGACATCTTTTCGCGGTATCGGCGTCTTCGCCGGTATCGTCGCATCGTTCAACTTGTTGTACGCATGAACGATGCGCCAGCCGCCCTATGCCTTCTTGACACAGAACGTCGGGGCACTGTGCGGGGCCTTTGATTCCCGCACTTGAACTGCAAGACGACGACTCTCGAAGAAGTCGTCGATCGCTTGTACTTGTTCACGCGGCAGTGGCCACTGCCGTGTAACGCAATATTTCGTGCCCGACACGAGATCAATCTCGTGCTGTACGCCCTTATCCTTCGGAAGCTCCTGAGGAATCTCGTCCAGGAGTACATCCTCGTACTCCCGCAGCACCTCATGGTAGGGACTTGACCTCAACGAGTCCCAACTCTGCTCCTCGAAGCGCTGCTGCCTAGTCTTCGCACTGAGGGTGTCATCGCCCTCAGTGATCCCATCGACGACGAGCTGCTTAAGCTCCTCGGCCTCGCGGTCCACTCTCTCAATATCTGCGAGGATGCCAATTTGTTCGATGCGTCCATCGAACAACTCTCGCGCAATGCCTTTCCAGTTCATGACTGGAAGCGCGGTCAACGCCGACGCACTCGTCGGTGGATTCTCCAACCACATCTCCCGGTACTGCAATCCAGTACCAGTACGTGTCAAGACGTTCAGCGTCTCGACACTCGGTGTCTGCCGCGCAGAAACACCAGTCTCAGTCTCCGGCTGAGACGCGCGCAGCTTCAATGGCTCGCGCCGCGAAAGGCTTCCCTGGAGCCGCGCTCCAGGTGCTCCGCGTCCAAGGGGCTCTGCCTTGGACGGGTCGTCTTCGCAATCGTCAGCGGACTCGCTCAGCTGATTCGCACTATCAAGCACCGCTTGAGTGCCGCTCATCGCGTGCAGTCCTCCTGCACGTGAGCACGCAGGTTGTTCAGGTGCTGGACGTTTGCAACCGCCAGCACCTCCAGCCACCATGCCTCCATCAACTCCGCGAGCTGATGGAGCCTCCACATCGTCGACTATCGTAGTCGACATGCCTTTCTTTAGCCTTGTGTGCTTGCGGCCCTTTGTTTGTATCATCGGCTCCCTGAGCCGATGTACGATCGCTAGCTCCTTGAACTAGCCGCGCGTCTGTCACGTCAGCCGTCGCAGCTGACGTCTGTCCGTCGGTTCGTTGAATCGGAATTTTATTCGCATCGTCAGCCACCAAGGCTGACGCGCAATCGTCGACGCGACCCTTGGGGGCTTGAAGTACTTCCAAGGATACCGGTAATACCGGTAAGTTACCGTCACTCAGGTGATTCATATTCACCTGATTTCTAAGACGACCCTTCGGCTCAGACTCAGACTCAGACATCTGAGCCGACACACACTTTCTCTCAACGACTATCTGAGTCGTCGAGTGTCGCCGGCGGCGATCGGAGGCAGCGACGGCCGCTGCTGCCTCATCCGGGGAGTTACATGCATCGGCCGATGCATGTGTAGTACTGACAGGGCCATCGCTCTCTGTCGCGCTCATACTATTGAAGCGTTTGACCGTACGCTTCTCCCAGTTGATCACCGGGTCATGCCGTGCAAGCCACGGCATGCCTAACACCAAGTCGAACTTATCGTCTAGATCCAAGACGATAAGGCCTTCCACAAACGTCGTTCGTTTGTGCGAGAAGCGCACACGAACCACGCGCTTCTTGGTCCTCACGGTGGCACCTGTTGCCAACCGCACCTCCAATACGCCGCGAGGCGTGTCGGCTTCTTCGAAGTTCATACTTCGAAGACTTCCCTGTCGAACAAAATTGTTCGACGCGCCCGAGTCCACTAGGGCACGAAGAGAGTTAACTCTCTTCGACGTAACATTTAGGATGACAAGGTTTAGCTTGTCATCTTGCAACTTGCAGCGAGAAACCTTCTCGCTGGGGGCAACAGTCCTCATCGTCACGTGTCCAAGTTCGACACGCGAGACTGCATCACCAGTAGGACGCCCCGCACCTACTGGCCCATGACATTTTTGAACGCTCGCCCGGATGCACACTCGCTGTGCATTCGTGTGCAAGTGACCGATGTAACTACACTTGCAACATCGTACCTTGCATCCCTTACGCTGCTGTTGACCAGCAGTCGTAGCACTCGAGACGTCCATCGGCTCCGGACCTCCCGCCTTCGGTACAGGACGCGCCGGTTTCGGCGCGTTCGCATGGAGTTTAGCTTGACGCCGGCTAAACTCCTCTTGCATCGCAAGGCTGATGGCTTCCTCGAGAGTATTCGGATACTCTCGGAAGAGGTACGTCTTGACGGGACCGTCTCTCAGTCCCTTCATGAACGTGACGACCTTGGTCGCCTCGTCGACCGGGTTGGCCACTATGTTCGATACCAAGTATCGAGCACGCTGGGCATAGGAATGTACGTCATCCTTGCCCTGCTGCAGATCGAGGAACTCCGCCCTCGATCTGAACTCGTTCTAGGGGGCTCAAACGCGTGCTTGAGCTCCTCCTTAAAACCGTCGTACGTGCCGAAGCACGTAGGATCCGAGAGTCGGCGCCCATAGGCCCAAATCCTCGCGCGTCCGCCCAAACATGACATGGCGAACGTGACCTTCGACATCGGGTCGACGATACGTCGAACCGCAACGGCTGTGTCGAGTTCGACAAGCCAACGAAGGAGGGTCTCGTCCTCCTTCCCCGCGTAGGTACTCACGTGGAGTTTCAACGACTCCACGCGTGGCTTCGGGGAAGCCACCGAGGCAGCAACATCTCGTTGCTCCTTAACAATGTACCCCAGAGCAACACCGTGTTGCTCTGTCGGCGATAGCGTGCGAAGCATCGCCGCTACCGCTGCCTCTCCAATGACTCGCGAGAGTCGTTGGAGCGCCTCCCACTCTGGATCCGAGAGGTGGGGGCAGTCCGTGCGCGTCACGGACTGGTGTGGGGTCCCCGTGGACCCCTCATCCATGGGGGAGTTATCTACCCCGCGTTCGTATGACTCCATACGAACGTACAGCAGGCGGTCGTGGGACGGACTACAAAGTGCTACCAGGTGTAATGGGTCTACTAAGTCCTATTAGGTGGCGTACACGTACGCTTACGTGTATGAGGAAGCGTGCAATTAGTTAGACTTAAATTAATTATACTTACGACCGTAAATATAATTAAATTAAATATAACAATATTAAGACTGCAAAAAACCGTAAAATGAGAACTGTTATTGAATTTGGCATAAGCCAATTATGGACCTCCTAAATCTGATTGCTATCTGTTTCTAAAGGTTCTGTCAATGTGTGGTTGACAGAATTCTGATTTCTCTTAAGAGCACTGATTGGTAGAAATATGTCATTTTCTACCAATTGCATGCATAAATGCACGCGAGCCATCCAATGATATGGCCCGCCCATGTATCCATTGGTGTGCTCCACACACCAAGGCCTGAGGCCCGTTTCCAACCTGTAACAGTTAGCGCAACTGTTAGAGTTACAAGTGGTGTAACCACTTGTACGTGTAACCCTGTTGCAAAGGAGCTAGGCCGACAAGGTCATAAGTAGAAGTTAGCTCTTGTTAAGTGGCCACAGTATATCTCAGTGATGAAGAAGAAAAAAAAAGAAGTAGCGAGCTGTGTCAGCAATACTGAGTACAGAGATTGCTGAGAAGATGTTAAACTAGGACGCTCGCCGGGTTGGAATTCGGTACGGGCCGAGCGTTCTAGGTATTGCATCTTTTCATATGTGAACAACAAGTCAGTAGATTAAGATAGCAGAAAATCGGGTCTAGGCGGTAATACATGTTAATTGCATACGTACGCCGCTAAGATCTCGAGTCTTCCCAAGATCGACGAATGCAGCAGATCCAGATCTGAAGTCGCGTTGGAACTCCGTCGTGAAAAATCCCGAGGCTACTGGAAGTATCATGCTCCAGGGAGATGGTTCTGTCAAGCCAATAGCTCCGGCAAGATCAATCGCGAGAAAGCAATTTTGCGCTTATACACCGGTGCCGAAGTGTGTAACGTATATACGACGGAGGGATGAGCGAAGATCAAGATCACATTGGGAGCGTATTTGTTTATTTCTTCGAGATCTGGATCGGGATCTAACTGGACAGGAGGCGATCCTCGACATGGACTTCGTGATCCCGGCCGGCGTCCGGGTGGATCTGGCAGGAGGGTCGATATGCTTGCCGAACGAGATTGGAATCCGGCTGCATGGCCGGAAGCGATTGTATGGTGAGAGGGTTCGATCCGTCACGCTAGACGACGTTCTGGATGTGCCGATCGGCGAATCTGTTGAAGCCACGCAGCATCTGAAGATCTCCCACACTGAAACGCTGTGGCTCACTCGAGGCGAGCGCTGGGTGCCCACGGTCGTTAATGGGCCGGGCAGGATCTGCAATCTGAAGATCACCGACCTCGGCGAGAAGATCTTGAGGCTAAATCCGAGACCCCAAATCGGCATGGTGCGAGCAGACGACATGGTGCTAGAAGACGACATGATGCCCCGGATCCCCGGGTATGTACCGGCCGGATCCCGAAGGTATATGGGGTGGTAAAACCTCGCTTTGGAAGCTACTGCAGAGATACAGCCTTCCGACCCAGGGATTCCTATAGGTCCAGCCGAGCCGGCTGTACATCGCCCGACGTACGTCATTCCACGTGCGACCCCACGCAGAGATCCGGCTCCACAGTGCGGTGATCGGCCCGAACCGACCAGGCCAGCGACGTTCGACGACGCAGTCCCGAGTTCCCGGCATGGCTTGGATCCTGGTGCGGAGACAACAGTGTTCTCAACCATGTTAGGTCGACTCTTCCATCTTGATCCTGGAGTTCCAGATCGACATGTACACAGTCAGAGCACAGCGTCAACGTTAGGGGACGATGTAGCGGACGACGAAGGCGGCCATGAAGAAGATGTGGTTGCCAAGAACTGATACGAGGGCGATGGGCTTGACGATCGGCAGCACCAGCGACTCGACAGCCATCGCGGCCGGCAGTAGTTACTGCACCTTTAAAAATCGCCCACTCATTTTTGTCAAACACACAAATCAACGCCTAATCCAACAGTGTTGTTTTCACCCTTAAATAACGGGCAGAATTATAACAAACCAATCGACAGGCTGAGAGAGAAATGGCGAACGCGGGGAACAACGCCGACAGGGGCTTCGAGGATGCAGGCACTACCACTTGACGCGAAGCCTGCCCCCCCCCTCCCTCTATTCCATCCCTCCCGCTAACGTCGATTGGGCAGCGCCATATTTCGGGCGAAGACAGTTAAGATAACCACGACGAAGTTGCTGACCATGTCGAAGCCGAGTGTGCGTTATAATGTTTATATTTCAAACCTGTTGTTTTAACGAACGAAACGACTTTATGTTAGCCTTGAACGCAAGCGTCCAAGAGATGTGACCGAGAAGTTGCAAATGTACTTCGTGACACAAGGCCAGCTACATGATAGGCTGTCTAGTTCATCGAACAAACGGAGTCCTGGCGCAAAGCACGCTTGAGTGATACTCACAGTACTGCTACGCTAATTATCGCCCACTTCAATTACAGCTCATCGCAACACTTTGAGAATTGAAGACAGACGGATGAACTTGTGAAATATTTCTAAACATTATTTACATACCACGCATAGTTGAATGTGTGGAGCAGGTTCTTAAGATATGACTGATTGTTCTCCGTTTCTTGGCTGAAGGCTGCTTCAAGCAGTGCTTGGTGGCAAATAAGTTTGCATCTGATATTGGCCCTTGTGCTCCACGAATGCATCTCTTGAACACTCGGAGTTTTTTAGGTGTTAGAAAGCTACTATTGATTTACGTTCAGTAGATTTACTTGCGATTTATAACCGTAGGCGTTTGACTAAAAAAAAAACACTTGAAACGCAAGTTGTAAAGGCGTTTCACCATAAAGGCACAATATATATGTAAACCACAAACTAAAGGCGCTTTAATTGTCTAAAGGCACTCTATCACCAAATGTGACATCGTAGTTAAAGGCACAGTAACGCGTGCCATCGCAACCCCTCGTTCGGACAGACGCACACTACGACCAAATCCCCAAGCGTCTTGGCTGTGACGAATGTCGGAAACGCAATCAAACAAGTTCCGAGCCTCCAGGCTGCACGGGTGATCGCGGTCAGGATGCCCCTGCTTTCTGTCAAGCGATTCAAGCAACTGGTCGAACAAACCAGGGCAATGTCAGACCACGCGAGGCCAACCGACTCGAGATTCAAGGCAGAGAAATCGACGCCAGCGTGGGTGCAGTCGCAAGACGATCGGGCAGAGGGCATTATCAAGGTGGATCCCGTCATCAACGATGTGCGGACAGGAGTCGGAACATCCGGTGTGATACACGAAGGTGAGACATGTGATCTGGACGTAATCAATAGTATGTGGCAAGATCCAGAGTATCCCGTATCCAGGATGGGACGTCTGGTCAGGATGCAGATCGGGATGTGCACGACCCCGAGGATCTGGACAAGACGGGGGCAATCCCGATCTAGGGCGCCCGAATCCAGACGATGCGGATCCTGAGAGTCCGGATCCCGATCTGAGGCGTCCGGATCCTAGTGACACGGATCCCGATCTGGGGCACCCGGATCCAGAAGATGCGGATGAGATCCCGTCATCCACCGAATTCTCCTACTTTGGGGTCCGCACGTGGTATGGTATGAAGAGAGAAACGGCCAGAGTCCGGCGCGATAACGTGGTTCCACCCGTTTCTTTTTCACTGGCCCAGGGCAAAATGGATCCCATCCAGATACTATCTCTGCTTGAGTCGATCGCAACGGTTTGCAAAATAGGGAAGTATGAGTCAGGAAACCAATGTAATGTGCTTCTCGGGCTCTTTAAGCTCCGTATATCTGTGTTGGATGTTATCACGTTTGTGAAGGACTGCCTATCGACCCCAGATGGGCAGAAAATTTTTCAGGCCGGAAGAGTTATCAAATTTGGCGTTAACGGCGCTATTGCTTCTCCAAAAAGCATTTGACCGTGTGTGTTTTTCGGTGGTACACTGGCGACATCATGAGTGCGTGCTCCTACGCGTTTGATATGCATTTACTCCTGCAACCAACTTCAAGAATCCCGATGGAGCTTAGGAGAAGGTAATCCTGAGGTGTAAGATTCGCAACAGGTAGGCGATCGTCGCAACACTAAAGTTCGGTGCAAAAGTTATCGACGGTGTCCGAAAACAATTATGGAGGCGGTTGAAACCCAACCTGGTATCGTTGCGCCGCCTCCCGATGTTGTATTCTTTGAAGATATCATGGAGCTATTCTCTGAGACCGCGGACGAGGTCGTGCCGCCACCGACCAAGACACGCACCGTGATTCACGCACAGCGAGTGGATGAAGAGCTTGATCGCTGACTTACGACGCCCACTTCGTTGCGAGCTTTACGTACAGGGGAACTTGAACCGCTTCTCAGCTATCGGGAATGCCATCATGAGCAGGTAAACTTTTCACTATTGGCGCGTGTTCTATTTTCGATGCCCTCGTCATCGCCCAAATTGAGAGGCACTTCGGAACGGCTGGGAGAATGGTGACACCGCAACACAGCTGGTTGGCGCCGCACAACGTGGTTATGGCTACATATTGGAACTGCAACAGGGGCTCCGTCGGCGTAACCCAATGCCCGAAGCTATCACCGAACTGCGCAGAAGAACGGCTGCCCTCCAACGTCTTGGTGAACATGGCGCTAGAACTGGGTGGCAAGTTCGGGTCCATGACTAACCTTTTTTCTGGTGAAAGAATGACTTTATGTGTCTCGGATAACGAAGACGCAGGTGAAGCCTGTCTGGAACCGAAGGAATGAATACATGTAGTTCATTGATGTTAAGGTGTTAGTGTTGCTTTAGGTTTGTGTTCATTAACTCTACCGCTCGAGAAGCAACCCGAGTCCGTAGAGATTCTTGGGCTTCCTGCCGAATACGCTTCATTTTAGCTTGGGTTCTACGCTCCGGTCGACGCCGAGCTCGATCTGCATCGTCCCTTTTAACACTGTCTACACACACCTCTCCAACCAACGATGAGGCCTTCGACTGGACTTGGTGGATGTGACTGCTTGGTGTGCTGGCTTTGTAGTTTCCGTCTGTGTAAACGCTGTCTCTGTCATGGCGCTTGGGCTCGAAGGCGCTGTTTCGCCCACCTTTATCACCACCATATCGCGCGCCTTATTATCTGCAGCGGTTTTCGCAACTACGACCACGTCACAAAGACACCCCTCAACGCGGTCTATGAGCGTTTCGCACTCCTGCTCTTGACGGCTTCTTGTAGTGCTGTCGTACTGGCCCAGGATCCCTCGGACTAACTCGACAATCCGTGCTTCTGGCCGTTTGATGGCGTGGTGGAGGTCTGTATGTCGAGTTTTCAGATCTCCTCGCATTGGCCCCGGAGTGTTGTCGCCAAACGGCTGCCTGGAAACGATCATCCACGTCCTTATACATGTCTTCGCGCACTTTCTGAATGTGGCGATCGGTACGTAGGCTGATCCTCTGTTCAATCGGCTGGAGAGCAGCGTCCATGCGCCGCTCCATGAGTTGGTGTAGCGCTGCCTGATCAGCCAATTGAGCCTCTGCTAAAGTTCGAGATCACCGTGTTGTAGCTGCTGGAGGACATATTGAATGCGCGCGTCGACGCGAAGTTTTAGTGTCGCTGGGTAGGCCTGTTGGATGGCAAGAACAAGGGCTTGACACCTGCTTCTGCCTCTTCACGCGTGACTGCGACGCGCTGCTCGATAAAGCACTGCTGCTCTCATTCATGGGGCGACTGTCGCTGATGGAGCTTGGCTTGGTGCTTTGCGATGCTGTTCGCCTGAGCCGACGCGTGAGCGAGCGCCATCTTTTCGCCGTCGATGCGGTAGTGCTCCGTCAGCTCGATGATCGGCAGGTCATCCATTGTGGTGAAGCACTACAGTGTTGAAGATACTGGCGTCTTGCAAATGCTGGTAGTGATCATATTTTTCTAACCCAATTATAATGGAATATGTTAGCCAATGAGAGGCAAAGGACGGTTCATCGCGTAGCTGACTATTCGAGGTTAATCGATTGTGCTTCATGGTCAGTTGAGCAGCTCGGGAGAAAACGACCATCAAACATTATCTCAACTAATGCCGTGCGTTGCCCGGAAAGCCCTTGGATATTGGAGTAAGTCAGGAGTCTAAAATGTACATGTAGTACCATTGCGACGTCGTCCCGATGTACTTGTAGGTCGAGGACACCCTCAAAGTTATTGACTAATAAATCAATTCCATTTCTTTCACCTCCATCGTCGTGAATTTCCTTGTAGAACTTCCTTGGACGGTTTAAACTACTCGAGAAACTGCTTCGTAAGTGGCGACATAAGGTATAACTGGTTCAAGGATTTTACTCTTGTGACTGCCACGTAAAATGATGACCGTTGCGGCGAGCGTCGGGCATGGTGCTTAAGAGGAGCCGATATCATTTTATCGACAGTAATTTGGCCAATGTTGTTGTATGACAGTTATGCGAGTATTGCTCCATTATCATGTTGCACGAATGTCGTTCTTAACCGGTTGTGGTAACATTCACCTAATTTTGAATAAATTGTAAGCCTTTATTAACTATTATTATGTCAGTTTAATACCAAATTTGAAAAAATATCACTATCATTCAATGACATCGCTAGCCAAGAAATTGTTTTTACAGGATTTACGAGGGGTTTGGAACCCACCTACCACCACCAAGACTCTGGATATACAGTGCTGGCGGTGAATATACTGCCACCCCTCTTTTTCTCTGTATTTCATCCAATAAGCTACTCTAGATAAAACCTGTTTTGACCAATTCAAAGGCCGTGTCAATACGAACCGAATGATGGCCGTTTCGTGGCATTTGGCAACTTTCCCCTTTCAAGACCGCCAAAGCGGTGAATGGCCTTGTCGATTGGGCGGCGATAGCCATACTGCCACCTCGCTTTTCCTCAGGTAAACGCCGTGTTAGTGCCCTCAAACAGAAGTGTGTTATGGCCTGGATTCTAACGTTTCTACTCATGTGCTGTGGCTTGTGTTAACACCAGTCTCAATGCCAAGAGGCCCAGCATTGACTGAGAAGGAAAAGGGGGCGATTCTTGATCTACATAAGCAAGGTTAAGCAAAAGGGCGATATCCAAATACGTCAAGCGCTCGAAGCCGGTCGTGAGCGCGTTCCTGGCCGACCCTGCGGCCTACAACACCATCAAAAGGCCAGGGCCAGCGAAGAAACTAACCCCTACAGCTGAGCGGCGGCTTCTTCGAGAAGCCTCTCGCGGGAAATTAAGCTCCGCTAAGCTGAAAAAGCAGCTAGAATTTCCTATCAGTGAGCGCAGAATTCGTGAGATTCTTCGCGCCAACCCCAACTATAAGTACGAGAAGCGCATGGCGTCGCCCGTGCCGGGCATAGAAGCACAAGGAGGCGCGCCTAATGTGGGCCCGAGAGAAGGTGACTTGGGACGCTGAAAAGCGGTCCAAAGTAGTCTTTTCTGACGAAAAAAAGATCAATCTGGATGGCCCTGATGGCCTCCAGTACTACTGGCATGATCTACGGTTTGAACCGCAGATGTACTCCCGTCGTCAAAACGGAGGTGGAAGTGTGGTGATATGGGGGGCATTCTGTGCTCAGGAGAAGAGCGAGTTGGTGGTTTTAGAGGGCACACAGGACAGTGGACGCTACATCTATACGTTGTCCGAGCATCTGCTGCCCTACATTGATCGAATCTATGGCCGAGTTTGCGTTTTCCAACACGACAACGCCTCCATTCACTCTTCTGGGACTACCAAAATTTTCCTTGAGGAGGAAAATGTGACGACAATGACGTGGCCAGCCAAGTCCCCAGACCTTAACCCCATTGAGAATCTGTGGGGAGTTCTAGCGCGCGCTGTTTACGCTGATGGACGCCAGTTTCAGACTCGAGATTCTCTAATTGCTACGATCAAGAAATGCTGGGGCGATATCTCGCTGAACTACACGAAGAAGCTTCTCAGCTCTATGCCCAAGAGGTGCGTGTCCGTCCTAGAGCTCCACGGAGCTAAGACCAAGTATTGAGTACGTTTCAGCGACATTAGTGACTAGATTTAACAAATAAAAACCAAGTGGCAGCATAGCCACCGCCATAGATGTTGAAGTTGAAGTTATTGTTTTTGGTATAACTTGGCACTAAGGCCCTGGTCTAAGCACGCCTGAAACAAACCGAACCAACCTGTGCGGTTCAAACTTCAAACCAAACCAAAATTACCACTAAACCAGGTTTGAACCCGTTACATGGTTTGGTTTGAAGTGGTTGAACCTCTCGAAAACAAACCTGCCGTTACGTGAGGTTCGAACCAAAGTGTAACTACATCGCTTTCTATTGAACAAAACCCATCCGTTATTTTTGCTGAACAGGACTGCGGCTGTACTGGAAAGTCGGAGTCACAGTCGAAACCTTGCCAGCAATACGTACGTTCATGTCTATCTGCGGTCTCAAGTGACACCCATTCATCTCTTTGTGTTATGCTTATGCCAGTATGCATTCCATTATGCGAGCAATACTTCTACAAGGGACAGAGCAGCACTCATCTAACGAAGAGTGTAGCGTCGGTGGTGCGCTTAGAATACGTCAAGTGATCGTACAAGAAGAGGGGCAAGTGATTATGAACAGCGACGAGCGCCATACCTATTCTATACCAAGCACACAACTAGCAATCCAAAGCGCAAACAACCACGACATTGTTGAGTACTTCAACAACAGCTTGGCCACTACGGAGTGCAGGCTTAGTGAAGGTCTTAAGGACGCATTACAAGCTTCACAGAACCAGTTAGCCGTCACACTAACTGCACACATCGACCAGCGCGCAAATGAAATCGAGGGGCGCCTACAAGAGATGCTTCAAATCAACCACTCGGAGCTAGAAGATGCTGCAGCATCAGGAATTCAACAACGAGCAGCAAGTATTGAGACTCAGCTTGCAGCTAGCCTCACCCAGAAAGACATATCCATTCGTAATCAACTGTTTCAATTAGCCAGTGACTGCGAGAAACAGCTACAGTTTACTCGTGAGCAGTGTGAAACCATCGTCGCCGCATCGACTAAAACTTTAGTTGATGAACAAACAGCACTTATTGGAGAAAGACTGGAATTATCACTAGCTGAAAAGTACACTGTTGTGATGGATTCAAAGCTAAAGGAAATTACTTCAGCTATTTCACGGGGAGTCACCAAAAACAACGAATGTATCCTTGATCAAGTGTCTACACTAAGAACTGAGTTCGAGGAGAATCTCCAAATTACTCGGGAGCAGTGTGAAAAAATTGCTGCAAACTCTGGGAGAGTGTCAGCAGAGGAACAGGCCGCACTTATCGAGGAAAGAATGAATTTGTTGTTATCAGAACACTGTGCAGTGAATGGGCGTCTTGAACAAGAGCAATTTGCAGCTAAAACTCGATCGGAAAGTTTTGAACAAGCCTCTATGTACGCTCAAGCTCAAACAGAATTGATTGAGAAGCGTTTGCAACAGAAACTGGATGCTGCCTTGGCTTCAATGGCAATTTCGCGTCAAGATGATTATCAATTTGTGAAACGCTGCGTGAAAAAGGCTTCTACATCACTTGGGCGGCAATTTGAGGAAATTGAGTCGAAACAAGAGGCCCGGTTGGCATCTATTGAGACGCGGATGCAGCAAATAATATCGGACGCTGAAGCAACAAAGAGGGCGGTTGCCACATTTGAAGAGAAAGTTCGAGTAGCTGCACATGGACTTTCGGATCATCGTAATGGCACAGAGAAGCGTTTCGACCAAATGAAGTCTGAACTTGAACAGAAGATCAAAAGCGCTAGTATCGATGAGAATCAGTGGCAACTGGTCAAAGAGCTGATTGACGATAAACTAAATCGGTTCTTGGAGTCTTCAAAAAGAAATGATCAATTCGTGGCACCACAAACATTAACACAGTCGTCTCCAGGCAAGGCCGCGATAAGGGATGACACTCGTGAATCATCGGAAACGATAAACGGAAAACACAACAAAGGTATACTGAAATCGCACTTACTTGGAAAATCCGAAGTTACGCTAACACCATCGCGAAAAGAGAGAGTTCAAGGGGTTTTCGGTCATACTAAGATGAAAAAAATAAATGGCTCGGAATCACAAGCCTGGAGTAGATGAAACTCAAGCGCCCGGGAACCGAACAGTGAAACTAGTGCTGAGGAAGCAGCAATCCCGGCTGGAGAAAGCACGAAATGATGCCATACATGCGACTGGGGTTAGAACGGAGGCTAGAGCGGCTAGGATCAGCAAATCGAGATTAAGTCAAGCGAGAGAGAAGGCGATTCAAGCGACTGGTGCTCGAGCGAAGGAACGTTCCGCAAGGTTAATGCAGATTGCAGAAGAACGACTGGATAGATGTACAGCCTAGATCATAGAATGGTATCGACTAAGAAGATGTCGTTCTGCTGTAGCATGTTCTAGCATCATCGGTAAGATCACGAAATAAATTCAACGCTCTTCCTAGATAAGTATGTTTCCTTTTCGTGATAATATTGCTAGTAGCAGCAATAATTGCGTCACACATAAAGGTATAACAAGAAACGTCATTCTTTGCACGATTCCCACATAGCATCACAAGGTAAGAGTAAATGGAAAAAAAATGTAGTTGGCTGCTGAAGTTGCATGAATTTGGAAGCCAACTGACCGAGCGACGACCGAACAATTGTCAAGTTGGCTTGTCGGAGGTAGAATAAGAAGTGCTGACGTTTGAGCTAGTTTTCTTTGCAATCAGCTTCGTAATTCGATTTCGCTTGTGATCAATGAGCTTCCCATTTACGTTTTCTGGGGGGAGTTTGAAGCCTAATGATGCAAGTGCGGGCGATGGGATCTCTTCGACTGCAAGCACACCTAACACAGAAAGACAACACCTGGATCTGGACAAGTGTTTTCTTGAATCAAGAACTAGATCATTGAATGATTGCTGGAAGAGCATGATACCAGCCTACCTGTGTAGAAGCTTCATGGCTGACGAATGAGTGAAGAGTGCCACAGGTCCGGGGAGGGAAAACTTAACTGACACTGGAGATCATTAGAGGCTGCTTTATTAACTGTTGATAAGACTACTGAGCGATCTAGCAGTACACAACTTACCCAATTTCCATCTTGGATTCGTCTTCACATGAATCTCCCCACAACGTCGCAAACATAGGCATTTGCCATTCTGTTGTCGACATGTCCTCGTTTCCCGGATTTAGATCAACCAACATACTGGATGGTATAGCACTCGTGTACTCCTCGTCTGTGAGAGCCTTGCATTCCGTGATGTCAGTGAACTGCCTATTGCGATTTAGAAAAGAACACATCTCAATGTTGTGGTTTGAGAGGCTTGAGCGCTGCGCTGTCACCATCATGCCGTTGACTCCGAAATCTCGCTCAATAGCGGCTGATGACGATGGCACTGCATACAAAATTCGAGCAACGCGAGGCAGTAAGTTGTACGCGTTCGTCTCCTCCTGCCGTTTCCAGAAATCTAAGACTGATTCCGACTCACCATTAGCCATTCTCTCAAGCATGACGGTGTCTGCAAGCCAACGATCCAATTCTTCCTCCACTCTTGCCTCGTGTCCGCACTGTTGCGGCCTTTGTGCGGGGTTTTCTCCGAATAAATTTGTTAATTCCTCGGAGTAGGCAATAGGAGGTGGTGACATGTGCAATAATGACTCTAAGCTGAAGGATTCGTCGGAAGTTGATCGCCGTTGATTTGAGCTAGCGTCCGCCGCAGCTACACTCACCATGGAGAGAAACGATGCACTTACGGACACACTCTTTGACCTTGTCGATGTTGCGCTGAATTGTATCCTCATCGACGCGCAAATGGGGTTGGGTCGGGTCAATGACGAGCTGTGTGCTGCATGTGCGAACGAGTCTTGACAGACCTTTGTCTGGGTTCTTAAAAACCGGTGAAGACACATCTGTGCTTCGGGGATGTATGTTGTCTCTCGCATTATTGCCCGATCGGTATATCGCGAAAAAAAGTTCATTTGAAAAGCAGCAGCGAGCAAGTGACGAGCTCTTTTTACAATTGGTGTTAATTCGTGAACACGATGAAAAAGGGGGGGCTTCAGTGCCGAACGAAGGCGATCCTTTATTCCAGTAGCTTCATCGAGAACAGTGAGTCGAATTCGGTAAAGACTCAGTAAGATCTCCACTTGGTTAGCACATTCGCCTTGTGCACGAATATTAAGAGTCGTGATAGGGTCCAACAGTGCCAGCAGTTGAGTTAGCGTCATTTTGTCATCGATGAGCGGGAAATCTTGTGGTGGAACCTTACGAGCACGAATTGCTTTCGATCTTCGATCTTCAAACCAAAGCTCTAGGGCTCCCCACGTCTCCAAAATACGCCGAATGACTCGAGTAAGGCCCATGAAGCGATGCTCCTTGAAAGCTAAGAGTTGTGATGCACCTCCCAGTTGGAGTTGTGTGCACAATTTAGCAAACAACGAGCCCATTGATTCGTTAGAGCGAATAGCGTATACAGTATTAACGATACGCGAGATAAGATCGGTCGCATCTACATTCTTTGACGCGCTGCGTTGTGCAACGATACCAAAAGCTGTCTTCGTAGCTGCATTCGTAAGGTGTGACATACACCACACCCACTTGAGCGATAGACCGGTCCGCATCATCCACTTAACATCGGGGCCCGCGTCAGTTGTGGCCGCAAAAAAGTCGGATACAGTTAGACTGAAGTTCTGCAACAGCTCAATAATCCACCGCTTAAATGGAGCCCGGTAACCTTCACTGCGCTCACCATACAAAGGCTCGAAACACCGTGTACCAAGTAGAATTGACTCAAACTGCCACTGATTATCAATCAGGTAAACACGCAACCCCAGGAACTTCTTTCCTGGTTGGGACTTACTGCTCCAAAAGTCCACCATCATTGCTAATGCTGGGATATTTTTCAGGCGGTTAGCGGTCAAGTATTGGACAGCTCCTTCCTTGGAAGAAGCATATAGTTCGACAATTGCCCGAGTCACTGCTTGACGGTTAATAGTAGCCCGAAATTCTGCCTTCATCACTAAATCAGCAAGTAGTTGTGACTCATCACTTTCACCGAAAGAGAAGGGAAGGTTATTTCGGACAATTCGCAGCGTTTCCAAGAGGAGTGTCATGCGGCGACTATCATCTCAACAAGTAATCGCGTTGTTAATGCGATTGAGTTCAAACTTCCGGGATCTCTTGCGACCCGTTTCCGCTTGAGACTTTGACGAGGTTTCACGATGTACATCAGCTAAATGCTTAGTTGCCTTTGACGTGTTACCGAAGAGCTGAATAATCTTGTTGTCGCGCTGGCACGTCCGGCTCCCCATACAAATCCACCCAACGTACTCCTTATCATCAAACGTGCAAGACACGCGCACACCCCAATCCAGAATTAGCGACCGTTCACCGCGTCGCTTGGGCACGACTTTAAAACCGGGCATTGGGTGGTAGTTCAGGATGGCTTGAGTCACATACTCAGGAACGGTTGGCATGATAAATGCAGGACGTTCAACGGGTGTCGCTTGTACAGAAGGTGCCGGGTTAGTGAAATTCATTGCAACAGAGGCCTCTGATGCGCTGTTTAGCGGCACTAAGTCTGACCCGGGAACAGAATGTTGTATGTCATGATCGCTCACACTACCATTGTCACTCGGGGCGCGAAAGGACGGTGAAGACGAATTGTTGCTGGACAGGTTGTCTCCCCGTTGACGTTACTGCCATTCACAGCTTGACGCTTCGATCGGAAAGGGTTACGCATAGTTCTTGTGGCCCTTTATCACCAAATCCGTATCGCGATGGTCTGAGGTAGATTGCAAAATCCAGAGTGAGGTTTTAAAGGAGCAGAGGTCTTGGGCGAAAGATTTTGAGCTGAATGGTCGCCAAAAAATACTGCGGCTTTAGGCGAAAAACCACTCGGCGGGATTTTAACCAACAAGAAGCCGACAATCCAAACCAATCTTGACGTAGTGAGTGAAACTCCAAACCATGAAACTCCAAAACCATCCTTTACGGTTTGGAGTTTCAGTAATTTATCCTCAAACCACCGACCCTTCCCAGTTTTGGTTTGAATCTATAGAAATATAACTTCAAACCAATAGTTTGAACTTTGGTTGGTTTGGTTTGTTTCAGGCGTGGGTCTAAGTAGAAATCCCGAAACTCGTTCCGAGAAATTCTGCTCGGTCATTGGCTAAAAATAGAAACAGATTTCGGAACGCGTTCTCAAATTATACCGTTCTGTATGGCGTTCTCAGAATACCTCCGCTACCTATTCCGAAGTGGGAACGAGTTTGGCGTCTCTGCCGAGGTATACCCGTGCCATTGGCACTGCTAAACGTGTTGCTGTGACGGTCATCTATCTATCTACCGGTGGAACGATTGACAGTGCTGCTGTAGATACTGGAGTTGTTTGAGCCCATTCAGTAGCGGAATCGGGGGTTGGAGACGGCCGAGGTGGCTAGGTCCAGTATTTATCGCTGCTAAGACGCCCGGGACAGATGCGATGGCAGCACCGGCAGCTGAACGATGCCGTCGAAGTACGGACGCTGGTGAATACTTGGTAGATCTGACCCATGAGCGCCCATTGTGCTCGCTGGAGAAGGGTGACAGGAAAGTGAGGAAGTGAATGCCTTCTTGTGCTCCACAATGATCTTCACCTTCTTCGGATTCTTACACGAAGCAAAACTCAGAACGAGTTCTGACCTGGCTGCATCAGAATGACTTCAGTATTGGTTTACTTTGACTAGAAACGTGTTCTCACTTAACCCAATCCCTACCCAATTTCTCAGAACGAGTTTACTTAGACCAGGCTGCTTCCACCACCATTCGATTCGTATTGACAGGGTCTTTCAAAACAGATTCGTCTAGAGCAGCTTATTGGATGAAATACAGAGAAAAGGGGGGGTAGCAGTATACACCGCCAATACTGTATGTGACTCCCAACATCTAAGCTACGGAGAAACACTCGGTAGTAATTTACCCCTGTTTGAAGCTTAACGCATTGATCAAGTTGTTCTGGAGAGAGATCTCGACGTGTCTGCAGGCCAAATGTGTCATTTGGGCTCTGAATTTCTAATTCTGAAATTAAATGCTTCAAAATACAACTTGAGCTGCTCATTTTCGGCTAGCGGCCAGCACTGGCTAAAGTCGCGCGGCAAATGCCTCCAGTAGCGAAGTCTTCGTCGATCCCTTCCGTCCCGGGGTCCCACCACCGATTAGCGACGGGCAAACGCTTCACAGTTCGAGACGGATTCCACTTGAAAAGCCGAAATGCTGAGGCACAGGCTGCTATTGAAGCGCATCTCGACAACACTCGCGCTGAATCCTCCGATCCTTCATCTGACGTTGGCAAAGGAATCCTCAATGGCCCCACTAAGCTCGAGATCGTGTCGGGTTTTCCGTCGCCGAATACCAACAACAACAGCAACCTGGAGGAATTGCACCAGAGCAATTCGACAGATAGAGCAAGTGGCTTCCCGGATGAGGTCAAACGCTCTACCAGCAAAGCAGTGGATGCTCTGGACCAACTTTTGCAACCGGAACACGACTTAGGCCGTAGCAGCACTTCAAAGAGGGTTCGGGTCGCCGTCAAAGCCCCTGCCGAGTGGCTCATCCATCGCCATCGACCGAGCGAGACACAGCAACGCAAACAGCGCAAGGTTAAGAAGCTCCTTGACGACATTCTCCACGAACCACAGAAACAGCTGAATGCGAAGCAAGACGAGGTGCAAACGCCTAGGAGACCTCGCTGTCAGTCCACTTTGGGCTCTACATACAGTCAGCGCGTAGCAGCAGCTCGTCCACAGAACCAGAATTACCACCGAGAAACGCTTCAGCCACTTACGGAGACCGAGAGAGGTCTCTTGCGCAGTCGGGAGGACCACAACAAAGCTGTCGACAAGCTGCTTGTCTCTCTTTTCCATTCTCCTGCCACTTCACCCACTACAGCAACCCCTTTTGCCCCAGTAGTGAAGCCGATGGCGCCGACCAACAGGTTCTCTACGAGACGTAGCGTTATTCGCCACGAGACGGCGGTGGCTCTGCGTTCCCGCAATCTCGTGTCACGCATGGACGAGCTGCGTAGTCTACCGCAGTTACTGGAGCAGATGGAGACCCTGCAGGTCTGGAAAAAGCAGCAACGCATCGAAGAGCACGGCGTCAACATTGTCGCCAGGAACCGAGCGAACCCGAGTCTGCAGATGCTGCAGAAACCGTCACATACGCCGCTACTTCCTTCAGCCACCGACCATAAAGTGCACCAAGCCAACAAGCGCAAGCAGGAGCTGGTTGAAGCCAAAGATGAGAGCGTGCGGCGCATCGTCACCCGCTGGCAGATTCGGCGCGAGCAGCGAGCGAAGGATGCGCGTCGACTTCACGTGCAGAGCCAATGGCTGCTGCTCGTTGCGCTGGCTGAAAGCTCAGCCAAGTGGCTCACCAGATTCCACGATTTCCGCCAGAAGCGCGGTGCGCTTGTGCAAGCCATCATGGCCAATCGCCTGCAGCGGTACTGGCGCCAACACACTCTTGTAAAGCGGAATTCGTTGCGTCTACTGCCCACTACGCAGCTCTCGTCTGCCTTTTACCGCATGCCGGTGGTAATCCAGGCGGTGACCAAACTCCAGCAGAGCATTCGAGACTGGCTGGGACGGAAGCACAACCAGGAGCGGGAAGAGGCTGTGGCGCTCATCGTGACGGCGTGGTTCGAGTTCCAAGACGTCAAGTTCCGCCGCATCATCCTGCGCTTCCGGAAGCGCGTTCGGGACTTCCAAGTCATGTGGCGCGCATGGAGATCTATCACGGCGGCGCGGATCAAACTGTTACTGCTGGTGTGGGCAAAGCTGGAGCGCAAGGGCAAGCGGCGACACGGCGTCACTGTCCCGCATCCGTCTGTGACCTTCATTTTGCCCGGTGATCCCCTTCCCCGAGTCAAAGACGCCAATGATGACACGGATATGAAAGCTACAACACTGCTCGATGCGCTGCAACGGTCCACAGCCGAGAAGCCCCTTGAACAGCAGCAGAAGCAGTTGGAGGACATGCACAGACACTTCCGGAATGGTGGTACCGTGCACATGCCCATCAGCGTCGCCTCGCCCGGGTCTGCACGTCCGCATACCCCAGCGAGTATCAGCCCACCTTCCGCTGCAACCTCTAAGACAAGCAGCGCGCGACTGACAGACAACACACACGTCCGACAGGATCTGAAGCTCCGGGACAACATGGAGGAAGAATTCCAGCTCGTTATGTACGACGTGTATTCGACGCGCCAGAGCCTCTCGCCTACGTCGTCCAAGTCGCCTGTGCGTATCAAGCCATCTCCCTCTAAGACTCGACCGTCTCCTCGTCGTGGCACTCAACTCCAGTCTTCTGCTCTTCAATTGTCTTCTGCAAGCTCCACTGTGCCTGTTCCTCCTCCGTCAAAGAAGGTCCCACACCAAGTGAAGGTGGCCGTGCTCAGGAAACTTCTGTCAGAGAAGCGCAAACTGTACTCGGACGCTCGGGACCGCGGGCGCGAGGCGTGGGCTGCCGACCGCAAGCAAATGCGGAGCGAGGCCTTCCGCTACGACGTGTTGGATGAGCTGGCGGCGTTCCAGCAGCTGCAGGCCAAGTACGCGACGTTCTTACTGCTCCATAGTATCACCGAGACGGAGATGCTGCGGCTCATTCACAAGACGCAGGAAGACGTCCGCGCGGCTGAGACGACGATGCCAATAGTACACCGCAAGAGCAGTGGGAGGAAGAGTTTTAGCCATGCAGTAGCCTAATTCGCTACTCTTTTTTGATTGGATGAATGGAAAAGACAGTCAAATGTGATTGGTTGACATGAATTGTCGTTGGCGCCAAACTTTTCCCGGGTCATTTTGGAATTAATTACTTACCGGTACCAACACTCTCGTGATGCTTCCTCGCCGCCCTCCGGTCAAGCGTCAGTCGCTGTCTCCACCCGTGTGGAAGGACCAGCTACGCCACTGCTGTCTGCAGCGTCTCAAGAGGGATAGAAGCCAGCTATTGGCCAGAATTCGCCGTCCAGACGCGTGTACGAGCGTCCAGGAGGAAGTGCAGCGACTTGTGGCTACGGAACAGCAGGAAGCTTCTCTACGCTCTCAAGACGCCGCGTCAGTGGACGATCTGCTGCTCATGGGGCGTCTGAAGGAAAACGAGTACCTGGAGATCGTCCACGCGCTGGAGGATGCGCTGCGGCAGGAGACGCAGGACGAGGACGAAGAACTCCGATTGGCTGAACACATGGCTGACCTGGAGGACGCTGAGCTGGAGGCAATGCTGGCAGGAATGGACCTGGATGAGCCACGGCAACAGGAAGGTGATGATGAAATGCAGGGGCCCGCAGAGAGCACAGTGCTCTGTCCTATCTGCAAGGCTGACTACTTGAGTGAACACGCAGACGTTGACACGCCAGTGCCTCACATCGTCTGCAGTTGCGGCTTCACGTTCTGCGTTAAGTATGTGTATCACTCGGTGCTCGAGGACTTTCAGGACAAGATCGTCAATGCCTTCATGACGCATCGGTACGAGATTCCGTGACTCTTTAGTGCTATAAATCACACAACTGACTCTTGTTGTTCTCTGTAGTGACTCGTGCTTTGCCGACCCAACGTTTGAGAAGAAGACGCTGGACGACGGCGCTGACGTCCTCTGTATCCACTGCGCACACTGTGGCTGCGACCACGCACTGCCATGAAGCTGCTGAAGAAGCGAAGTTATTTATTTCCTAGTCTCGTTACAGAAAAATACCGATGTTGTCTGCCAACTCATATCGACGGCAGGAAGTGGGCTGTCATGAGTGATCCGATGAAGAAGAGACCGAGCAGCCCGGGAGTGAGTAGTCCCCACACCGGCCAGAAGGCGCAGATGTAGCAAAAGGCAGCCACTACGCCTACAATTGTGGCAGTGGGGATCATCCGCGGGCAGTAGACGCTCCATTCGAGCTGGATGCGCTTGATGTAGGGCAGGTAGACGGCCAGATACGCTGTGATGCAGATGTTGATCCCAGTACAGACCAACGCTACTTGGAAAAACCCACTAGAAACACACACAGATTAGCTTTAATCACCTTCTTTTTAGCAAATCAGCTGGTTATTCCACCGTTTTACTCGTGGGTCTGTGAAAATAACCCGGATGAAATCGGTCCCATAAGCCACCAATCCAGCAGCCGCCACCCACAAAAACGCGTGCAGTCTCGTGCTCCACAGGGCCGCGCGCTGGGATCGACTCGCGCGCTGCTCCGGAAGCTGTTCACTGTCGCTGTCGCCGTCGCTTTCGTCGCTGCCGTGCTGGTGGGCAGCTGGGGGCACACGCGAGTACGAGGCGCGAGGTCGAGCGGCCATGACTTTGGGATTTGTGTCTTTTGGGATTAATTCGTACTTAATCGAAGGCAAGTTGAAGTGGTCGAGCGTGTTTTCAACGCAATTGTACAATTGCCCTATCATAAAGATCGACTGAGCTCTCGTCTCAGTCCATGTGCCAGACTGGAACGGAGAAACGTGAGGCTCATAGCGCTACAAGTTGACACGCTGACTCAGCTTGTCTACGTATCGGGATGGAGACTGAGCCCGGCTCACATCGCAAACAACAAGCTGCGTGCACCTAATTGTAGGAGACGTTTCTCTCCTTGTCAAAGTGGTCGATTCGACCACCAATACAAAACTTGAAGTGCTGCAGTTCATTTCCTTGACGCAGTTAATCACTCCACCCGCCTGACTCAGGACCTGCGAGCTGTTCGTCTACCATCATCCCCCTCTTCCTCAGTTCGACTAGCAGAGCTGCAGACTGAAGCTCCCCATCGCAAGATCAAGATGAAAATGATCGCGGCCGCTTTCTTTGCATTGGCGTCGTCTGTCGACCAGCAGAGCGTTTGTTCCGGCCACGACAACAGGCTGATTGTCTCGAACGGTGGTCTCTTCGTCTGCCGTGGGTACTCCAATGGCAGCAACAACTTATTCGTCGATTCGCCTCATAGTGAGCAAGCCAGATGAAGTTCCTCTCGGCCACGATCGTGCTGACCCTCCTGATCGGCTCCACGCACGGCGGACGCATGGTCAAGCAGAGCACCAACCCAAAGTGCAATGCCAAAAACAAGATCTCGTCGTCGTCTGCTGGGTCTTCTGGATCCAACACGCAGCAGTGGTCAAGTGCAGCCAGCCAAACCGGGCAGACGGAATGGACGCAGGCGCCGTCAACTGGTTCTTCCACACAGCAATGGTCGAGCACGTCCAGCGGAGAAGGGTCCAGCACTTCAACTCTGTCCACAGACTCTAGCCAATCCACGCAACAGCAATCCTCCACCACTTCCTCCACTGCTTCGAGTCAGACCCAGCAGTCCTCCAGCGATTCTAGCCAATCCACGCAGCAGCAATCGTCAACTGCCTCCAGCGGCGCAAGCACGACGTCGTCTGCCTGCACGTTGACTGGTACCTACTCCAAGGGAGCTGACGTCTCGACCTGCAAGAGCATCATCATCAAGGACCTCAGTGTACCAGCGAGCACCACGCTCGACCTCACCAAGGTCGCCAAGGGCGCGACCATCACATTTGAAGGGACAACGACATTCGAGCAAGCGGAATGGGAGGGTCCACTCATTCTGCTCACAGGAACAGATCTCACCGTCGCGGGAACTGGAACTCTGGACGGCCAGGGAGATTTGTACTGGAAGAAGGGTACATCGATCACCCGCCCTGTGTTCTTCCGTCTCAAGCGCGTCATGTCGTCTACAGTCAAAGGCTTCAACATCAAGAACTCGCCCTACCGCACGTTCAGCATCCTCGACTCGGAGGACACGACGGTCAGTGGCTTGACGCTGGACTCGAAGGCAGGCGACAACGTGGCCAAGAACACGGACGGCTTCGACTTGAGTCGCAATCTTCGCCTTACAATTTCGGGTTGTACTGTGTACAACCAGGACGACTGCCTTGCCATGCAGTCCAGTAACGACACGACCTTCACGGGGAACACGTGCAGCGGTGGCCACGGTATCTCCATCGGCTCTCTTGGGGGAGATTCCGTAACGGAGTCGGACATCGTGAGCGGCCTGACGGTCAAGAACAACAAGATTATCGACAGTGTCAACGGGATTCGGATCAAAACGATCGCTGGCAAGCAGGGCACGATCACGGGTGCTTCGTACACGGACAATACGCTGTCGAACGTCAAGAACGCCATCGTCATCCACTCGGACTACAGCAAGGAGAAAGGCGGCTACACTGGTGACGCCTCAAGCCTGGTGGAGATCACAGACGTCACGGTTTCCGGTCTCTCGGGCACTGCGAAAAACGTGTACGATGTCCTTGTGAACCCTAAGGTGGTCTCGGGATGGACGTTCTCGGGCGTCACCGTCAAGGGTAGCGCGGGTAGCTGCAGCGGGGAACCGAGTGGCGTCAAGTGCTAAGCGCTTGGTGCTTTGAGTGTAGAATTGTTCAGTGCAGAAGTCGATCGATGGCAGTAAACGTATTTGAAAAGTCTAGAGACTCACCTTTCCCTCGGGGTGCTCGGTGCATTGTAACTCGATGGAATTGCAGACCTCTTGGAACAAGACCTCACTAGCAGCTGCACCAGCAGCACCGTCACCTTTCCGGTCGTAGTCATAGCTCGGGATCCAGATCAGCCCGTCCTGGATAATTCGCACGAACACAGGTACCCACCGGTGGATAAACTGCTTGTACCCGCGCTGTTGCCACCGCTCGAGCAGCAAACGCGCGTTGGCTGAAGGCGAGCGGCGATGTCCTCGCATGTTGACTCGAGTCTTGGTAGCTGACGTTTCCTGGTCGATCCCAAGCCCGTAGCCGATTCCACTACCGTCTGCGATCCGCTCGTCATCTAACACAAAGTCAAGCGTCTGAGTGAGAGCGGTGATGAACGACTCGGAAATGCGCACGGGCAGGAAGACGGACGCTATCAGCGGGTGAATTTGTACGCGAGAGACACTTGAATACTCCGGTACGCGCCGCAAGTCCAAGCCCGCCTGCTTCGCGCGACGACGTACAGTTCCGACGAACTCTTCGGCTGCAATTCCGCTGCAAGCAAGCCATCGCACATCCATATGGAAGCAGCGTACGATGTCCATCGTCTCTTCCAGTCGTAGCATGACCCATTCAGTCCTCGAGTCCTCGAACTTTGAGACGGATTGCGACGACGCCGACGCCTTGCAGGCCATTTTAAATGACAGCATACGATTTCCGCCTAGAGGTGGCGCTTTGAAACCCTCTCGCGTAGATTCTGGGCGTTCAAGTAACATGCTGACGACGATGTTTTCGGCATCTCCGAACTCGGACGGGGCCACGCGAGACTGCAGAAATTCGATGAACTTTGTGAACTTAGCAGCGTAAGCTGTGGGAGAATCGACATCGACTCCAACTCGGTCTTTCAAGATGACTGGTGGTACAATAGCGAAGCGAATCCGCCTGCATTTCATCGTATCCGCCATGTCGTCCAGGTATCCACACAAAAGATTGTCCAGGGCGTTCCAGTTGTCCTCGGGCTGAGGGTACCGGTGGAAGATCTGCTGGTGCGGCTGGAAAGACTTGGTGAGCCCCACCCAAAGCGAGTAATTGTACGACGTGTAAGCAACTTCAGGGTCGTGAGGCTCCCGCTGCACAAATCGTTTCACTTCGACCGTCTGTCGCTCTGCGTCGTAAATGAGCTGGTGAATGCGGTGCCCCATACTTAAATGGTACACTCTTCGTCGACTTTCCGGGGATGACTCGCTCCCCATGAGCGACGCGGTGGAGTCGCAGCTGGAGACGAGTTGGAAGTCACGGGCTAAGCGTTGGCAGATCATCTCGATGAGCAGTTCGTCGTGGTTGCGATAGCGAGGTACACACTCGATCGTTGGGCTTTGGCTGGCTGTCGTGGGGATGGTCAGGGTGTAGAACGCTTCCGTGTAGCCTTGACGTAGTTCTTGCGGGGACGGGAAGTGATCGGTTGTCAGTGGGAGAATCGCAGGCGACGTAAGACTCATCCAGTTCGGACCTAGGAAAACTGGTTCACCGTCTTGTGTTGGGATCTCTCCTAATAAGTTCGAGACCGCGTGGTTTGAGACTGGGAACAAGTGACTCCATCGACGTCGATCAATGGATAAACGTTGCGAGCCTTGGTCTTTCACGAATCGAAACGGGTTGACGGCTGCTTTTCGGTGGTCAATGGGGGTCGTAACCAGCTCAGTGGCGGACGAGGCTTTGAAGCTCAAACTTCCGGACATCAACGACGGTCTGAACAGTTCCGATTGATTCCTGCGTATTCCCCCGAGAGGTGAGTTGGGGTTGCTGAGGCGTCTCTGATGGCCCATCTTGGCGTCCTGTCCTAGTGGTGGAGAATACGCAGGGGTGTGACTCGGTAGATCTTTGGTCATAGTCGCAGCACGCGCGAGTGGTCGGAAAGCTTCGTCTCGATTCTTTCCCGGGGTGCCGAACGAGATACGCCCTGAAGACGACGGACGTGAGATACTGCGATAGGACCCTCGCTGCTCCGCGGATTCACTCAGCATCACTTCCAAGGAGAACGATGGGTTAGCTTCCGCCTTTGGAACCGAGCGAGACGCTGCTATTGGAATTCCAGGAGAGGAAGCGATTTGTTGCCTTACGCGCTCTACTGCAGCAACTGGCGGTTTGGCGCTTTTTGACTTGAGGTTTCGAGGCGAAAGCAGCGTATGCACCATGCTGCTGCTTTCACGGGGAAGAAATGAGTTCTCTCGTTGATTGTTTCCACTGTTGCTGCGTTCTCTTGTACAAGCCGCCTCCTTTCTAGCGTTGCGAAGAAACCACTCAAGATGGCCGTCACCGTAACCCCCAATGGTTGCACTGGTACCATCTTGCTCCTCGTGGCCATCCAGCGGGACGAATCCAAGCCGCCGGTCACGTCCATTTCTTGTCATAGCATCGTCGCCTCGGGCCACAGGCGCAAATACGCTCTCGTCGTATTCGTCGAGTGCTGCACGGGCGTGAAGGCTGGCGCTGAGGTTAGTGGCCGAACGAAGCTGCCCCGAATCATGAACGGGGTCAAAATCAGGAGACCGACTCAGTTGCAGTTGCTCCGGAGGTGGAGCCGATGAAGCGGAGTCTGGGAGCTCACTTGTCTCGAAGAGCAGTCGATTCTGGTTACCAGCAGTTCCTACCGACAAAGGTACACAACCTGGGACAGAAACCCCTTCACTCTCCTTGCTGCTGGCTCCCTCGTCCTTTGGAACAGTCTCACCAAGGCCGAACGCTGCGGTATATCTTGGTCCCTTCCCCATCAAGTTGCGCAGTGTCACCGGAAACGTGAGCTTTTCAGACGGTGAGGTGACGTCAAACATGCGAAATGACGGAAGTGGATTGAACTGCTGGTTCCGTCTCGCTTGGCAACTGCATGAGTACCCTCCGCGCTGCTGGTTGGGGCTCAACGGCACAGGAGTTTCTGCGCGACTGAAGGTGTTGGATGCTCGTGGGCAGTTGCAGCCAAAATCCAAGAATGTGATGTTCACCCAGTGGGGCACGTCGTACGTCACCTTTTCTCTTGATTCTTCCGATGTATCTCCAGCGACGTCACTAGCCAGAGCAGAAGTGCAGGACCGGCGCACCCACTCGGGGCTTTTGGGCTGGGATGTCGACATGAAACCTGACACCCCGTGAAAAGATGACGCAGCTTCTAGCGACTTGGACTCCTCGCTCACCCCGGAGGCCTCGCTGAAGGAGAATTTGCGCAGGAAACTCGGTGCCTCCGGAGCAGAAATCGCAGTAGGTGGTGGCAGGTTGCTGTAGATGAACAAAGGAACCACGTGCAATGGAGGGGCACTGAGAGAGATCATGTCCATGCCCACGCCGTTGTCCATCATCCGTTGCTCGGTGATCTCGGCGAGTTTGCTGTTGACGTTGAAGATACTGCACCCCGCAGTCATCATCACGATGCCTTGGCCTGTGCGGCTCAGATCTCGGTCCATGTAGTGTTTATCCAGCACATTCAACGTCACGTTGATAGCTTCCAAGATGTTTCCGTCCTTGGCTCGCGAGGGTACTCCAGAGGGCAGTTTGGTCCACTTTACATACAAGTTATCATTGCTGCAGTCCTCAGCGCTCCATAGCTCATCTTGTGGATCTCTCGCCTTCTCACTTGCTTTGGGACAGTGACAGATCTCATATTGTGCGGAGGAGAATTCTTCTGGGGTGCGCCACCGATGGGTCTCGTAGTAACTGGCGAATTCTCTCTTGAGCAGCAAAATCAGGCGACTCCAATCTGGTCCTGTGAAGTTCATGACGACCACTTTGTAAAAGTCCTCATAGTAGCGACCTGTGACGGGGTCCACGTGGATCGTAGGTCCGTATCCGTCTGCCATATTGACCCCAGGAGCGCCACATCCCGGTCCAAAGCCCTGTCTTCGAGGGTCTGAGAACGGAACTTTCCTCGGATCGAAGCCGTCCGGGAACTGGTCGGCGTCGTAGAAGCTCCTGGAGAAGGCGATGATAGTGACTGAATGGCTCACTGAGCTCTCGCTCCACTTGTCAATCAGCACACGCAGCAGTCGATTCAGCAGCTTTTCATAGTAGATTTCTCCGTCCGGCGCGAATTCCCACATCTCAGTACTCATCTGCACGAGCCAAAAGAGGCGACTGGACCGGGAGCGCACGACGATCTTCGTGGCGTCTCCAATGACGCCACAGTGCAGCTGTCTGTTGCTGGCCAATATGGCGTCCACCTGCGAGCGGATGCCGAGACACTCGACGGTCCTCCCTACGTAGACGCACTGGCCCAACATGGTCACTTTACAGCGCCAGATGTCCGCGCGGGACAGGAATTGGTCCTTGAAGCTCAGCTCCACGAAGTCCACGCACACCTCGCGCTGGTCCACGCGTCGCACGACCACAGAGCGGAAGGTTTCCAGGCCGAACTGCGCCGCGATGTCCTTGGCCACACTCACTTGCAGTTTCCCACGCACAGGCGCGAGCGACTCGACGGCGAGAACCAGTCGCGGGTGGGCTCTTTCCGGCTGGGAAACCTCCACCAGGTCGTGCAGCTGGACGTCCGGAAACAGGTCCGGGTTGAGCACTAGCAGCTCCCCATTGCGGAACTCTGGGCCGTGCACGACGAGCGACAGCGCGTCCCGGTCGCTCGTGTTGCGCCTTGTCCGCCACATTTCCGGTCAACTTCAAGTAGAATGCGAACGGTCGTAATTGGTGATTGGTCGAGAAATCCTGTTTTGCGAATTGATAATTGGCTGAAATGGATCCTTACAATGTTCAAGTGAGTTTTATTCAGTCTCCCTTCATCATCGTCATCATGAGCACGAGTGCGATGAACGCGTCGGCCGAGAGCGACGTGGACCTGATGCGCACGATCCTGGGCGAACATGTGCCTCAGAGCGTCATCCTCACGTGCCTCAACGCCTGCGCCTTCGACGTCAGCGCCGCCCTCAACTGGTACTTCGCAGAGGTGGCGGCTTCTCCTACTGCTGCTGCTGCTGTTGGGGACGCGAATGTGCAGCCAGTGGAGGCGACGTCTGCGTCGGTGCCAAGTATCCAGTCAGGGCTGAGCCTCACGCTGCATCCGAGGGCCATGGAAGGAATGGTGAGCAAGTCGGAGGCCTATTACGCCACACTGACCAGAGGAGACCCCGCGTACGACATGCTGACGCCCAGTAACGACAAGTTCCTAACCATCCGCCTGCGGAAACGGGCCTGGCGCACTGGAGCGTTCCTTGGAGACCCTTCTCCAGCCACTCAGAGACCGCATTTCGCTAACGGAGACGTCGTGACGCTCGAGTGCAACGGCCTTTGGCTCCGAGCCAGCTCCTTAAACAAGATGCTGCAGTGGAAAGCGCCGTCAGAGGACGACCGCAACAAATTCGTGATACGAGGCCTGCCGCTGGGCAAGAGCTTGGCCCCAGGGGACTATTTCTTCCTCACCAGCTACAAGTGGAAGGACAAGGAGATCGTGCGCAGAGACGAGCGGCCGGTTGGGATCAGCAGCTACAACACTAATGTGCATCGCTGCTTTCTGGGTCTGGAGCGGATCAAAACGTGCGGTATTATTTTACTGACTTGCTACGGATGGGGACGCTAATTGTTGTTTCTCACACTGCTACAGGGCGAACCAACGTCTGTATCTGTATGCCAAGCTCACGCAAAACGCGCTCAAGAGCCTCCCAAGACCCGACGACTCGGTGGATCTCAACCAGCTCACGATCAGCGTCATGGGCACACCAATGTCCACGGGGAGCATCTCCCTTCGAGAGCAGTCACACTCGCACCGGAAAGACTCCATTTCGGACGAGATCCAACTCACAAATGCCAAGATTGAGCAGATGGCCAACATCATTGGCACGGACGTGTCTCGAGACCGTCTCGCTAACTTTCTGGATGGCGCTGGTGGAGACGTGCAGGTCGCATTGGAGCATTATTTCATGAGCGTATCCACAGAGACCGGGCCAGCGCCAGCCCAAGCCGCTGCGTCAATTTTGGCGCCCCCACCAGCTCAAACTCCGGTGGCGGAGGCAGCAGCAACTTTAGAACAGGTCCATGCTCGTGCACACGCAGAAGCCCAAGCGAATCACGACCGGCGCCCACTTAGCCAGCTCATATTAGGCATCCCGTCCATCTCTGAGCCTCTGCCTTCTCCGAGCACTGAACCATTGGCGATCCCGCCGCTTAGTACTACCCCAAAGACGAAGTATGGAGCTGTAGTGACGCCTCCACGTCCGCCATCGGTCGACGTCACCAGTACGCTGGTTGGAGAGCCGTCACCTGGTATGCCACCACCTGTGCCTTCTCCCTGCCCGTCTCCGATCCCGACTTTAGTATCGGAGAGTCCGATTCCGCTGTCCGCCACTGGGGGAGCTCCTGTGCCTAGAATCACGGAAGATGAGGTGTTTGTAGACACTACCGACTATACAAAGCATCAGGAGCAAATGGAGCAGCAAATGACTCAACAAGAACAGCAACTAGCCCAACAGGAACAGCAGGGACGCGGGTCGGAGTCCACGTCTGAGGTAGAAAGTGGGCGAACAGAAGCGCTAACGATCCAGGACTTTGAGATGCTCAGTGTTCTAGGCAAGGGGAGTTTTGGAGCTGTGATGCTCGTCCGCTTCAAGAAAGATGGTCGAGTGTTCGCTCTCAAGATTATCAAGAAGAACAATATGGACCAGGCCGACGTGCAAAATGCCATGGAAGAGCGACAAATTCTGCAACGGATTCACCACCCGTACATCTGTGGCCTGGTCTTCGCCTTCCAGACCAACGAGCGACTGTATCTGGGTATGAAGTACTACGCAGCTGGAGACCTATTCTACCACCTGAATATGAAGGGTCGACTGGGCGTGAAGGATGCGAAGCTGTACGGAGCAGAACTGGTGCTAGCCATATCATACCTCCACGAATTGAACATCCTGTACCGCGATCTCAAGCCTTCCAACGTGATGATCGATTCCGAAGGCCATATTGGTGTGGTCGACTTTGGCCTGTCCAAACAGCACATCTACGGCAGCAGTTTTGGTGTCAAGACGCTGTCGGGTACGGCTGAGTATGTGGCCCCAGAGGCACTCGCACAGTCTGCTGATGGGTCTCGTAACTACGGCAAAGCCTACGACTGGTGGAGCCTTGGTGTAGTTATCGTGCGTGCTTCTGTTGTCTCGTGCTGGGTGATTAACTCTGTACTGACCTGTTGTTGCTGATGTGTTGCCTTGATGTAGTACGAGATGCTTGTGGGCGAGTCTCCCTTCTACGACGAGAACGAGCACAAGATGCTGAGCCGGATCGCGTACTCGGACGTCGTTTTCCCGTCGGACTTCCCCCGTGACGCCTATGACCTGGTAAAAGGTTTGCTTTGCAAGGACCCGAAGCAGCGATTGGGATCAGAGCGCATGGGCGGCGTGGACGCTATCAAGCAGTGCCGGTTCTTCCGACATATTGACTGGGACAAATTGTTGCGGCGAGAAGTCAAGGCCCACTGGACGCCGAAGCTCAGCGGCGAGACAGACACAAGATACGTGGACCCCGAGTTCATCGACGAAGGTCCACCTTCAGCAGCATACGACCCGAGCGCCGAGTCTGGCAATTCCCTTAGCAAGCGCTTCAGCCAGTTTTCATTCAATTACAACCTCGGGTGAGAGACGTATACACACAAAAGAACCTACCGTACCTCCTCCAACTTGCCTTGCTGCTTACGTCTCGGACTTTAGCGGCCGATTCATGAGCAGTTCCTGAAGTTGCTCGCGCTTGACGTGGCCTTTGATCATGGCGTTGACAGTGCGGAAGATCGGCAGGTCGAGGCCGCACTGCTCAGCAAAGTAGACGGCGACCTCGGCCGTGGGCACGCCCTCCACGGTCGTCTCACGCAGCAGGTCCTCGGCCTTCTCACCCTGAATCAGGCGCAGGCCGAACGTCCGATTACGCGAGAGACTGCCGAACGCCGTGAGCATGAGGTCGCCGATGCCCGAGAGGCCTGAGATGGTGATCGGCTGGCCGCCCATGGCCAAGCAGAGCTTCTGCAGCTCGAGTGAGCTGCGTGTGACGAAGGCCGCGAGCGTGTTGATGCCGTAGCCGGCGCCCTCGACCATGCCGGCGCCGATGGCCAGCGGGTTCTTGAGCGCGCCACCGAGCTGCACACCCACGATGTCCTGCGAACTGTAGATGCGGAAGTCGACGGTGGACAGACGGCGCTGCACGTACACAGCGTGGTACAGCAGCGTGGAGGCCACGACGACGGCGGACGGCGCGTTGTTCATGAGCTCCAGGGCGAAGGACGGCCCCGAGAGGAAGGCCAGAGGCTGATCCCTCTGCAGCGCCTCTAGGATCGGTTCGGCCAGCAGCTGCTTCGTCTTGAGGTACAGCCCCTTGCACGTGACGACCAGCATGGCGTCCGTCGGGATGTCGTCGCGGTGCTGCGCCAGGAAGTCGGGCGTGAGCTGCGCCGGCAGACACACGATGACCATCTTGGCGCCGGCGGTGGCCTCAGCCACGGACGTCGTGGCGCGGATGTTGGGCAGCAGCTCGAACTGCGGGAACACGCGCGGGCTGCGGCGCGTCTCGTTGATGGCCTGAACCACGTCCGCGTCGCGCGCGTAGATGACGACGTCGTGTTTGCGCCGCGCCGCCAACGTGGCCATGGCGATACCGAAGGCTCCTGCAGCGAGAACTGCGACTTTGACCTTCTCTACCTCGGCGGACGGCATGCCGGCCATGGTGGCGCCTGCGAGAGAGCCGTCCATTGTTAAGGGTGTGTTGGGGGGTTTCCTATTGAAAAGTGAACACTTGTCTTCTGCTAATCCTGGGTAGAAGGTGGCGTAAAAAGGAGTCCAAGACAACTGATCATCGCGTCTGCGTCATCCCTGCGGTTTAACACTGTGGGCGGTAGCGGAGGACTGTCGAGCCAGCCGACCAGAAATCTGCACACAGTAGTTTCAACGCGATAGAACAGCTACGCAGAGATGTACCGCTTCATTTGCTTTCGGCTCTGCGCTTCTCCGCTTGACAAGAGCGTATGATCAAGTTGAAGTAAAGATTCGATTTAAGAGATACGTATAATCCGGATAGAACTCAGGAATCAAATTATCCAGGTAGTCACTCATTACAATACTTCACTTCTACGACAGCCTCGTAGCCAGCCACTCGTTTCCTCACTTGGCAATTAGCTCTGTAACGTAATTTGCCAGTTGAGTGCGTGATGCCAATTACGTGCACGATGCAGAAATTCTACCAATAGTTATGCTTTAAATGAAAATTATGCACTTGGATTGGTTGATCGAATATCGGTCAGTTCAGTGCACGCTTTTCCACAACCAACTGAATAAAATCCATAGTCATCGTTTTAAAAGGGTATTAGATTCTGGCCAACCACACCATTCATTTCATACACGGGAGACACTAAGTCATGGAGGCAGATGACGAAGGCGTGGTGTGTACAACGCTGCGCCGAGGGGGAACCTACACACTTGAAGACCTCCTCGCAGCACTGAGAAGAGTTAATAAAGGGGAGAAGTATACAGCCGTGTCGCGCACGACCAACATCCCGTTGAGAACGTTGTTTAAGAAGGCGAGGGAGCAGAGAGAAGGCAAGGATCTGACGGGTAGCCGTCGTGGGACCAAGCCGAAGTTGCCCATGGAGCTAGAGGAGGACTTGGTGGAATGGGTGAGTGCTATGCAGCGAGTTGGCTTGCCTGTTGGTCCATCTGCCATATTGGCCAAGGCTAATGAAGTTTACATGGCAACATTGCCTATGCCAACTCGCTCGACAGTACCAACGACGCCACTCACAGCGGGTTGGTACCGACGTTTCATAGGGAGGCACCCCCAGCTGACACCTCGGGTGGCTCAACAGATCGCTCGCGTCCGCAACAACGTCGACGCAGAGGCTGTGCGAAGCCTGTTCTACACTCTGGCGCAGCTTGTCATCGAGCATAAGCTGGATAAGAGTCGCGTTTTCAACATGGACGAAACGGCGTTTATGCCGAAGGCATCAACACGGAAGGTTGTGGCATTGAAAGGGTCGTCCAATGTGTGGACACAAGAGGCCAAGGCAAATTTCCACATGACCGTGGTAGCTGCTGTGAATGCGGCAGGCGACGCAGTTCCTCCATTGATTATTTTACCAGGGCAGAGGATTCATCGAGACGAAATGGCTGCGATATCCATTGACAACACCACAGTTACCGGTGCACCGAAAGGTTTCAGTAATACCGGTATATTTAAGCTGTGGATGAAGTCGTTTGACTCGTATTTGACTAACAACAACGTGAAGCGTCCGGTGGTACTGGTACTGGACAACAGTTCGACTCATGTCGAAATCGGTAAGTGTTTTTATTTTTTTGGATTTATTATAATTATTAACAACATTTTTGTATTTTTTCAACTTTGACGGGTATTAAATGTTAGGTGAAGTTTCAGCTTGGTCACACAAAGGGATTTTGCTCGTCGGTCTCCCTCCAAATTCCACGCACCTCTACCAGCCTCTTGACGTGGCTGTTTTTAAGCCTTTCAAGGTCATGGTGAAATCGGCTTTACTAGCCAAAATGCTGAACAGTTCGGGCTGCATCATTTCAAAATCGGATGCCATTGAGATCGCGTGCCATGCGTTCCGTAGCGCGGTGATGAGAAACCCTATTAACGCTGTAAACGGCTTCAGAACCACGGGGATCTATCCACCATCCTTGCCTAGCATGCAGGCTCGTTTACGACTGTTTGCGAGCGGTGGAGCACGCGGAGACACTGGTAGGGCGGTATGGCTCAAGCGAAAGGCTGAAATTCAAGAAGAAATACGCAGCAGCGTACTACAGCTACCGCCAGCACCTTATACTAAAGGCAAACGTTCACGACGCACCGTGGACTTTGTAGGGCGTCTTATTACCAAGGAGATGCTGCTGCAGGGTGAACTTTAGTCAGTAGCCAGAACCGTGCACAAAACTGATACCCTCAAATTCCAGCCTTACGTTTGACTAACAATTGCACCTCACATGATCATTTGTAAATAATGCAAAAATAAGTATTGGATTCGTTGGCTTTTCCTTTTTAACTTCCAAAGACCCAATTTAATCAATAATTGGATCCTCTTCTGCTAGATGCACATTTCGAACATACCCAAAATCAGGCACTCAACTGGCAAATTACGTTACGTGTTTCTTCTTCTTCTTTTCCTCTTCCCAATGACGAAACTCCGTGGCGGGACCTGCTGGTCTCAATGGCCACCAGTCCTTCCAAGTCGTTCCAGCACCGTCTTCCCGGCGGTGTCCGCTTTCTCATTGGAGTGTACCTCAGGTACACGCTGATAGCAGCATCTTCTCTCCGAGGGGAGTTGGTTAAGTGTCTTTCTCGTTCCTTTTCGGCTCGCAGCGTTGTCTCTCGTGTGGGCCTCATCGGAGCTCGTCTCCTTCACTATATGAGTGCTACCCGTCGGCTGTTGGTTTTCAACGGTGATTTCGACGGGTCTCCCACTGCAGAACGCACGCGTTTGGCCTAGATCAAAGCCAGATTCATAGTACCCTTGTGGCGCTTCCACCGCCCTCGTGTCTCCATACGCTGGAACATCTTGATCGCATCTAGAACTGTATACACTTTACGACATTCGTTCAAAGCAACGACGGGGGCAGCAAACGCTGTCGCTCGGCCGCTTCTTCGGCGTTCGTGGCCACTTGCCAGTGTCCGTCCGTCGTCATGATCGACGACTGTAGCACGTGGATGGCGGCCGACGGACTGTGCAGCACTGAGAGCAACGTGGACACGAGGTTCACGCGCGACTCGAAGGCGAAGACGCGGCCTTCCCGGTCGAAATTGAGCACGATCTCGGTGGGTAAGCAGCCTCTGCTGCCTACGAGCGTGTTGACCAGTTCGCGCTCCTCCGAGTCCCGCTGGGACTGCGTAAAGAGCGCTGGGTACAGGAACTTGAGCGTGTCCTGAGTGAAGGTCACGTCCAGTTGTCCGGCGGCGTAGACTGCCACCGCACAGCGCGGGTCGTCGTCGTTGTCCACCAGCCGCGCCGTGTTGAGCTTGAAGGTCAACCCCTGGTGGAACGTCGTGTACTTCTCCCACTGGTCCATGTACGCCTGGATGCCCTGGAAGTCCCTGCACACGATGTCCGGGCGGAAGACGCTGGCCATGAAGCGTTTCGTCGTGGCGCTGCGTTCGCTGTCTGTCGAGTCGTAGCCGTGCGCGAGCTGTAGGAAGTACTCGCGAGTGAGATCCATCGCCACTGCGGAGCTATTGGCGCGCCAGAGCAGAGTGGCTGAGTCCTGCAGCAGCGTCGAGCGCTCCAGAGACGCGATGTGAGCCTGCAGCGAGCGGATGGAGGCGTCTAAGCTCGGGTCCTCGAGCTCCTGGTCGACCTCCACCTCGCGGCGTCTGGCTCGCGCGGCCCGGCGGCGTCTGTACGCACAGTTGCGAGGCTGCGGCGTGTGTCGACGCCGGTGGCGCGTGTCTTCCGCGTGCAGGTGGCGGTGATGGTGACGTAGTGAGACCACACGGGCAAAGCGCCACGCCAGTTGGCGAGAGACGTCCACGTCTTCAGCCTGTGGCTCTTGCTCGGGCGGAGGCAGCGGCCCATTGAACAGCGTCAGCATGTCGATGGATGACGGTAAAAATAACACTGGCCTTCTAACGCTACGCTACGTGATAGTTGCCCCCTTACGCTGAAACGAACTATGCCAAACTTCTTCGATTGACTCGCGCTTGGCTGCTTGACTGTGAGACTTTCGACCGAAGCTGACCGAAGCCGGCGTAAGATCTGTAGATCGTCTTGCAGTAATACAATGCTGCTGGGGCCTTTTGAACCAGTGCTCAGCGCCTCTGGATGTGACGTCGGTCAGGAGCTGGTCAAGTCCAGTGAAGGAGTTTCCTCCTAAGGATAGCGCAACCTCCATTACGTCAAAGCTACATCGTTCTGATGCTGTTAGTACGAGACGAATGAGTGTGTTTAGTGCCAGAACTTCCGTTTCTCTTAGCTGGACGTTCTTGAGCTAACGATATCGCTAAACACAACGTTGGGTACGATGCTCTACGCTGTAGTGATGGCCTCCTGCCTAACGTCGTCTACTGCTTCGATACCCTCCGTCTGGTCCAGCATGGCTTCAGTTGATCCGTTAACCACCTCGCTCACGTCTTTCAACCCGTCCGCACTGCCGCTCAAGACCGACTTATCCGGGACGATGGAGTGGAAGCGCTGCATTCGAACTTGTCGCGCTCGACGGAGAGAGACGTACCCTACTGCACAACCGACGGCAACGACGCAGAAGCCCCCAGCGACGCCCACAATTGCCAACGTCTTCGCTGTTAACGGGCCCAGGTTGATCATCGCAGTGGACGCCGTGGCAGACGCGCCTGCTTCCTCCTGTATCCAGACAACGGGCAGCCATCCTGCAGTCAAGGCTTTGTGCCAGACATCCAGCACCCGCCGGTCTTCGACTTGAGCCGTGAGCTGCCACACCAGACGTCGGTGCAGTACGGACCCCGTTCGAGGGTCGACGTCCACCACTGACGACGCACTGTCCGACGACGAGCTGCTTTGTACGAGCAGTGGCAGGTCGTCGTACAGGAAAGTCACGTTGAGACTGGGAGTGGCAGTGCTGGCCACCAGCCCAGTCGGCAGTCGAGACGGCAGCGTCCAGTTGACCGCGTAGCGCATCAAAGGAACACCGAAGCGCGTCGTGTTGCTGTCAAACGTGAGCTGAGCTAGACGTCGGGCGTATCCCCAGTAGAAGTAGAGCTTCTGCGGTGGAAACTCAATCGAGGCAACCGAGTTCTCCGTCTGGCCAGTGAACACCGCAGTCGCGAACTGCGAGCCGTCAGTCACTCGAACGGCGTTGAGGTCCACGTTTTCACCCCACGCGTTCATCAGCTTGGAGCCGTCCGCAGCAAGGAGACGCCCCACGACGCTCTTGCTCTTCCTGTACAGAGCTGTGTCGTCTTGTAACGGGACTGCGAGCTCAAATGCCGATGCCCCACGCTCGGTGGTCGTGGCATTGGCCCATAAAGGCGCTTCCTTCGAGGCGAACAGGATCTGCGATACCATCATCGCAGCGAAATACCCGCCTATCGGGTAGGTCAAAGACGACGGGAGTGCTGCTTCGCCACGAGGGGGACGAGGAGATAAACCGAGGGTGTTGGGCTCGTACACGAACCTGGTAGCGGCGTAGCGTAGATACGCCTGCAGGTCGCGTACGAAGCTTACAGGCTTCTGATTCAAGTCTTTCAACGCAGGCAACTGCAGATAAAGAGCTTTCGCTCTGGCACCTGGCGCCGTTCGATCGACGCAAATGTGTTGTTTCTCCTGCGCACTCCACTCGCTTGCGTAGGCTTTCACCGCCGGTTCCATCAGAGCTTCACACTCTTCGGCTGAATCAAAGGGCTGCGCTAGAAAAGCATCCAGCACTAACGCGCTTCGGGGCGTTGGCGGCAGTGGAGACGGAGACGGCACGCCACCTTTCAACGGGTTTACCGCAGGCCAGCTCCACTCCGTCGTGTCGTCATATCCGAACGCAGTCCACAGTGCGCGGGCGTCACGTATCGAGAGTGTGTAGTCCGTACCAATGCGGCACGTCGGCTCTTCGTCGTACGCGAACTGGCGGTCGCGGCCGCTTTCGCTGCAGAATGCCAGCAACTCACCGAATCCTGGCAGGAACGAGCTGGACTGCTGAGTTACGACACCTTCCACAGCGTCAAAGGCAAACTCTTCGCGTGGGAAACGCTCCGACCGCTTTCCAGTGTCGTCCAGGATCAGAAGGCCTGTGCTGGCGTCGCGGACGGTGTAGTTCGCCCCTGTGACGCTCGCATTGACGAACTGAGCAGCAGCCAAGTCTGTGATAGCTAACGGCCCGTTGGCTACGTGCTCACTAACGTACTGTTCCAGCACCGAGTGGTCCAACAAGGCGAGCAACCAGGGCACAACCAGTTCCTGAACCATTGAAGCCGTATATGGTAGCAGAACGTCGTCACTGACGTTCGAGAGCGCAGGAGATGCGAGCACAATACGGTCCAGCAGAGAGCGCGACAACACTTGGAGAGCTCGAGCGCTTCTTGCCTCGCACTGCGACACAGTTTCAGGCCCTTTGCACTTCCCAGAAACCCGATCCGACGAGTAGCAGGCGACCAGCAGAGGCTCCCACAGAGCGAACCCTTTCTTGGGCTGGATCATTGATACAAACTCCTCCGCATTAAGCAAGACACGAGCCGCAGCCACCCACCACTCCGTTGTACTGAAATTCATCGGATCACTCTGGTTGCTGGCCGCCAAGGGGAAGGCTTTGGCCGTATCGGATGCACTCGGGAGTAGAACTGCTATTGAAGCTGAGCCTTGGGTGATCGAAGCGATCCAGAACTCCTCCACAAACAGTCGAGCACTGGGATGACTAGACCAGGCCTTGAGCCAGTGACCCACCAGTTGAAACACGCACGAGACGGTGTCAGCCGTCAGCTGCTGGTCGTTAATCACCCTCGCTGTGGAGCTGGTAGAACCCACGAGTTTTGCTTCATTAATCTCCTCTCGAGCGTACGAAAGCCACATAGAGGAGCCCGTCGGATGCACGAAGGAAACCGGATTGGAGGCTTCCCAGAGCGTGTACAGCAGCGGCAGCGGCCTCGAGCATTCTCCGATTGTTGTCTTGGTTCTACTTGCACCCACGTAGGCCACATTGGGCACGAGATCCCGTACGGAGACATTTCGAGCGGCAGCGGTGGTCCAAGGTAGAACAAACGCCAATTGGAAGCCAAGCTCCAGCGGATCTTTGGACACTTGGGTGTACGCTGCGCTCCACGTGTTCAGTTGATAGACTTGGAAGAAGAACGAGGACTCAGGCACTTGTCGATACCATTTGGCCACTACCATGAGCTGGTCGGACGTTAGGCCCAAAGCCTGCGTTAAGAACGAAAGCGCTAGTGCAGACAGATCGGTCGCGGTCTGGTCGATCGTTGTATTGGGGGCTGAAGGCTGCACAAGCGCCACAAACTCGTCGACTGCAGAGTCGAGAAGGACGCCATAGCCGTCAAGAAGATGCGCGCACGGAGCCCTCACGGCTCCACTGCCGTCCGTCACGTCGACCAAGCACCACGCGATGCGGCTCGCAGGATTCAGTAGAGAAGCCGCAGTCGAAACATCCCAAAGCGTTCGAAGCGAAACCCTCGACGCACCCGCAAGAACAGACGAAGCTGCAGTGAAAGGATCGCGCTTCATGCCCGAAATGACGGGGAAGGCGTAAAGCCGTTCCACGTGCGACGCCAAGTCCAAGCTCAGCTGCGAGTCGCCTCGGAACGTCTTTCCTGTGGCCCATTGCGCCAGAACGAAGTCCCGGAGCGAGTCGTCCGTGGCCCAGTTAAAGATCCAGCGGGCGATTCCACGCACTTGCGCCTCCGTTAACGTCGTGGCGGCTGTCATCGCAGAAAGGAGTAGCGCACGCTGGCTGGTGCTCAGCACGTGCGTGACGGTCGCGGGCCGCGTGATCTCGTTCTTAAGTGGATACTGCGCTACGAGCTGCTCCGACTCGTAGTCGACGCCTTCGTACATCTCGGCCCAGGCTCGAAACCCCGTTGGAAGTCCAGCACTGTCAACGGCGTCGTCGTTACGGACGATCGAGTACGTGCTGCTAGTTTTCCACAACGCTTGGGCCTGTACCAGAGTCGGGAGAGCCAACAAGTTGTCTGGTCCCCTGTACGCCACGCTCCGGTAGAGTTCGAAGCCTCTCTGGTCGCCTGCTTGATGAACGTCGACGTCTACACTGGCCGCATTGGTGGTGATCCAGAGAGAAGCGACTGTGGAGGCAGCAGCATCACTCCTTTCCCACGTCTTAAGGTAGTTTTGCAGTACTGCTACGTCGCTCGGGGAAGAGCTCGTAACATGCGCATTGAGACTGCTCTGAACGGCTTGAAGGGCGGTAGACAGGTCGATTGCCGGGTACCATTTCTTCAAGAAGGAGGTCGACCCCAGCAGGCTGAAGGCGGATAGAGGATTCCACAGCTCTTGGGCCACTTGGAGGGAGATTCCAGCAGTTGCGTTGAGCTCGAACGTCGCGTCCTTGTGTGTGACTTGAGCTGCGTCTACAGCGGGAGTGAAGAGGACACTCAGCAAGTTGCACGCTTGGAACTCCATGTTACTCTGCTGCGATCCGTCGGTCTTTGTGAATGATGTTGCTGTAAGCTTCTCACACGTTGTCCAGGCCTCATTCACTGCGATCGTCTTGGTAGGCCGCACCAGAGCTGCTTCCTCCGCCACTTTGGCGTTGAAAAACTCGACAGGTCGAGACGCGAGCTTCTGGATGTCGAGGAGACTGGATACGGGCGTAGCAGTGTAAGACTCGAGGCAGGAAGAGACGGTGGAAGTCTGCGTCACTGGCGGCACCGTCGGAGGTGTGAGACGCTTGGGGGTTGTTGGACATTGCGCATGCAGCCAATGACCCAACACATCGCGCTCCAGGTGCTCGTTGCTTCTCCAGCGCTGCAGCCACTGGAACACACGCGCCATCCACATCTCCCATGCTCCAGAACTCCCGCAAACTTGCGCGAGGGCTGACTGAGCCGCTTGGATGCGTGTTGTATCGCCGCTTTCAACAGCGACAGCCAGCGCGTCCCAGAGCGAATACCCGTCCACCGTTAAGAACGACGCAGAGTCTGCTGAGTCCCAGAGAGCAAGCGATTCGCGAGGAACTTGGTACTTTGTGCCTTCATCTGTCGTGATCGCTGCGCACTCCGCCGCCGTCAAGGACACGAGCGTTGCTTCACAGCCTGTCGACAGCTCTAGACCAGTCTGGACGCCGTGTCGGTACGGCTCAATGTCCAGTCCGCCAGCTACACCCCGTCGCCAGCGGTCGAGGAGAGTGTTTGTCACCCACGTCGCCCCGCTCTGCTCGTTCACCCAAGCTGCGACTCGTTGGACGTGGCTTGTCGTCACCTGCGTGCAGCTCGCGTCGACCTTCACAGCTCTAAGAACGTCGAAGTTTGCTCTGTCCTGACACACCGACACGATCGCAGCGTTTAACTCGTTGGCTGCCGTCTGCGTCTCCGTCGCCACCCCAGCGGAATTGCTACTCAGATGCGCTGCTAACGTGAGCCAACGCTTGAAGCCTTGAGGATTACGGAAGGACAAGGCGCTGTTTGAGTCCCACAAAACGACGGTGGCAGCCAGACTCATCCGTTCTCCTGTGTATAGAGCAGGAGGCTGGAGCTCAAAGCCTCTTGTGCCGTCGTCCAGGTCGTCGGCCAACCCCGTCGAGACTGCAGCACAGAGGAAGACACGCGCTCGGAGTGTGAACGTCGTCTGCGTCAGCGCAAAACCTTGCCCTGTTGCGGCGCACGTCTCCTCCGTCACCTGGTACGTCCTCACGTCAGTGAAAAGCAACGACGCGTCTGTGCTAGTGAATGCCGCAGTCTGTTCCTGCTCGGTTGGCGTCGCAGGACAGGAGACGTGGCCTGTCGTCACTGTTGGAGAACCCACTTGCATCTTCGTGACGTCTTCGCGTGGCCAGCAAGCGCTGCGCCACCAATACAACACGTTGAGCTTGTTCAGGTCGTTCTCTATCAAGCTACTGAGCCACGCTCCAACGCCTCGTGCACCAGCCTCCGTGACTGCGAGTGCTGTAAGCTGCTGCGAGTCGGTGAGGAGGCGAGCGAAGTTGTCCGTGCGCACTGCCAGCAGCCACTGTGTGTAGTACCTTGCCCTATCCGACGGGTGAGCTGGCGTTAGGAACGACACACCAGCACTATCGTCCCATAGTGCGTCTCGAGCGGCCTCCGACACTCCAGAAGCGACTTCAGCCACAGCATCCGGGTTCATCTCGAAACCGAGTTGTTCGCCATCAATGGTTGGTTCGAGGTCGTAGCGCAAGCAGCCGCTATCACGGGGTAGCTGTAACACCGTCGTACACGTCCCGTGCGTCCAATGCAGCAAGGCCCGACGTCGAACGAATCCGTCGTTCAGCATAGCCTTGATCCAGGTCAAAATGACGTCTATCTCGGCACTTGAGGAGCCTGAGACGCCAGCAAGAAGCCCGGACGTCGCGACTGTCGCTGAGCCTTCCACCACACTCATCCACTTCGTGAAACCTACAGGATGGACGAATGAAAACTCGCTCGACGCATCCCAAACTCGAGCTGCAACGTTCACACTCACGCTGGCTGCACTGGAAGACGTCAAGGGCTGTAGACTGAAACCAGATTGCACCCCCACCCGTTCGAGATCCAAGTCCACGTCCGGGTCGTTCAACTCGCTGTTGGCGGTGCGTTTACTGAACGCCTTGCGCCAAAAGCGCAGTCTGTCGCGCTTAACGACGTTGCTGTTGGTCCAAGCAATAATGTACGCGCGCACCCCCATCAACTGGTCTCGAGTGAGAGAGTTCTCGAGTGATACATCGTTGTTGACCTCATCGAGAACGTAGGCGATGGCCTCCTCGTCGAGAGCTACGACCTGTTTCCAGATAGCAAAGCCCACTGGAGTTGTTTGAGGCCCATTGAGCCCATCGGCTGCCGTTCGAGCTGCGTCGTAGTCAACGAGAGAGAAGCGCAGGTTCGACGACTGGGCACCCAGAAGCATCGTTGCAACCTCCTGGCTAAGCTCCAAGGCTGACGTCGCTGGCAGCAGTTCAAAGCCTGTGCGAGGGGTGTTAGTGGGGCTGTCGTCGATCCACGCGTCCAAGTTCGTCGGTGTGCTTCCCTGTTGCCTCCAGAGATTAACCACTCCCAGCTTCGCCTCCTCGACCGTGGCCTGGTTGCTAGCCATATCCTGCGCTACGATCTCGTTTTTGATGGCACGCAGCACGAACGGCACTACTTCCAGGCACGCGCGGTCAAACACTTCTTGCATCACGTACGGAAACGCTAAGGACTGCATCTTGGCGTTCAGTAGACTCAGCGTTCGCGGCACGAAGTTCATCTGCTGTGCTTCAAGCTGCTGGTCCAGAAGAGCAGGTACAGCCTCCACTCGCAATCTTCTCTGCAAGTTGCTGAGCACTCGAGGAACTGCTTGACGCCGTGCGAGGGCGTACTGTTTAGTGAGAAGTCCTGGTATGGCGACGTCTGCCTGGTCGCGGTAGACGTCTCGCAGCATGACTGGAATCTGTTCGGTACGTGCCACCGCGTGCATCCGAACCAGCGCAGCCGGTAGATTGGCATCTCCGACGCGGCGTCGCTGCCGACTGATCACTGCTGTCAAACCTTCGCGCTTCACTTTGGCCACCATCTCGGGTAAAAGAGCTCGAAGCGCTCGCAATTTCGTGGCGGCGAGGAAGTCGCTCTGCAAGTGCCTGACGTAGTTCTGGATGTGCGTGTGCGCGAATCCGGCCGCTAGAAACCGCTCCGAACGTCCGGTCTGGGCGTGAAGCTTGGCTAAGTGGCGGACGTAGGAAGCGTTGAGTGTCACGACGAGGTCGCTCTCGGTCCCGTTCGAGCGTTCGCTGGAGAAATGGTACGTGGACGCCACTTGGTAACTCACGGCGCCGTAGCTGCTGGGGTCGTACGCGTCGTCTTGAATGGCGTGGAAACTCACGTTGACTTTGCGCGTCCTCTTCTCGTACGTGTACGGCCCGACCTGTTGGAGCTGCGGCTGAACCGCCCCACCGCCGAGTAGATCCGCCGCGTTTGTGAGGTTCCAGAGGTAGAAGCTCGTGAACTCAGGTGCATCCATCGCAAAGGCAAAGGTGGAGCTGTTGAGGAACAGCGGGGACGTGTCATCTGCAGCGGCCTTGGGTGTCCACTTGAACAGGATCGCCGCGTCTGTCTTGCGCGCTGCTTCCTGCGCTCGAAATCCCAGCGCAATGAACGCCACCCCACACGCCACCAGCGCCAGCGCCAGGCCGACGCCCCACATAGCTATTTTGAAGAGACCTTTGTGCAATAAATTACGGTGGTCTATTCACTGGCCGGTCGTGCTAGCTAGGCGGTTTGGTCGCTAGCAGTGTGGCTTGCTCACTGAAGTAGAGGCGGTTGGCACGCAGGTTGTCCAACGTGGCTTTGGCGGCCGGGACGAGCCCGCTGATGGTCACCCACAGCGGCGTCACGAGGTAGTCGATGAAGTTCATCTGCAGTCGGCAGCGAGTGGCTTCGTCCTGCAGGTTGAGCAGATGCGGGGGGACGTTGATACCGAGCTCTGCGGATCGCTCGGCCTGCTGCGTGAACTCAGTGCAGACACGCTCGACCCACTTGAGCGCAACACGCAGCGGCCGCCCCACCGACCCGAGATCGGCGCCGTGAATGATCATACTGAGCATGAGTTGTCTCCCCTCGGGCACGTTCTCGAACTCCTGGACGCCCCCGACGACGGCCAGTTCCGACAGCAGTTTGGTGTGGTGCTTCATGTCGGTCCCGAGGATGCAGCGGACGATGTGCGTGCGTGTCGACACGCGAGCGCTGGCACTGAGGTCACGGAAGATATCACAGCCTGGCACTGAAATGGACGACGAGATGGTAAGACACAAGAACACTAGCGAAAGAACTGGTGAAACGTACTCCTGAGAACAGCAAAGGTGGTGGCCGCGTGGTGGTTTTCCAGCACGGAAATGTCGTTGTAGCACAGAGCGAGTGCTGAGTTGGAGTCCACTTCGAACTGGTTGTCGTTGCCCGGGTGGTCGGCGTCGTGGCCAAGCGCTGCAACGAGCAAACTCAAAGCCTCGAGCTCCTTGATCACCGAGAGGACTTCTGGCGTGCGCATGAGTGCGTACGAGGATAAAGCCACGTCGAAGCCGTGGTAGAAACTGTGGTAGGGGACGTCCCTGTATCTGCCTGCGAGCTCGCCGATGAACATCCGCAGTGTGATCGTATCGATTCGGAACGTACTGATAAGAGTGAGCCCCTCGAAGAGTTGGAACGCGTAGTTCTCAAGCTCGGAGATGGACTTGGCCAGCGGGTCGAAGTTGTCGCGCAGCAGCTCCTCCACCTGGCCGAAGCCGTCCTGACCCATTGTCATGCGGTGCCACCTCGTGATCAAAGAGTGCGTTCGACTGGCGCGCACCACCGACGCCGTGCGGCTTCGGACGCGTGGGCGAAGTGGAATCTTGTCGGGCTCTTCCAGTGTTTCGTCATTGTCATCGTCATCGTCATCCCCCAGGTCTTGCCCTGGTTTCTCGTGACGAATTTGTGGGAGTTGGTGCGACTGCAATCGCGCCTTGGCGATGCGTTGAAGGTTGAGAAAGCGGCCCAACGCCCAACACGCGTAGGCGAACGTGCTCCACTTGTTGCGAGGGATGCGCTTGCCCTCATCGAAGCCGCTCAAGTCCAAAAGCGAGTGCACACTCGCCACTTCATGCTTGAACTCCGTGGCGTCGTTGTTGTCTTTCCTGTCCGTTTTCGCTCCTTCTTCACGTGCGGAGTCCTGAGCTGCGCGATTCGCCCAATAATCCGCTTGTACCTTGGCAAAAATAATGAGGGACGAGTTCACGTGCAACGCGTGCGCCACCAGCCGCAAGTAGTTGGTCATCACCTCTTCATCGTAGCGTGCGACCGAAGGACTCGTGACAGGGAACTGACCGAAGTTAACTGCTTGCAACACGCCCACAGTCTCTCCTGCTCGATCCAGCACGGGCTGAGTCAGCAGTGACTCGGTCTTGAAGCCGAATCTGGCGTCAAAAGACCGGTCGAAGCGTGGGTCTTCGTAAGGCTTGTGGACAGTTAACGCCTTCTTCGTAGCAGCAACGTGACCAGCGATGCCTCGTCCGTAAGGGATTCGCAATCCATTGACACTGCTGAGCGAGCTGAGGCTCCACAGTTCTTGCTTGATCGAGTCGGACACGTAGAGCGTGACGTGGGCCGTGTGGAACACAGCACTACCAAGTTCACAGATCAACGCGACAAGGCTGGACGGATCCCGCACCGACTCAACTAAGTAGTGCGAACGACACAGGGCCAGTAGCTGTCGCTTTTGTCGCATCGACGATCGCAGATCGTCCGAGCGCTGCCTGGCAGCCAACGCCAACGCGATCGCAGCCAGAATCGGCAGTAGCTGAACTTCGAGCGGCAGTTCAGGATCTACATCAAGCAACGATGCGGATTGAGAGGCAGTTCTTGACACGAGACAGAAGACGCCGCTGGGATTCGCGCCACGGCTGGTTGGTACGGGCAAAAAGACGAGCGAGTACTCTGCATCCGTTTCCAAATGCAGCACAGAGCTTAAAGCCGCATCGTCACTGAAATCCACGCGCTCGGGCTTGCGAGTGCTGCCCAACAAACGCTGAAACAGCTCCTTTGTAGACTCTACAAGTGCACAGAAAGCTGCTCCGTGGATGTCTTCGAAGGCCGACCCGTGTGTTGCAAGTACCTCGCACGTCTGCTTGTCGGTGTGAAGCTGTACTAGACACACGGCTGACACAGAGGACGCGACGGCCGTGATCTCCGCAGTCAGTTTGGCAACATCAGGGGCGAGCAACCACTCGGCCTCTGCGTTTGAAGGCCTCTCGGGTCTCCCAGGAACAACACTCGTTCTCTCGCTAGGTGTCGCGCTTTGCTGCTCCAACGACGTATCCGGAGGACCAACAGCGTGGGTCAACATTTCTTCAACTACCGTCTGAGCCTGGGCACGTCGCGCAAGAGCTCGTCGCAATTCGAAGGGATAAACAGCGTTCTCAACAGCAGTGAGCGTCGCGTGCATGAACTCTTTGGAGAACACTACCCCTTCCTGTGTACTTCTTGCCTCCAATACGAAGCGTGGCCGTCCACTCTCATCGGGCAGTACACCGGCTAGCACGCTAGCAGTCGAGAGCCCCAGCACAGAATCCACATCACACGCGATGTCGTACGTCCCAAGGTTCTGCAGGCTAGCAACGTACGTTGCCGCAGGCGCTGTGGTCGGTACAGTGTCCTCGCGAAAACTGAACTGCTCTACGAGATCACGCAGAGCAAACGTCGCAAGTGCCGTCTGAAACCCCACGATTCCAGGCCCTGTACTGGAGCAAGCTACGACCTTCACAACCGGGATCTCTGCAGTGGACAACGAGTACAGGACGACAACTGTCGCGTCTAAGGCCGAGGTCGCAGCAAATAGCAAGGCCGTAAGCGTTTTCTGCAGGGCCTGCTCGGACTGGGCGGCGTCACGCGTCTTCAAGACCGCGAGCGTCTTATAGAATTGCAGCTTGCGATCGAGCTCCTGAAACGCGCTCAGGTGTTCCGATATGGTGCTGCCCGGCTCCATGACAGTCGAGTCCCAGGAAACTCTGCCCGACGATGAACTCACTGTGAGTCTCGTGCTGGTACGACCGCCGGCGCCTGCTCCTGAGGTTGGCGGGCGTAGCGGCTCCAGGTGGATGCGGCTGTCGCTTAACTGCGTGTTTTTCTTCGAGTGGGGCTTCCCCATGCGCTGCTGCGGTGGCATCGGCATGAACCTCCTGTCGTTGTCATCCAGCGGCGACGGCGAGATGGATGGCAAGAGATTCGACAATGGCGAGGGGCCGGTGCTTGTCGAGGCGTCAGTGAGTGCATGAAGGTGCGGGTCCCCCTCGATGCGATGCAGCCGGGTCATCGCGTTTGGAATCGTTGTGCTCTTGGTCTGCCCAGCAACAGACTGGTGCACTCGTGCGTTACGCTGCTGGAGGGACCCGGAATCCGGTTTGCCGAAACGGAGGCAATTGCTTTGAGGCTGTTTCCGCATGTGACTGGCGACTCAATTAGATGCTACACGCCTCCGTGCCATTTACAGCACCACTCGTGGGCTGGTGTTTCACCGGCCGGGTCTGTTCGTTTCTCCAGTGCCATGTTAAGACTCCACCCAGGGGCAACGGTGCTGCGTCTTATCTCCCGTCGTCGAGGCGCCGAAGCATTACCCAACTCGTGCGCTAGGCCGGATTTATCTCGACTTCTCGTCATCTCGGTCCGCCCTTCATGCTGTGTCCAGCGTGACGCAAAATACAGTAGCAGTTTGAAAACCGCCCGCTTCGTGTCGCCCTCTGCGCTGCTTGTGCACCGTTTGTCCATTCTGATCGAGCTGTGCTCGTCTCCAGACTCCGAAAGTCCCGACGCGTTTGAGACAACGTCTTACCTGAGCTCGTTAACGTGGTGAGACCGTCGAGTTGAAGAGACCTGCGCAGGTGAACAGACGCCGGTGATGAATACGGTTGGTACTTGATTCGAATTACGACAATTTCTTCTGCGAACTTACTTGACCGCTACATGAGCGGCTTGCCGACGGCGCCAATAGACGCCAGTGCCTTCACCTCTGTAGGCTGTCCGCCGTCGTCGAAGAACCCGTAGCCCTTGAACGTCGCCTGCACTGCCTTCTTCTTCGCGGCTGTGCTGTGGGGGAAGCGGATCTCCTCCTCGTGCATCAACAGGTCCTGCACTCGCAGTAGGTACGACTCGAGGTTTTTGAGGTACCGCTCGGTCTGCCGGTGCCTTGACGACGCGCAGAATTGGATGCCCTCGTCCTTGATAATGTAGCCGATGCCGAATCCGTCAGGCACAACGGGGCCGAAGCCAAACAAGCGTAAACTCGGGTTGCCGCAGTTGCTGGTTGACAGAACCGAGTGGTTCAGTTTGCGCCACGCATCGTCTGCGAACAGCGCTGGCTTGGATTTGCTACTGCCGGCCGCTTTCTCACGCTGCCACAGACACTCGAGGGCGTAGAGGTGGCGCTCTGGACCCTTACCAGCGGCGCAGTCACGGACGTTGGCCACATGCGCGGAGATGGCCTTCCGTAACGACGTGATCTTCTCGAGCGGCGTCTTCTCAGAGAAAAAGGTCTCCACGAACTCCAGCGCATCTGGAGTCATTGCACGTGCGGCCTCGGTGCGGCCGTGCAAGAAACGCTTGGTGAGCACAGGTTCGTAGATGCATGGGGCATGGCCGTACTGGAAGTAATAGGCTGCTACGAAGGCCATCTGCACGAAGGCGTCCGGGCTCATGTTGTGCTGCGTGATGAACAGCTTCCCGAACGCTGTGAACTCGAGCACCTTCACTTCGTTTTGCAGCATCAGGTCGGTGAGCTGCGCCTCGGCGAACTTGATGCCTTCCTGTAGCTCGTGGTCGAGCTCCCATTCGAGCTTGTGGGGCTGCACACGTGGGCGTCCGGGCGTCTCAGGCGGAGTTAACTGTGGCGCGCGATATGATGCTTCCAGGAAGGCGTAATTGCCGGCACGGATTGTCTGAGCGAAGCGGATGATGGTGTCCGTGAACACATCAGACACGAAGCGCAGTACTGTGTGGCCATCGACGAACGCGTGCTCAAAGTTGCATCCAGCCACGCCGTTCTCGCACACGATAAGCTGCAGCTTGTCGTACCAGCGGTTCATACACGTGCCCGTCTGCACGCCGTCCTTGGTGATGCTGTAGGTGCCATGCAGCGCTGTGGCAGCAAATGCAGCAGCGTCTGGTGGCGAAGTGGTGTCTAAGCACACGAGGAACAGCGCGCGGTCGATGACGGCCAGCGTTTCCTTGTTCTTGGCTTGCAGCTTGGCGCGAAGGTTGGCCCAGGTGGCGCGACGTTCTGTTGTAAGTACACCCACAGCGTTGGAGGCGGCCTCAACGTCGTCGGTCTTGAGTGCGTCCTCGTGGATGGCCTTGAGGTTGGCCAGCAGCTCGCGCTCCGTGATGGCCGTGACGCCATCCTCCCAGATGACGTCGAACCAGTAGAACTGGTTGCGGCAGACCACTACGATGTGCTTGGACAGCTCGTCCACCATGACGTCGTCGGCACCAGCCGAGGGCACACGCGCGCAGCCGAAGAGCCGCTTGTACTGGTGCATGCACAGCGCCATGTTGCCGCGCCACATGTCCGGCTCGAGTGTTCCGCGGCGCAGCGAGTTGACGAACTTGAGGGTGCCCAGTACGAGCGACGCGGCACGTGAGAGCTGGTTGTTGCGTGAGGGCGTGGGATCGTCCTCCAGCACGAAGAACGGGTTGACATTGAGCACGACGGAGCTGCTGTGGTTCAGATAGGCCTCGTACCAGAAGTCCTCGATGTACGAGTCCTTGTCCTTCTCGTAGTCGAGCAACTGCTGGTGCAGGCGCGGGCCGTCACTGGCCAAGAACTCACGCACGCTGCGCTCGGTCTGTTCCTGTTCCTCGGGCGTCTGCAGCGCTTGAACAGACGCCAGGAAGCGGCGGCACGTGCCCTCGAGGTCGGGGATCGGCAGCTTTGGTAGCGTCGCCTGGTGGCGGTACGTGGTGGTCTCTTCGTCTGTGGGCGGGCGCCAGCCGTCGCCATTGGAGAGGCCGTTGCTGCCGTTGGAAGGCGCGTCGTTGGCCACCATTTACGGACGGAGGAAGAAGCGACTTGAGTGCTAGGGAGGAAATTGGAGAATGACTCGCGCTTTCTAGGGGTTAATGGTGAAATGGCTACATTTGCCAAGTTGAAGTGATGTTTGAACAAGTTTGCGTCGCGCAGGATTGCAAATGATTGAGTCTGTGAAAATAAATATGGGCGTGGAACAGGGGAGGTATGTTGAATGACCTGTTCTTATCGTATACCCTGCTGATTTGATGATTCGCAAGTGCGTTAGCTGTCAAACCAAATCGATTTTGACTTGCGTGTCAATGCTCGACGTACGTGTTCAACCAGCTCATCAGCAACTCGACTTTAATTCAACTACCAATGAGAGTCAAAGTGTATGGAGTGCACACGTGGAGGGAAAGCTTTAGGATCTGGACGAGGTCTTCTGCGTTTGACTTCTGTGTGGCTGTCAAGTCGCTCCAGGAGTTTTCAAGGCGAACGGAGCTCGCGCAGACATTAATCAGCACCAGAAGCACCACCAGAAGCGCGGCAAGTACTGATCGTTCTTCAACCGAGCGAGGTACGTGAGCTCTTGCAGTCTCGAAGCTCTTTTGAACTGCCCAATAAGCCACACCAACTGCAGACTGAGCAAAGCTCAACACGACTTGGACAACTGAAGGTTCATTGGCAACACTTGCAGCCTTGCGGATCCTTAGACACGAACGGCTCTTGCTGACCGAACACTGACGTGGATTCGTTTGGGTATTCTCCACCATCGGAGGCTCAGCTTTATCAGAGATGGCGATTGCCAGTCGCTCGGTGATGTGTTTCCATGGCTCTGGTCTCTTCTTCTTTTGGGTCTGCGCGGATTCCGGGCGGGAGGAATTGCCTAACACAACCAGAGCCTTGGCCACGTGCTTGGCGTAGTCCTGTACCATCAACTCCATTGTTTTTACTGCCAAGAACGCCGTCTGATTCCATACGTGAGCTGCTTCCTGTCGCTGCAACGCCAGCTTCCTCTCCAGAAGATCAACCTCAGCCTGTTCTGGCGAGTTCTTCACCAGCACCTCTTCTTCTTTCAGAACGTTGTTGTCTCCCTCGACGTTTTCGTCCGTTTCCGAGGACGTGAAGCTGTCGCAGCGCGCTGGGTCCTTTAGCCGAGATCGAGCAGCATTTATGAGCGATTGTGTCTCCTCCAGAGACTTTGAGAGCTCTTCTTTCAAGCTTACTTGCCTCTCCTTCGTGAACTTGAGGGTACGTCTGATCGGGTTCGCAATGTTGACCGTCAGAAGGCCGTGGAACTCAATGAGCTCTGACAAGTGCGAGCTAAACTCCACGCCGCCAAAGGTTTTTCTCAGAGCGCGATCAAGTTTCTTGGTCTTCTGCAACGCCTTGGCTGCTTTGTGCTCTACACGGAGAATCCGTTTGAACAGCTCGCTCAACCAGCTCGTGATTGCGATGTGGCAGTCATATTCCGCGATGCTTTTCTCCCAGGACTTCTCTGTGACGTCACTCGAGTCATTGCACGTCGCCAATGTCGTAGCGTCCTGGCCTAGCTGCTCTTGCAGCTCCTGTACCAAAGCTGTTAACGTAGCTGCCATGCGTTCATACACAGTATGACACTGACGCAAGACGCCGTGCGTGTGGGCTTGGTATCTCTGGCCGGCAAAGTGCAGTGCAGTGATCCACTGCTGAATTGCGAGCCGTTCTGCGTCTCTCTTGCGAAGAAGTCGGTCTCGGTGCATACGATGCAGCTCAAGCTCCCTGTCATCTCCTTCGTGCTCACAGCCTTGGCGCAGATTCTCGTAGGCGAGATCGAAGGCTTTTTCCTTCTGTAAGAGCTCGTACAGCTCCGACAGCAGATATTGAGCCTTCTCGACGTGGTCGGCAGCGAATTCTTCAAGAGGAGCGATGACGTCCTTCGCCAGATCTTCAGCAACGGCGGCCTTGGCTACGGAACATTTATGGACGAACCGACTGAAGGTCTCGTAGACACAGCGCAGTTGGGGGAGGTGTTTGAGAGGTGGCTGAAGCTCTGTTGGCACTGCAATCGACAGCTCTGTGTACTCCTGACTGTAGAGCTCTTCAGCTGATCGGAGTTCTCGCACGACGTCAGCCACTGCCGTTAGGTGCTTGACTTGCGCTTCCACGTGCTTCTCCAGCGGGCCTAACTCGCCCGATATCATCGTCTTCAATGCAGAAAGGCACGAGACGAAGTCCTAACTGGCTGCTGCATCTCCGTTTTCTCAACAACACGAGACAGTTAGCGACTTTTGGGTCTTCTGCGATATCGCATCAATTGTCAACCAACGTATTAGCGTCGTTATGTCTTGTGCAGTAATAGCAGCAAAACTCCTACACTGCTCTTTTCCAGGCCTCGATCACGTGGTCGACGATGTCCTGGACTCCTTTGCCCTGGTTGATCACCGAGAAGACCGTGGGACCCTCGCCGCGCATGAGCGTCGCATCGCGATCCATGACGCTCAAGTCCGCGCCGACATGAGGGGCCAAGTCGATCTTGTTGACGACCAACAGGTCTGCTTGTGTGATACCCGGGCCGCCCTTGCGCGGCACCTTGTCGCCCCCGGCCACGTCGATCACGTAGATGATGTAGTCGGCCAGCTCGCGGCTGAAGTTGGCGGCCAGGTTGTCTCCGCCGGACTCCACCAGCAACAGCTGCACGTCGAACTCGTCCGTCAGGTCCTCGCACGCCTGCAAATTGGCCGAAATATCCTCGCGAATGGCAGCGTGTGGACAGCCGCCCGTCTCAATGGCGCGAATCCGCTCCTCCGGTAGTGCATCGTGGCGCACCAGGAACTCGCCGTCCTCGCGCGTAAAGATGTCGTTGGTCACAGCGGCCAAGCTGTACTTGTCCTTGAGCGCACGACACATGGCCAGCATGAGCGCCGTCTTGCCGCTGCCCACGGGTCCGCCGATGCCCACTGTGAAGGCGCGCTGGGTCCAGTCCCGGCCGGACTTGGCCGCGTCGCGCTCGTGGAAGACGCCGGCGTGTTCCATGTGCTCGTGCGTGTGGCCGTGTTCACGCAGCTGCTTCTCTTCGTCGGGCGTCGGCTCACGCCCGCGACTGTGCGTGAAGCGGCGTACAAGCTCGTCCCCGTCGATCACGTGGCTGTGGTCGTGGTTGTGGGAATGACTGTGGTCGTGGCTGTGGTCGTGGCTGTGGTCGTGCGAGTGTTCCATTGCGCTTGGGTCTTCTTGGTCTTGCGGCAAATTGTCGAGTGTGAGAGGATCCTAGTGCTGCTCCGTTTTGTCGACGTTTCCTGGTGATGCACATCACTTGCCCAATCAAAATGCATACGATAGTACCACTTCAAGCTACCAGTGCATTCAATGCCTCTATACAAGTAGGTCTACTGGTGGTTGGGCTTCACCTTCTGCTGCACGTAGAAGAAATAACCCAGGCCGATGTCTGTGGGCCGAGAGAGATTAGTAAGTGCATTTATGAAAGCAAAAGGAGACCTCACCGATATTGTGATAGGAGTAATTCCAGCCGTAGACATTGCTCGTAGGAGCTTCCTCGCCCTCACCCAGCAAGAAACGTTTGCGGAAGTGCGGCTGGGCGAACGAGATCTGAACGAAAGTCCCCTGCGGCACCAGAACGGACGTGATGCCGCTGCACATGGCGGCGGCTTGCTCAATGACCGCCTCCGAGGGCGACCAGACATCGCCCTCATCGCACATGAGCGCGTCCATCGCGGCCTTGTCGATGACGACGTCAAAAGTCTCGGGCGAGAAAGTGTCACGCAGCTTTGTCATGTCTGCTTCGATCCACTTCATCTGCGGCATCGATTCGCTGTACTTGGCGCTCATGCGCTCGATGACGACCCTGGAGAAGTCGATGTTGGTGATGTGGTGGAAACCTGCTTGATACTGTCAATAAGGAGATTGGTAAGCGACTCCAGAGACGTCAGCCAGGATGTCAACCAGCCTTACCATGTCGATGCTGAAGGTGGAGTTGCCACAACCGACCATCAGAATGCGGTCCGTCGGACGAACGTACTTGGCCAGCAACTCAGCCACATTTTCATATCGGGCCAGCCAGTCGTACGACTCTTCGCTGGCAGTAGCAGCAACAACAGCACAGTCAGTCCCGGACCTAGCAAATACTCCTCCTTGCACTTCTCACCTGTCGAAGCGCGAGTCCCAGTAGCCCTTCTCCTTGTACGTGCGGTTGTCCTCGGGCAGGTATTCCGTCATGGTCGCCGTCGATCAATTAATTGATTGGCGACACGTCGTTATGTTTCTCACATAAACGAGCCGCATGGTCTTGTTGAAGTGTTTAGTTTTGTACTTTTAAAAGTATTTATTAGTTTCAAAGAGGACTTTTGTGTAGATGCTTTCTACTTGCACTGAAGCTCTTAGTTGCGGCGACTTTGCTTTCCCTTCTTGTGCTTGGCGCACGGCGTGACTGAGGGCTTAGGGGCCAACGTTTGAGGAGCAGGTGTTGACGTTGGGGCAGCAGTTGGTACGAGTGTCGGTGGCTCGACCGGTTCAACCAGAACGATCGGGGTAGCCACTGGCGCTGGAGGTACCTGGCCATCAATACTCTTGCTACCACTACCCGTAGAGCCGTACCGCGAGGGCAGCGTCGTTGTCGTCGGAGGACCGCCCGTCGAGCCGCTCTTGCTACTCTGCACGTTCGAACCCGAACCGCCGGTCTTCGAGCCACCGTTGCTCTGGCCGGTCTTCTGGCTGCCGCTGCCACCGATGTTGCCACCGATGTTGCTGCCGGTGTTGCTGCCGTAGCTGCTGCCCGTGTTGCTCTGTACGGGGCCGTTCGAGCCCGATCCGCCAGTCTTCGAGCCACCGTTGCTCTGGCCGGTCTTCTGGCTGCCGCTGCCACCGATGTTGCTGCCGGTGTTGCTGCCGGTGTTGCTGCCGTAGCTGCTGCCCGTGTTGCTCAGCACGGGGCCGTTCGAGCCCGATCCTCCAGTCTTCGAGCCACCGTTGCTCTGGCCGGTCTTCTGGCTGCCGTTACCACCGGTGTTGCTGCCGGTGTTGCTGCCGTAGCTGCTGCCCGTGTTGCTCAGCACGGGGCCGTTCGAGCCCGATCCTCCAGTCTTCGAGCCACCGTTGCTCTGGCCGGTCTTCTGGCTGCCGTTACCGCCGGTGTTGCTGCCGGTGTTGCTGCCGGTGTTGCTGCCGTAGCTGCTGCCCGTGTTGCTCAGCACGGGGACGTTCGAGCCCGATCCTCCAGTCTTCGAGCCACCGTTGCTCTGGCCGGTCTTCTGGCTGCCGTTACCACCGGTGTTGCTGCCGGTGTTGCTGCCGTAGCTGCTGCCGTAGCTGCTGCCCGTGTTGCTCAGCACGGGGCCGTTCGAGCCCGATCCTCCAGTCTTCGAGCCACCGTTGCTCTGGCCGGTCTTCTGGCTGCCGTTACCGCCGGTGTTGCTGCCGGTGTTGCTGCCGGTGTTGCTGCCGTAGCTGCTGCCCGTGTTGCTCTGTACGGGGCCGTTCGAGCCCGATCCGCCAGTCTTCGAGCCACCGTTGCTCTGGCCGGTCTTCTGGCTGCCGTTACCGCCGGTGTTGCTGCCGGTGTTGCTGCCGGTGTTGCTGCCGTAGCTGCTGCCCGTGTTGCTCAGCACGGGGACGTTCGAGCCCGATCCTCCAGTCTTCGAGCCACCGTTGCTCTGGCCGGTCTTCTGGCTGCCGTTACCACCGGTGTTGCTGCCGGTGTTGCTGCCGGTGTTGCTGCCGTAGCTGCTGCCCGTGTTGCTCAGCACGGGGCCGTTCGAGCCCGATCCTCCAGTCTTCGAGCCACCGTTGCTCTGGCCGGTCTTCTGGCTGCCGCTGCCACCGATGTTGCTGCCGGTGTTGCTGCCGGTGTTGCTGCCGTAGCTGCTGCCCGTGTTGCTCAGCACGGGGCCGTTCGAGCCCGATCCTCCAGTCTTCGAGCCACCGTTGCTCTGGCCGGTCTTCTGGCTGCCGTTACCACCGGTGTTGCTGCCGGTGTTGCTGCCGGTGTTGCTGCCGTAGCTGCTGCCTGTGTTGCTCTGCACGGGGACGTTCGAGCCCGATCCTCCAGTCTTCGAGCCACCGTTGCTCTGGCCGGTCTTCTGGCTGCCGTTACCGCCGGTGTTGCTGCCGGTGTTGCTGCCGGTGTTGCTGCCGTAGCTGCTGCCCGTGTTGCTCAGCACGGGGCCGTTCGAGCCCGATCCTCCAGTCTTCGAGCCACCGTTGCTCTGGCCGGTCTTCTGGCTGCCGCTACCACCGATGTTGCCACCGATGTTGCTGCCGGTGTTGCTGCCGTAGCTGCTGCCCGTGTTGCTCTGTACGGGGCCGTTCGAGCCCGATCCTCCAGTCTTCGAGCCACCGTTGCTCTGGCCGGTCTTCTGGCTGCCGTTACCACCGGTGTTGCTGCCGGTGTTGCTGCCGGTGTTGCTGCCGTAGCTGCTGCCCGTGTTGCTCTGTACGGGGCCGTTCGAGCCCGATCCGCCAGTCTTCGAGCCACCGTTGCTCTGGCCGGTCTTCTGGCTGCCGTTACCGCCGGTGTTGCTGCCGGTGTTGCTGCCGGTGTTGCTGCCGTAGCTGCTGCCCGTGTTGCTCAGCACGGGGCCGTTCGAGCCCGATCCTCCAGTCTTCGAGCCACCGTTGCTCTGGCCGGTCTTCTGGCTGCCGTTACCGCCGGTGTTGCTGCCGGTGTTGCTGCCGGTGTTGCTGCCGTAGCTGCTGCCCGTGTTGCTCAGCACGGGGACGTTCGAGCCCGATCCTCCAGTCTTCGAGCCACCGTTGCTCTGGCCGGTCTTCTGGCTGCCGTTACCACCGGTGTTGCTGCCGGTGTTGCTGCCGTAGCTGCTGCCCGTGTTGCTCAGCACGGGGCCGTTCGAGCCCGATCCTGCAGTCTTCGAGCCACCGTTGCTCTGGCCGGTCTTCTGGCTGCCGTTACCACCGGTGTTGCTGCCGGTGTTGCTGCCGGTGTTGCTGCCGGTGTTGCTGCCGTAGCTGCTGCCTGTGTTGCTCTGCACGGGGACGTTCGAGCCCGATCCTCCAGTCTTCGAGCCACCGTTGCTCTGGCCGGTCTTCTGGCTGCCGTTACCGCCGGTGTTGCTGCCGGTGTTGCTGCCGGTGTTGCTGCCGTAGCTGCTGCCCGTGTTGCTCTGTACGGGGCCGTTCGAGCCCGATCCGCCAGTCTTCGAGCCACCGTTGCTCTGGCCGGTCTTCTGGCTGCCGCTGCCACCGATGTTGCCACCGATGTTGCTGCCGGTGTTGCTGCCGTAGCTGCTGCCCGTGTTGCTCTGTACGGGGCCGTTCGAGCCCGATCCGCCAGTCTTCGAGCCACCGTTGCTCTGGCCGGTCTTCTGGCTGCCGCTGCCACCAATGTTGCTGCCGGTGTTGCTGCCGGTGTTACTGCCGTAGCTGCTGCCCGTGTTGCTCTGTACGGGGCCGTTCGAGCCCGATCCGCCAGTCTTCGAGCCACCGTTGCTCTGGCCGGTCTTCTGGCTGCCGCTGCCACCGATGTTGCTGCCGGTGTTGCTGCCGGTGTTGCTGCCGTAGCTGCTGCCCGTGTTGCTCAGCACGGGGACGTTCGAGCCCGATCCTCCAGTCTTCGAGCCACCGTTGCTCTGGCCGGTCTTCTGGCTGCCGTTACCACCGGTGTTGCTGCCGGTGTTGCTGCCGGTGTTGCTGCCGGTGTTGCTGCCGTAGCTGCTGCCTGTGTTGCTCTGCACGGGGACGTTCGAGCCCGATCCTCCAGTCTTCGAGCCACCGTTGCTCTGGCCGGTCTTCTGGCTGCCGTTACCACCGGTGTTGCTGCCGGTGTTGCTGCCGGTGTTGCTGCCGGTGTTGCTGCCGTAGCTGCTGCCTGTGTTGCTCTGCACGGGGACGTTCGAGCCCGATCCTCCAGTCTTCGAGCCACCGTTGCTCTGGCCGGTCTTCTGGCTGCCGTTACCGCCGGTGTTGCTGCCGGCGTTGCTGCCAGTGTTGCTGCTGTAGCTGCTGCCCGTGTTGCTCAGCACGGGGCCGTTCGAGCCCGATCCTCCAGTCTTCGAGCCACCGTTGCTCTGGCCGGTCTTCTGGCTGCCGTTACCACCGGTGTTGCTGCCGGTGTTGCTGCTGGTGTTGCTGCCGGTGTTGCTGCCGTAGCTGCTGCCTGTGTTGCTCTGCACGGGGACGTTCGAGCCCGATCCTCCAGACTTCGAGCCACCGTTGCTCTGGCCGGTCTTCTGGCTGCCGTTACCACCGGTGTTGCTGCCGGTGTTGCTGCCGGTGTTGCTGCCGGTGTTGCTGCCGGTGTTGCTGCCGTAGCTGCTGCCTGTGTTGCTCTGCACGGGGACGTTCGAGCCCGATCCTCCAGTCTTCGAGCCACCGTTGCTCTGGCCGGTCTTCTGGCTGCCGTTACCACCGGTGTTGCTGCCGGTGTTGCTGCCGTAGCTGCTGCCTGTGTTGCTCTGCACGGGGACGTTCGAGCCCGATCCTGCAGTCTTCGAGCCACCGTTGCTCTGGCCGGTCTTCTGGCTGCCGTTACCACCGGTGTTGCTGCCGGTGTTGCTGCCGGTGTTGCTGCCGGTGTTGCTGCCGTAGCTGCTGCCTGTGTTGCTCTGCACGGGGACGTTCGAGCCCGATCCTCCAGTCTTCGAGCCACCGTTGCTCTGGCCGGTCTTCTGGCTGCCGTTATCACCGGTGTTGCTGCCGGTGTTGCTGCTGTAGCTAGGTTGGTTTGCAGGTGCTGGAGGAACGTACATGCCTCCCGTAGGTGAGTTTACAGGGTTGTAGATTCCGCTGGGCGATGGACGGTATGCACCACCGTTTGCGCCGTCGTTGTGACCGCCCTTCTTACTGCGACCACTCTTTTTCCCATTGCGCTGGTTCTTGCCGTACGTGCTGCGCTCACCACCAGTGTCATTGTTCCCATAATTGTTGTTGTTGTGGCCCCCACTGGTGTAATCGCTTTGAACAGTCCTGGCCCCTTTCGTCACGTAGTCACCGACGAGACCATTGACGTCAGCAACAACGCCTCCTTTCCCGGTATTACGCTTGCCACCGACGTCCTTGTTGGATCTGGGGCGCTGCACTAGGAAGAAATCGGTCGTTTCGGATCGCTCCAGGAGGGTCACAACTCCTGCCGAGTTCGTCGGGCTGGCGTAAGAAAACTTGCCGTTGGTGGTATTCGGCGACGTGACCTTGCGCAAACTCTTGCCTTGCTGAGGGTTTAGCTCTCCAGAGGCGTAGGCCGCCCCATGAGCTGCTGCATGTTCGTAGAAGTCCGCGTTCGTATCAATGTATCGCCCACCTTTGCCGCGCTTGGCCCCGTTGGTTGATAATCGAGGACTCGCCACAGTAGCTTGAGTGGTTGCAGCTACTGTTGAGAGCGCAATGACAGTCCGGAAGATGGCCTTGGGGTAAATCATTGTGGTCGAGGCGAGTCACGGGTGGGGCACGAGCGCGGACGTGAGCGGGAGGCGTCGAAGAGTGACGAGAGGTCGCTGGGCTGTTGTGGCTTGCGAAGGCGAATTCAAAAGTGAGCACTGAAGAAGGATTCGTCTTGGTCTCCTCTCTCGCTTCATATTGAAGACACTTATTCCTCGGGTCTGGTCAAAAGATAGTCTCCTCGGGTCTGGTCCAACGACATAAGACACAAAACAAATATAGCTGCTAAACTCCATCCAATCCACTTAGCGCCGATCCCAGCGCTGACGCTGAGCCTCACGGCAATCCCGTGCGATATGGCCAAACTGCTGGCACTGGTAGCAACGTCTTGAGTCCTGGCGCGGACGTTTGGGTGGCAGTTCGCGGTCGCGTCGGTCCACTGCTGGAGGTGACACGCGTGGACGCTTGTTCTCCTGCTCTCCTAGCAGCGACGGACCGGCCCCATCACTGCGCTCCAGCAAGATGGCGTCCTTGGCAGCAGTGTCGAGGTCCTTCGGATTCGATTCTTTCAGGAGGTGCGAGAGCTGCTGCTTGCCCACTCCGTTGATGAAAGCCGCCACGTAAAAAGCCTCAGGAATTTTGTAGTCCTTACCGGTGCGACGCAGCGCCTTCTTGTACTCCATGAAGGTTTCGTTGGGCAGTTTGTGCCGCTCTAAGACACGAATTACAGCAAAAGCCGCTTGTAGCTCCTGACAATTCTGTTTGTCTGCCATTTCACTGCTGGCCGACGGCGCCTCACACTTGAGCTTGACAGTGTTTTCCTCTTCCTCCCCCTGCTCCCACGTAGCGCTCAGGACGCCGTGGCGGCCTACGTCGGGAAGTTCCTGGGGTTTCATCCGACGGCTACTTGGCTTTGAGTCAGAGACGACTTCTAAACTTGATTTTTGTAATTGAGTACCAGTATTGTAGTATTGTTAACAAAACCTTCGTAAACATAAGAAACAATATTTCAATATAAAATCAATGTTATCAATACCTTCGTAAAAAGCAAAAACAATATTTCAGATAAACCCAGCATGAAGCAACAATATTTGTCGGAAAAAAGTATATTCTTCGATCCCACAATACTAAGTAATTCTACAGCAAGCACATGCAACAAACTCACTGGAGACTGCGCGCACCCATTGCGCGAGACAATTCACCATCAAACTTGCCACCAAATGTGCCCGTGCTTGCTCGAGCGCCAGGACGCCTTCCATCGGATCCTGCAGCGCAATAGCAAGCCTCTGCTTCTGCACAAGTTTCGCAGCCAAAGCCTACTTACACGGTACGGCTGGCGCGGATCGAGCGCTGCGTGTTCGTCACCACAGAGTGCGTCATCGTCGGGTGGCCCGCGTTGATGCGCTCCGTGAACGCCTTGCTCGCGTACGTGTTCTTCGTCAACACGTAGTTCACCGCAAACTTGATCACGTCAAGCGGGAACTGCCACACGATGGCCCACAGCCACGCAATCAGAGTGTAGCCGCCACCGCAACCGATCACAGCAATACGGTCCGTCGGGTAGCCACCGAAACCGATCCAACCGATCACAGACGCCACAATCTGAGCGAACACGAACGCGATCAGCAGCAGGTTGCACGGCTTCTCAGCGAAGAACCAGTTGTTGCTGCCGGCCGTACGCGTCACGAAAATCAGAGCCTGGCCGGAGATAGACACCTGCAGGTACACCAGCGAACGGAGCACACCCTCTTTGCGCTGAATGCCAGGGCCGATCATCTCGTTGTCGCGCGTCCACGTAGAGTTCCAGTTGCTGAAACCCCACACGTAGTCGCAGAAACCAACCTCGTTCGTGATGGGAACCTCGTCCTTGCCGATGAACGTCACGCCCTTGCCAAGCTGAGCAGCCTGGAACACGTCGTAGTCGCCCTCGTAAGCAGCACCGCCAACACCCAGAGTGTATGCGTACACGTACTGGTTGTACGCAACCTCAGCCGACGGCTTCGCGTCATTCGGCAACCAGTTCAGGTGCACATCCGCAAGGTCCTCGAACAGCTTCGAGCGCGAGTCGTACTTCTCCTGGTACTGGGTCCAGTACGCGTTAATGGCACTCTCACGGAAAGAGCCAACGTCCGACACGCTAGCGGCCTGCGGCACCGAGCCGGTCATCTCACCACAGCCAGTCGCGTTGTTGTCCATCACACACGTCTGGTACTGCTCCTGGAAGAAGTCGTGGCACTCGTCCTTCATGCAGCCCGTGCACAGGTTCTCAACACCAGTGCTCTCGAAACCGCTCGAGTTGTTCACAATGCCGAACAGCACAATCGTAGACAGAGTCAGCCACAAACCGAACGTGATCGACGAGATGAACACCTCCTTCAGCTTCCACGAGTCAGGGTGCGGCGAAGCAACCACATTGTCCTTCGAGATCGTCAGAATCGTACCGTCGTTCAGGATAGCCAGGATCACAACAAGAATCGGAGGGAAGTACCAGTTCCACGCCACCGTCAGGATACCGAAAGTGAACACGATACGCACCGTCATGGCGATCGAGTACATGGCGTAGTTCTTCATGCGCAGGAAGATCTCACGGCTCATGCGAATGGCCGTGATGATCACACTCAGACCGGGGGAAACAAGCACGATGTCGGCGGCAGCACGAGCGGCGTCCGTCGCATCATCCACAGCAATACCAATGTCGGCCTGAGCCAGAGCAGGAGCGTCGTTCACACCGTCACCGGTCATGCCGACAACCTTGTCAAGCGACTGCAGGTGCTTCACGATCTCGAACTTGTGCTCCGGGAACACCTGAGCAAAACCGTCCGTGTCGTAGATCATCTGAGCCAGGTCAAGTCCAGGAGGAGGAGCAGTGTTGAAGAAAGAAGTGTCAAGGATGTTCGTCGGCATTCCCAACTGACGGCACGTCTCCACGGCGATAGCCTTCTGGTCACCCGTCACCATCTTCACCGCAATGCCCAGAGCAATGGCCTTCTTCACCGTGTCGGCCGTGTCGTGACGAGGCGGGTCGAACAGCGGCAACAGACCAATCATCTGCCACTCGCACTCCTCCACCGGAACATCACCGCTGCGGGACACACCCACACCAAGACCACGGTAGCCACGCGACGCGAATTCGTTGATGCGGTCCTCCACTTCCACGCGAAGAGTGTCGGCGTTCACGTCCATGTCAAGCACCACCTGCGGGGCACCCTTCACGGCACGGAAGATCTCGCCCGTCTTGTTGTCCTTCAGCTTGGCAATCGTGCGCTTCGTCGTAGGGTCGAACGGAGTGTAGTGCAGCAGCGTGTACTCCTCCCACATCGTGTCCTTGCCCGGGTACGTGTTGTGGCACACAACATCAATGGCCTCGTTGTTCTCCGTACGGGCCGAAAGAGCACCAAACTTCAGGATGTCGTCAGCCGTGAAGTTGTTGTACGGGATCAGGTTGTCCATGTCCACAGAAAGCTGGTTCAGCGTCAGCGTGCCCGTCTTGTCCGAGCACAGCACCTCCATCGAAGCCATCTCCTCAATGCACGTCAGACGCGTCACAATAGCGTTCTCCTTCGCCAGAGCCGACGAACCGATGGCCAGCGTCACAGACAGCACGGTCGGCATGGCCACGGGGATACCACCAACAATCAGCACCAGGATGTTGGCCACGCCCAGGCAACCGTCCGTCACAATCACGCACGGGTTCTGAGACGTACGACCGGCCATCTGCACCAGCAGCTCCACCACGCACCAGAACAGGATCGACACCATACAGAAGTTGCCCACCGTAGTCAGCACCATCTGCAGACGGCCGTGAGCATCAGCGGACGCGATCTTCTCGGCGGCGCGGCCCAGGAACGTGTTGATACCCGTGCTGGTCACGACGGCCTCGATCTCACCCTGCTTCACAACGGAGCCAGAGTAACCCTCGTCGCCCTCGTTCTTCGTCACAGGCAGCGACTCACCCGTCAAAGACGACTGGTCAACCTTGATAGCATCGCCCTCAAGGAACTTGAGGTCGGCCGGGATCACGTCACCAAGACGCACACGGAGGACATCGCCAGGGACCAGAAGGTCCGCCGGGATGTTCTTAATCTCGCCATCACGGAACACCTTCGCCTCAGGCGCCAGCTGGCCCATCAGAGCCGACACGGCGTCTCCAGCCTGCACTTCCTCGAAGTAACCAATGCACGCGTTCAGCAGCAACAGGAACAGGATCAGCGCGAAATCGGCGTAATCCAGCAGCACGATCGACAGAATAGCAGCCACCTCCATGGCCCACGACAGCGGGTTCCACATGAAGCCCAAAAACAGCGTCAGCTTGTTAATCTTCTCCTCCGGGAGCTTGTTCGGGCCGTACTCGGCCAGACGCTTCTCGGCTTCATCGGACGTCAGACCTTCACGGGACGTCTTGAGCTTGTCCAAAGCCGCGTTCAACGGAACCTGCGCCCACTGGATCTGGCCCACGTCGTTCGTGTAGTTCTTGACGTCGTTCGGGGTCGCCATGGACATATACGAGTTACCTGCTGCACCAGCCATTTGAGGTGTGTCTGGTGCGGAGCCTGAGGGCTTCGTCGACGGCAAAGACTTGGTCAGGTAGTTGATCGAAGACGCTCTGGCTGGTCTCTCGACTTGGAAACGGACGACTGCGAAGTTGCGGGCGTCGGTGACAGTCGGGAAATTGCAGAATGAAAATACGAGCTCCGAGTTTGAGTACCGCCCGTCCACACGACGGCAACGCTGTCCTCTTCCTGGCTCGCCCGCTGTGGTTGCCCTTGGCTCGCCCTGCTCTCTGCTCTCGAGCCGCGCGCTGATTGGATGCCGAGACACCATTTGGCCAATCAGCGACCGGATCCAAAAGAATTGCCAGCTTGAGGTTTTTCGACTCGAACCGACTCGTTACTTCACGCTGGCTCGTCTGCCACATACAAAGCGCAGCATACCGCCTATTTCGACAAGAGAAACAAACCCGAGGTTTTTTGGTCAGCTTGTGTGCACCACACCGTATGCGACACCATCCGGATCTTTTTTATCGGAAGTGATTGGTTGTCGGGTGCAATTCGAGCGAGGGGTACGTACGTCGACTCGGTACATGTAGCCCGCAGCGCGACCGGCGTAGAGGTCTCCGTTTTACAAGGCGATCCTGAGCTCGGCCGCAGGTTCGTGCTGCAATTTCCGACCGTAGTGGCGAAGGCGTCGGTGGCGTTACAGGCTTTTCCTTCGTGCTGACTTGCTGAGCGAGTACGTGCCTGGTGCGGGAAGGAAAGCAAGATGGCAAGCGCTATGCCGCTGAGCCGAGACCGACGCTAGCCGATCTAAGCCTGCGCGCTCTGCATGATTTCTTGTACAGTGCTATCAGGCTCGAATATTGGTGCGCTGCAAGTAAAGCAAATTCCTAGTTTTAAGCATATCTTAGCTTGGACCTGGTGGGCACCAGTGGTGCCGCCGTTCCGCAGCGACATACAAGCTGGATCGGCTCGGCTTTGGCCATCTGCAGCGCGTTGGCTAATTCGCCGTGATGGCGGATAGCCGTTGTAGAGAAACATGATGCGCACCCTGCTTCTGCATCAGGAATTGTTGCGATCGTTGCTCCGCGTTGCTCCCTCACGGCCTGTGTTTTGAGCAAGATGCATATATCGCTACGTTCGCCGAGCAAGTGAAACCGAGCTACATGTTTCAGTACCCGTTTATCCTATCCACCAAGTGAGGCGGGCGGCAAGATCGCAACTAGACTCTGTTCCTGCGATGGTGTTTCCGATGGTGCGTCTCGCCAACGTTCGTTTATCAATCCTCTGCGGCACCGCTAGCGATGTGCGTACGGAAACTCCCGCGCACTGCATTTACTACGGTAGCCGCAAGTGCCTGTTCCGCTTGTTTCAGCGGTCGTAAGAGAGGGATAATTTACTGAATCATACGCGACGAGGCCGACGCACGAGCTGAAGCCGCACGACGAAGGCAATTTGATGTCTCGGATGTGCTGCAAGTTGCAACGTCCATCGTGTTGCAGGCTGCAACACGATGGACGGCGATGGGATGGAACTGCAAGTTCTCGGTCCAAACAACCGGAATTGAAGCGCTTGCTCGCAAACAATGCCGCAGATCAGTCCCCATGGAACTCGTCCGGGCTTTGCCAAAGCGTTTGAGCTCGTCGGTGGCGTGACGAGCCAACTGAGCAAATGTCGTCGCGTTGCTGCGAGGCGATTGCCTGCGAAAGTGGATAAAACCCTCTTTTGCGCGCATGTACAAACGCAGGCAATTGCAAGCCGATAATGAACTGGTGTCATAACCGTACATGTAGTTATTTTCACTCTGAGAAAGAATATAGAGCGGGTGCTAATTGCAGTGCACGAGTAGGTCCAAGTCTCCGTGGTGGTGAGCTCCAACTCCAAGGTGTACGAGTCCTACCTGCAACTCCGATGGTGGATGAATGCGGAGCTGGACCGGCGGACTGGACTGAGTTACCATGGAGACAGATCTATGCTGGTCTGTAGTGGATGTGAACACCACGCACTGCTGTCAGTAGGGGCCAGCCTTCTTCTGACTTCATGAGTCCTCTGCGTTTCGCCAGTGCGTCAGCCTCGCGCGGAGAAGCACTGCGTCGTACATGTAGTCAGCTTTTGCCCAGATCGGTTGGGACATTCTGGTGAGGAATCAACTGCTTCGCTGCTCGACTACCATTGTTGCGGAGTGCGGCAATGCCACGCTACTCCTTCCTTACCTGGGGGGTGCTGGGCTGTTCTGTCTGCAGGACGTCAGCAACCACGGTCCACGGGACGCCAAAATGGAGCAGGTCACATTCGTCGCTTGGCCTTCGATGAGTGGATGCCTTTAGTTCTATGACTACCCTCTTGCATGCCTTTGCCAGGTTGTCTGCGGTCAGGTCCGAGTTGTGCGTGACTTGCGTGACTGCACAGCAGAGGCACTCTCAGGCATTCCGATAATACAATTGCAATCATATTGAAGGTTCATGACGAAATAAGCTATTGCTACAAAAACTACAACTTAGGAAATAAATAATTGGCATCAACAGTAGTGTATTGGAAAAAAACTTCATTAAATAATTCAGTTTCTAAGAAAATTTGAAATTAACTACTTAGATGTGCAGTACCGGTACCGGTACTGCACTTTACTTTGCGTTCACGATAGCTGCTACAGTGTTTGCATTTGGTCGTGAAGGTGTTGGAGAGAGCCATGGTAAGATCAAATATGATAGACGAGCGCCTCAGTCTCGCGTTTTGAGCGACCGTCGCTGACAGCCATTCGATTCTGCCTGGAGACCGAGCTCCGTAATTACGCAAAAAAAAGCAGAAAAAAACTAGATTTTACGAAAATAAAGTACTTCGTTGTAAATACAAAATAACTAATTGAAAAAGTCATCAAATTTGTAAAAATCAATAATTAAGTGTAAACTATTGTATTGAAGCAACAATACAATGATTATTTCGGAATGCCTGGGCACTCTCATGTCTTTCGATCAAAATCGAAAAAATGTCCGTGGATGGTGGAAGTTCCGCCATGAAAGTTGTTGTGAGGCACCGAAGTCGCCACCACGAGTTGTTGTAATGGCGACTTCGGTGATGAAGTTACAGCAGTTCCTCCGCCAGTGCGAACCGGATCAGGTCAATATTAAATATAAATTTTAAGACTGCAGGTAAAGCTCCTATTCATCACCACTTTTTTGCATTTACCGGTACTTCGAAGTACTGCATCTACCGTAGGCTGTCAACAGGGGGAGAGCAAAAGGAGGAAGACAGATCAGAGTTTATTAGGTCTTCTTTTATCGTCGATAAATTGTCGCGTGCAAGATGTCTGGTGCTGGCAAACTACTTTATGAAACTTTGCAACTTGAAAATGACTACCGGTAACTGATTCCTTGAGGTTTTATAGACTTCGTCTAATGTTGTTGCTATTCGGAGGCCGACGCTCCAAATACATTTACTGCTTTGCCATTCTTGCTGCTTTGGCAACGACAAATTGGTGAACTTGTATATTCCTATTGTAATACGACTGTCGGCGAATTCGGGAGCATATTCACAAGTTCGTTAACTTGTCGTCGTCAAAGCAGCATTTCAACTGTTTGAGCGAAGTGATTTCCCACAGGAATTACAGCTATTAATGCAGTATTAATACATCCAGGCTCTTTGAGCACGACTTAACTGTCCTATGGATGCGAATCCAAGATATCAAATGCTCTCTGAATTTCAGCCTGGGGACTTGTGAATTACTACAGTAGTATTCCGTTGAAGTACAATTCAGAATCAACGAAGTCGCCATCACAAGCTGTTGCTTCGGTGAGGACTCTTTTTAAGATAAAGAGTCTTAACACAAGAGGTATTAATAAGCTGACTTTAAACGTCAACACAAGGCCTCCAAAAAGCATCTTTCAAGAATATTTGTAGGGAAAAAGTATATTCTTCGATCCCACAATACTAAGTAATTCTACAGCAAGCACATGCAACAAACTCACTGGAGACTGCGCGCACCCATTGCGCGTGACAATTCACCATCAAACTTGCCACCAAATGTGCCCGTGCTTGCTCGAGCGCCAGGACGCCTTCCATCGGATCCTGCAGCGCAATAGCAAACCTCTGCTTCTGCACAAGTTTCGCAGCCAAAGCCTACTTACACGGTACGGCTGGCGCGGATCGAGCGCTGCGTGTTCGTCACCACAGAGTGCGTCATCGTCGGGTGGCCCGCGTTGATGCGCTCCGTGAACGCCTTGCTCGCGTACGTGTTCTTCGTCAACACGTAGTTCACCGCAAACTTGATCACGTCAAGCGGGAACTGCCACACGATGGCCCACAGCCACGCAATCAGAGTGTAGCCGCCACCGCAACCGATCACAGCAATACGGTCCGTCGGGTAGCCACCGAAACCGATCCAACCGATCACAGACGCCACAATCTGAGCGAACACGAACGCGATCAGCAGCAGGTTGCACGGCTTCTCAGCGAAGAACCAGTTGTTGCTGCCGGCCGTACGCGTCACGAAAATCAGAGCCTGGCCGGAGATAGACACCTGCAGGTACACCAGCGAACGGAGCACACCCTCCTTGCGCTGAATACCAGGGCCGATCATCTCGTTGTCGCGCGTCCACGTAGAGTTCCAGTTGCTGAAGCCCCACACGTAGTCGCAGAAACCAACCTCGTTCGTGATGGGAACCTCGTCCTTGCCGATGAACGTCACGCCCTTGCCAAGCTGAGCAGCCTGGAACACGTCGTAGTCGCCCTCGTAAGCAGCACCGCCAACACCCAGAGTGTAGGCGTACACGTACTGGTTGTACGCAACCTCAGCCGACGGCTTCGCGTCATTCGGCAACCAGTTCAGGTGCACATCCGCAAGGTCCTCGAACAGCTTCGAGCGCGAGTCGTACTTCTCCTGGTACTGGGTCCAGTACGCGTTAATGGCACTCTCACGGAAAGAGCCAACGTCCGACACGCTAGCGGCCTGCGGCACCGAGCCCGTCATCTCACCACAGCCAGTCGCGTTGTTGTCCATCACACACGTCTGGTACTGCTCCTGGAAGAAGTCGTGGCACTCGTCCTTCATGCAGCCCGTGCACAGGTTCTCAACACCAGTGCTCTCGAAACCGCTCGAGTTGTTCACAATGCCGAACAGCACAATCGTAGACAGAGTCAGCCACAAACCGAACGTGATCGACGAGATGAACACCTCCTTCAGCTTCCACGAGTCAGGGTGCGGCGAAGCAACCACATTGTCCTTCGAGATCGTCAGAATCGTACCGTCGTTCAGGATAGCCAGGATCACAACAAGAATCGGAGGGAAGTACCAGTTCCACGCCACCGTCAGGATACCGAAAGTGAACACGATACGCACCGTCATGGCGATCGAGTACATGGCGTAGTTCTTCATGCGCAGGAAGATCTCACGGCTCATGCGAATGGCCGTGATGATCACACTCAGACCGGGGGAAACAAGCACGATGTCGGCGGCAGCACGCGCGGCGTCCGTCGCATCATCCACAGCAATACCAATGTCGGCCTGAGCCAGAGCAGGAGCGTCGTTCACACCGTCACCGGTCATACCGACAACCTTGTCAAGCGACTGCAGGTGCTTCACGATCTCGAACTTGTGCTCCGGGAACACCTGAGCAAAACCGTCCGTGTCGTAGATCATCTGAGCCAGGTCAAGTCCAGGAGGAGGAGCAGTGTTGAAGAAAGAAGTGTCAAGGATGTTCGTCGGCATTCCCAACTGACGGCACGTCTCCACGGCGATAGCCTTCTGGTCACCCGTCACCATCTTCACCGCAATGCCCAGAGCAATGGCCTTCTTCACCGTGTCGGCCGTGTCGTGACGAGGCGGGTCGAACAGCGGCAACAGACCAATCATCTGCCACTCGCACTCCTCCACCGGAACATCACCGCTGCGGGACACACCCACACCAAGACCACGGTAGCCACGCGACGCGAACTCGTTGATGCGGTCCTCCACTTCCACGCGAAGAGTGTCGGCGTTCACGTCCATGTCAAGCACCACCTGCGGGGCACCCTTCACGGCACGGAAGATCTCGCCCGTCTTGTTGTCCTTCAGCTTGGCAATCGTGCGCTTCGTCGTAGGGTCGAACGGAGTGTAGTGCAGCAGTGTGTACTCCTCCCACATCGTGTCCTTGCCCGGGTACGTGTTGTGGCACACAACATCAATGGCCTCGTTGTTCTCCGTACGGGCCGAAAGAGCACCGAACTTTAGGATGTCGTCAGCCGTGAAGTTGTTGTACGGGATCAGGTTGTCCATGTCCACAGAAAGCTGGTTCAGCGTCAGCGTGCCCGTCTTGTCCGAGCACAGCACCTCCATCGAAGCCATCTCCTCAATGCACGTCAGACGCGTCACAATAGCGTTCTCCTTCGCCAGAGCCGACGAACCGATGGCCAGCGTCACAGACAGCACGGTCGGCATGGCCACGGGGATACCACCAACAATCAGCACCAGGATGTTGGCCACACCCAGGCAACCGTCCGTCACAATCACGCACGGGTTCTGCGAAGTACGACCAGCCATCTGCACCAGCAGCTCCACCACGCACCAGAACAGGATCGACACCATACAGAAGTTGCCCACCGTAGTCAGCACCATCTGCAGACGGCCGTGAGCATCAGCGGACGCGATCTTCTCGGCGGCGCGACCCAGGAACGTGTTGATACCCGTGCTGGTCACGACGGCCTCGATCTCGCCCTGCTTCACAACGGAGCCAGAGTAACCCTCGTCACCCTCGTTCTTCGTCACAGGCAGCGACTCACCCGTCAAAGACGACTGGTCAACCTTGATAGCATCGCCCTCAAGGAACTTGAGGTCGGCCGGGATCACGTCACCAAGACGCACACGGAGGACATCGCCAGGGACCAGAAGGTCCGCCGGGATGTTCTTAATCTCGCCATCACGGAACACCTTCGCCTCAGGCGCCAGCTGGCCCATCAGAGCCGACACGGCGTCTCCAGCCTGCACTTCCTCGAAGTAACCAATGCACGCGTTCAGCAGCAACAGGAACAGGATCAGCGCGAAATCGGCGTAATCCAGCAGCACGATCGACAGAATAGCAGCCACCTCCATGGCCCACGACAGCGGGTTCCACATGAAGCCCAAAAACAGCGTCAGCTTGTTAATCTTCTCCTCCGGGAGCTTGTTCGGGCCGTACTCGGCCAGACGCTTCTCGGCTTCATCGGACGTCAGACCTTCACGGGACGTCTTGAGCTTGTCCAAAGCCGCGTTCAACGGAACCTGCGCCCACTGGATCTGGCCCACGTCGTTCGTGTAGTTCTTGACGTCGTTCGGGGTCGCCATGGACATATACGAGTTACCTGCTGCACCAGCCATTTGAGGTGTGTCTGGTGCGGAGCCTGAGGGCTTCGTCGACGGCAAAGACTTGGTCAGTTAGTTGATCGAAGACGCTCTGGCTGGTCTCTCGACTTGGAAACGGACGACTGCGAAGTTGCGGGCGTCGGTGACAGTCGGGAAATTGCAGAATGAAAATACGAGCTCCGAGTTTGAGTACCGCCCGTCCACACGACGGCAACGCTGTCCTCTTCCTGGCTCGCCCGCTGTGGTTGCCCTTGGCTCGCCCTGCTCTCTGCTCTCGAGCCGCGCGCTGATTGGATGCCGAGACACCATTTGGCCAATCAGCGACCGGATCCAAAAGAATTGCCAGCTTGAGGTTTTTCGACTCGAACCGACTCGTTACTTCACGCTGGCTCGTCTGCCACATACAAAGCGCAGCATGCCGCCTATTTCGACAAGAGAAACAAACCCGAGGTTTTTTTGTCAGCTTGTGTGCACCACACCGTATGCGACACCATCCGGATCTTTTTTATCGGAAGTGATTGGTTGTCGGGTGCAATTCGAGCGAGGGGTACGTACGTCGACTCGGTACATGTAGCCCGCAGCGCGACCGGCGTAGAGGTCTCCGTTTTACAAGGCGATCCTGAGCTCGGCCGCAGGTTCGTGCTGTAATTTCCGGTCGTAGTGGCGAAGGCGTCGGCGCTGAGCGAGTACGTGCCTTCTATGGAAAGGAAGACGACTCGCAGGCTATACCGGTGAGCCGATACCAATGCCGTGTAAGCGATACATCTACCGGTACTAACCTACCCAGCGCAATTCAACACTGTACATGTGACTTGCGTAATATGGTACTGCAAAACTTTAGAAACATGTACCATTGTTGTTAGATCACGGATCCAAGCGTGTACGTGTTGCAGCTTCAACCTGTACATGTACCATATCTGTGTACAGTATTTGTAGTAGAACAGATCACTTCCGTACACGTGGTTGGGCCTATGGTCAACCAGGTGCATGTATGTAGCATCCGGCAAGATTGCATGCCACGACGTTTGCCGTGAGTTTGCGTTGATAATTGCAGGTGAGATACAGCATTTCGCTGATCCAGGCACATGTAGACGTCACAGACCACGAATGTTGGCCCCACATTCGTCAAAAAGGAGAAATCGAAAAGTGGCAATTAAAACGTCTTGAAGTTTACAAGACGTTTTTTTTTTCTAAACTGTTTCTGTTTGGTGGTTAGGAACGCAACACAACGTGAGGCGGGCGGCATCGACATCGCAAGCTGAGGTAACCAGCTCCATTTTGCCGGTTGCACTCGCCTCTGCAGCACCACCAGGGATCTGCCAAGTACATGTATCGTGCCCGCAACAATCGTGTTACATGAATTAAACACGTATTGCGAAACGAAGCAGCATGTTTCAGCGGTCGTAAGCTGCGAGCTTTTTCGCCGAGCCACAGTACAGTGTACTGTATCTTCGAGCCGAAGGCAATTCGAGTAAGTCTGATAACGCAGCGTTAAACGGGACGAGGCGAGCCGGAGCGATCCGACGAAGCGCAAGCTGTCGCCCCTCGGCTCGATTTGCTGCAACACTTGCTTGTCAAGGGCAATTGCCTCTGGTACTGTACACATGCACCATGTACCCAGCAAGCCATCGGCAAGACGGTAACAATGGCGATGGGCATACGCTGTGCTACATGTACAGTTACATGTAGACTCTACATGCACATACCGGTATACCAGTACACGTAGTGTAGACTCTCGGGTTGCAGCGTAACAAGGCAAAGGGGACTGGTTTGCGCTTTGCCAAAGCTCAACTTGAGCTCGTCGAGGGTGGACGAGCCAGTGAACGAGCCCAAGCCAGGTGACATCGTCGCGTCGCCCCTCTATCGAACATTCGATGCGCAGGACCGGGTCACACCCTTTGTGAATACATGCCCTGACAATTACGATTATGCATAAAAGCGGGAAACCGCTTCTATGGTCATTTCATATTAACCCCAGGCCACTTTGATGATACCGCCAATATCAAACCTGCGAGATTCAATACGAGCCAGCCTTTCATGAGACAAAGCCGGGTTCAACGATCGCTGCATCGTTTGACGGGTTCCGAATCGGATCAAGTTGCAGTGGTGGTTGTCGACAGCTTGCTGAGCGCTGCTGCCCTCTTCTTCTTCGCTCGCTCCTACCATGTCGATCGCCGTGAGTTAATACCAGAGGACTCCGTCAGGAAAGGAGCGCGGCACTGGCCCGAAGTGAGTGTGGCGCGTGCTTCGCAACTTCCGTCCAGCCAGCAGCTTGCAGCGTTGCGCGTCAATCGGCCGGAAACTCGATGCGTTCATCCGCCAACGTCGCTGTGCTACAACCTTGTGTCACCCTCACGGATGCACCACCCAGCAATCAGCTTTTGCCAGACACGACGCTGGTGAGAAATCGATCCCTCGCCGCTCACCTTGCCATCGGTGCAGACGGCGCCAAAGACCCCGCGGCATCTTCCCGGCGGTACTGGACTGCTTGGTCTGGACACAGGCGTTTATGGTCGGTCCACCATTGTGTATCCTTTTCAGGGTAAAGTTCATGACTCGCAACTTGCCTAGCACTTCCGCTTCACCCCAATGCACCTGCCAAAAGTAGCTCGCGCTTTTTATAGGCTGGCGGTGAAGAATGACAGCAAGTTATGCCACGCCACTGCGTTGAATCGTAGTTGCGATGGTGGTCAATGGCAACCTGATGCTCACGCCGGCGCAGCGAACACTCGTCGAGAAGAGCCGCGCTGTCAAGCAGCAGCGAGCGGCGGCGTTTGAGGCTCAGCATAGACTCGACGCCAGGGTCCGCGCGCATGTCCAGGAGATTAAAGCTCGTTGCCAGCCTCAACACATTCCCCAACGTCTCATATTGCGCCACGTCGGCGAAGAGCTCGCACGGGTCGCTTACAGAGAGCGGCACTCGGCGCTTGAGACCAAAGTCAGCAACAATTGCAAGGCATCGGTGGAAAATTCTAACCTCGAGGACGAGCCGTTGAAGCCACTCAGTGCCGACGAAGGCTATGATGAAGAACGTTTCGGCTCCGTGCGCCGTCCGCCGCGCAAGCAGCGGCCAAACCTCTGGGTGCCGGTATGGATAAGTCTGTTTTTTTCATCAGTTGCATCAAGAACTAATCGTTAGATGCCGTAGATCTTCGACCAGGAGGCGGCTGAGGTGCAGAAGGCCAAGGAGGAAGCCGAGCGACGGCGGCTGGCGGCTGCAGCCGAGTACCGAGGGCAACTCGCGCAACAAGATGCCGACAAGCAGCGCAAGCGCTTGGACGAAAAGGCAGTGGCTGATGCCTACGCTAACGCTCAAGCAATGCAACAGGCTGTGTGGCGCGAACAGGAGAAGGCCAAGTTGAAGCAGCGCCAGGACAAGATGCTGCTGGAGGCCCAACAGCGGCAACAGGATCTTCGTGCACAGGCTGAGGCACTGCGTGCGGCCCAAGAAGCCAAGGAACGCAACGAGCGTCGCGTGCTTGAAAGGTTTCGCCTCCTTGATGAGGAAGACAAGCGTCGCAAGGCTGAGCGCAAGGCTGCCAACATGGAGGAGGTCGTCCGGGTCAAGCAGGCGAACGCGCACCAACTAGAGCTCAAACGCCAAGCGGTGCTTCGTGACCAGCAAGCAGACCTGGAGTTGCAAAAAGCATACGAGAAGAAGCTCGAAATGCAGGAGGCTGCACGCCGTGCGGAGCTCGATGAAATACTCGCGAAGCAGAGCCAGAAGGTGAAGCTGGCGCTGCTCAATGTGAGAACTGCCGAGGAGAAGGCACGCGAGGACGAACAGCGTGCGCTCATGGTACAAGCCGCTGTGCGAGCGCGAGAGACTGAGTTGCTGGAACAAAAGGAACGCAAGAAGCGAGACGCTGCACGGGTACAAGTGCAGGCGTTGATGTTGCAGAAGGAAGAGAAGAAGTCTCGACGACTTCTACTGGAGCAGGAAGAAGCTGCATTCGCTAGCAAGTTTAAGGCAGAGTTCCAAACATGGCACAGAGAACAGGGTGAGGCAAAGGAACGGCTGCACCAGCGGAATCGCGACCACCAAAACCTGGTACGCCAGCAAATGAAGGAAGACGCGATGCGAAGGGCCGAAGAGGATAAGTACGGGATGAATCAGCTGGAAGCAGAGCTCAACGCGAAGTTGTTGTTGAAGGCAGGGATCTCCTCGCCCCCGTTGGATATCCCTCGTCGGTAGAATTATAACTGAAAGTACACGCTCGAGTATGACGAATAACGAGTTACGTGTACATTAATTAGAGCGTCATTGCCACTATCTTCTTGTTTCATAATGCACTTCCTATCGATTCGCCATCGGCCGGTCACTGATTCAGGCTGTTTGCTCTGCGCTCTGAGCGTTGGTTTCGACGAGCATGGTCTGTCGCGACACCCCATCACATACGTTTCTTCTTGAGCGTTCTTGTCTCTTTGGGTAATGCTTTCTTCACTTGACAGATCCGTTGTCTCAAGAGTACCAGGAACGCATCGTCTAGGAGCACCAGTGTTGAAGAAGTTATCGTGAGGGTCAACGTCAGAGAAGGCGTCGGGGGGGTGCCGGCTTCTGTTCCGCTTTCGTGTCGAGAGCACCAACAATTGCGGGAGCACCGGCGTCTGAGCAGGATTCAGCGGGAGCTACATGGATCCCATGGAGTTCCACATATCATTATGTCCATTGTAGAGTTCAACGTGCTGTAGCGGTTATCTCTCTTACCCGAACCGTGGGGTAGGTTGTATAGCCCCTGCGTATTGTCCGGGTTCACCTCTATCCGCTACTCGTAAACTCCTTCTGGCCGACAGACGCAACCTAGCGCCTGCGCCGGATCACCACCACGCCCGTGACCCTACTTTATTACTCAAAGGAGATAGACTCCTCAGGTAGTCCTTAACTCAATACTCAATGCTCAATCCACTAGTGCACTCGACCCTCGCCTGTCGTCCTACCAGCCTCACTACACGCACTCGTCGACCCGAAGTGTCTGTCCTAGCACAGGTATTACGCGCTCGCCTCGTTGCAGTACTCGAACACCACGCAAATCGACCCTACAACAGTTCTGCGCCCCCGTGTACCAGATCCAGCACCTCCTACGTCGTCCAAGTCCTGCAGCTGTAGCTCGTAGTCCTCCACTGCCGAGCGTATCCGCACCTTCTGTCCCTCAACCGCTCCTCGTTCAGAGTTTTGGCGCTCTGCACGCCCTCAACCGCTCGCTCGTTCAGTCCCTCACTCGCTTGTGTGCGAATCTGGAAGCCCGCCCCTACTCGCTTGGGCTCAACTCAGTAAATTGGGAAGTCTGTGGTCTCGATGTAGTCACCCAACTCAGTTCTTCGTCCGGAGCATCTTCTACAGCCACTATCCTCTTGTACTTCGACTCTTGGCCACCGTTCGCCATGGGTTCGCCGTCCTGCAGCCGCTCACTCAGGATCCGTGCGCCTCTTGGGTCCTCGCTAGCGCCCACTGGCTTCTGAATCCGACCCTTCGGATCGTTCACGCTGGATCCTGCCACCTCGACCGCACACCCGCTACACGACTTCCCCACCACTGGAGTCTTCCACGACTCCATCGAGTCGGAACTGTCGCTCATATTCCTCAATTGACAACCATCTTCGCTCGCTGGCTCCGTCACTCGTGTTGCCACCATCCTCGTTTCGTTCAATTCGCATGGGACGCACTTCGTACTCGAGCACGTACTGCCCCGCTGCGTTGCGTCTACGTCGTCGTCGAAGTTCCACCACAGGCGTACGCGTTCGTTCGTCTGGTCCCTCGATTGTAGCTGCTCCATGACTTCGTTTTGTGCCTCGCGCAGCCGTTGTTGCATGTACGGGAGCCGTCGCTGCTCCAATAACCTCTGCTGTCGCCTGCCCATTCTCCCTGCCGACTCGTTCATTCTCCAGCTCCAGCTCGGTGATGATGTCCGCCGCTGTCGTCTTCAAAAAGTCCGCAGGGTGGTGATACGACACCAAGAACGATACGTGTGCAATCAACCTTTCCGCGTCTCCTCCGTCTTCTCGCTCTAACAAGAAATTGTCGTAACCGGCTGGCTCAATGACTCGTAGTGGGCCCATCCATTGATGTACAAATTTAGACGCTCCTGGCCCTCGAGGAGGCCTGAACACCCAAACATGATCACCCGGTCGAAACGTCCTCGTCCGTCGTACCTTCCGCTCGTAATACTTAGTCTGTCGCTCCTGCTCACGCTCACGTGCACGTTCCGCATATGCGTGATTCTCCTTCATTGCTTGTACCAGGTCGCGGTGATACTCCTCGAGTTCTCCAGATTCTCGTCGACTGGTGGCTCGTAGTAACTCGTTCGGACTTCGTAGTCGTCTTCCCATCATCAACTCATTGGGTGAGAGAGCCACAGTCGAGTGTCGTCCCGAGTTATAAGCGTACACAGCAAACGGCACCCAACGATCCCAGTCTCGTTGTTTCTCGTCGCTCATCAGGATCGCCACAATGTCCTTCCAAGTCCTGTTGAACCGCTCAACCAAACCGACCAACTGTGGCCTGTACGGCACAGGGTTCGTCTGTCGTGCTTGTAGAAGCTCCACTAGCTCCTCGATCAGATGACTGGTGAGCTCAGGCGCTCCATCCGTCAATAACTCCCGGAATGGCCCAAACTTCAGTACCACATCCCGCATCAAGAACTCGGCTACATTCTTCGCCGTGTGCTGATTCACCGTTGTCGCCACCGCGTACCTCGTCACGTATTCAACTGCCGCCACTACGAACCGCTCTCCTCCATCGGTCGTCGGTAGGGGTCCAGCCACGTCTAATGCCCAGCGATCACCGACGTCTCCACCCCGTATGCTTCGTAATGGTGGAACAACCTCCCGGGGCCTGGCCTTCCTACTTCCGCATTCTTGACACCCAGTTATCCAGCGTTTCACCTCCCGCTGGAGATTTGGCCACCAGTACAATTGTCGTAACCGTGCGTATGTATGGGGAGCCCGTAAATGCCCCGCCCACACCGAATCATGCGCTTCCTTGAACGCCTTCGACCAAAGTGCCGGTGGTAGAATTACTCGTTGTCCTACGGCTGTCTCGATCACCGTGAGTCCGAACGCTTGCGTCACCTTTCTTCCTCGGTACTCGCCGTCCGTCACAAGTCGCTGTACGAGTCTGCTTGCCTTCTGAGCCGCCTCAATCTCGTTATCGGTAAGCTGCAATGTCGTCATGGGTACGGCCATCCGTCCTTGCTGGATCTGCGAGAGTCGTTCTGTTTCCAGTTCGTCGGTTCTCGTGTGCTTCTTCGACGTCGTTGTGATTACTCGTGAGTTCGCTGCTGTACTCGGTTCGCCTTCTTCTCGTCCAGATCTTCGTTCAACTGCCCGTTTCGTACCTCGCTGCGGTACACCTGATGCCGCGTCGCCTTGCACTTCACGCGACTCGTCTGGTGTCCTTCGTAATGCCTCGCTCCTCGACATCGGAGTCGCTTTACCACCGGTTGAGATACTCGCCCTTGTCGTTGGTGCGTCCGTAGATAACGTTCTCTCACGTGCTTTTGGCTTCCCTTTTCGTCGTGTTGCGGTCGTCTCGTGCGCCGATACCGCGACTGGCCTCTGTTCCTCGTCATCTCGGACTACCGGTATCGCTGCACTCGTCGTCTCTTGCGTCGCAGACTCTCCTCGTGCATCGTCTGTTCTCGGTGTGGTCGTCCTCGCCCTCGTCGTCGTTGTCCGTGGCGTCGGTTCCTTCTCAGCGACTGGTTCACTGCGCTCCTGTATGTTCTCAGGCTCTACCGTTCTCGGTACCGCTGAAGTTACCGGTCGTCGTCCGTGTCGCTCCTCCGATGATTCTGCCGTCTCTCTCGTCGATGACAACTCAACTGGTAGTGCAGATGCCGCGATCTCCTGCGAAACTTCCGGTATTTCCGCTACCGCTAGTCCTGTGCCAACCGGAGAACCCGAATCCCGTGCCGCTCGTGCGTCGTCTGCAGATGTTGTCCGTGCCCGAAGTCGCGATCGTCGTCTCCGGCCAACTGCCGCTAACACCGAGGCCGCTACGGGTGCTCGTGACAACGCGTCCGCGACTACATTGGTACTGCCCGGTCGATACTGCACATCAAAATCGAACTCCTGTAGAGTAATCGCCCACCGATGTAGTTTACCAGTGAGATTAGGACTCGTCATGAGCCACTTCAGAGCAGAGTGGTCCGTCAGGATCGTGAATTTACGGCCGTACAGATAAGGCCGATAGAGCTTAATAGCCCATACCACTGCTAAGCACTCTAACTCCGTGATGCCGTACTTGCTCTCCGACTCGCTGTTTACCTTGCTAGCATATCCAACAGGCTGCATGCCATGTCCGTGATCCTGCATCAAACACGCCCCCAAGCCAATCTTGCTAGCGTCCGTTACCACCGTAAACGGCAATCGAAAATCCGGATATAACAACAGGGGTTTGCGAGTGAGGATCTTCTTGACTTCATCGAAAGCCCTCTCCTGCTCGGTTGTCCACTCCCATGCCACTTTTTTGCGTAGGAGCTTCGTTAGTGGGGCCATCAGCGAGCCAAAGCCTTGCACAAATCTCCGATAATACCCCGCCAGGTGCACAAACCGTTTGACTTCTACCGCGTCACGCGGCGTCGGAAACTTCTGTACTGCCGTCACCAACCTCTGTAGAGGCCTCACCCCCTCGTGACTCAACTCGTGACCCAAATACTCCATAGTCCGTGTCGCGAACCGACATTTCTTCAGCTTTAACGTCAATCCAGCTGCATCCAGTCTCTCGAGTACGGTCGCCACCTCCAGAATATGCCGCTCAATCCCACCTCGGGTGAAAATCACGATGTCGTCCAGATATACCAGACAAGTACTCCACGTGAGCCCTCTTAGTACACTGTTCATCATCCGCTGAAATGTCGATGGTGCATTCGTTAATCCGAACGGCATGCGTAAGAATCGAAACAGACCCTTCTTAGTCGTGAACGCTGTCTTGTCCCTATCTGCTAACGCCACTAATATTTGCCAGTAGCCCGCTTTCAAATCGAGCGTCGTGAACAGTAACGCACCACTCAATGCTTCCAGAGTCTCATCAATTCTCGGCAAGGGATAGACATCCTTTTTCGTAACTTTATTCAACGCACGATAGTCGATGCAAAACCGCACCTCACCGTCCTTCTTACGAACCAATACAACGGGGAAACCCCACGCTCCATCGCCCTCCTCAATGACGCCAGCTTTCAGCATCTTGTCCACATTTTCTTCAATAATCTGGTCTTCGGACTGCGCATGTCGTCGTCGTTTCAGTAAGATAGGTGCCGTATCCCCAGTGTCGATATGATGTTCAATATTCAAGACGGTGGCTGGCGGACAGTCACTAGTGTCTTTCGTCAGCTTCCTGTACACTCTCAACAGCCGCTTCATCAGCTCTCGCGCTTCTGGTTCCTCTACACCGATCTGTACATCTCCTTCGTTATCGAGCGGTGTCACATCGTCTCCCAAACTCTTCAGCCATTCATCCAATCTACCAACGTCCATGTTCTGATTCACGTCCAAGATCGTCATGTCCTCATCGACAGGTAGCCAAGTGCCAAGCTCCTTCCTATTCGGCAGTTTTGCGGGTACTCCGTTCCCATTGATAGCAGGGACCCACGCTCGTCCTCCACGCGCCGTCGTTACCGTCGCCGCTAGCAGTACTGCGCCCGTCGCGTGAGTAGGAATGAAGAGTCCGCGTTCTCCATCCTTGGCCGCCACTGAAATCTCGATCGGTGACACAGCGTTGGCTGCTATCTGCGTCGTACCAGCCACCCGGACTGCTGCAACCGTCCGTCCTCCATCCGAGTTACTCGTCATGAATGGAACGACTACCGTGTGACCGTTCTCGATGTACTTCACCTCGTTCCTTTCGAAGTCCATGGTCGCCGCCTTGCTCGTCATGAAGTCGACACCCAGTAGAAATTCATCGGTACAGCCCGATATGATGCACGCATCCACTTGAATCACTTCACCGAATACGTTCTCGAAACGAAACCTCCACACGCCGACGACATTCAACAAGAAGCCACCAATGCCTTCTACATATTCCACCGGCGCTTCACTATCAAGTTTGTCGCCGTACTTCATCCATGATGTCCCAGCGACCGAGTACCGTGCACAACTATCCAGCTTGATGAGCTTCTGCTCGCCATTGATCGTTAGGCTCGCCGTTGGTAACCCATCTTCGGCACCGACGTACTGCACCGCGCTTCCGTCTTCCGAGTCACTACGCTGCTGCACTAGACTGACTCGCGCTGACTGCGTTCCCGTACAGGCTTTCTCGTCGTGTTCTTGACGTTCTTGCCGCTCCTGAAGCTCCTTCAATGCCTCTGCAGCATCTCGTTCTCTCGCTTTCTGTAGTTCTTCTTTCGCCTCCCGGTTCAATGCTCTTCCGGTACGTTCCAGTTTAGCGCGGGCTGAAAGAACACGTTTCCGCTTCTTCATCTTGGTTTTTCGTCGCCTCCGTCGCCGTTCCTGCCGTAGGTGCTCATGATGACCGTTCGCACTATCCGCAGGTGTCTTGTCGGTAAGATCACTACAGTCCCCCGCACCCACACTTCGTATCGATTGAACGTTTACGGTTCCCGCGGCTTCAACGTCACTTCCACTATTCCCCGTACATTGTTCACACGTCACACTGTCCTCAACCGCCAGCGTCGCGTCACTCACGTTCGGGATGTCACCGTCTTCGCCACACTTGTTCGTACCACTGGCCACAGTGGCGCCTTCCCCAGATTCGGACCGGCTCGCGCCTTCCCCAGCTTCCATCAGTTCCCAATTCCGTCGCTCGAGTCGGTCAGATCGTCGCTGCTGCGCTTCCTCCCGCGCATCTCGAGAAAACCGATTCGACGTCATTGCTGGGCGTAATGTGGCCAAATACACAGCAGCTCGTTCCTTATCTCGCAACATTGCATCTTCCGCTATCTCGTCCATCCAGTCGGTGACCTCATGGCTCCCTACCACTACCGTCTTCGTGGCAAGATCGACCGTCGTCAGCTTCTCTTCATCGGACTCATCCACTTTCATCTCGTTTTCATCCGTACCCTCGGCTTCTGCGTCGTTACTCCACGACTGATTGCCGCCCCGTTCTTCATTTATCACCAACCCTTCAGCAGTCAAACGGCGTATCATGGCTCGACACGCATCCGTCCAGGCCGACCGTCCCGATTCCTTCGCCGGCTCCGTGAACTGCACATGCTTCACCGTCCGTTGGGGATTCTGCTGCTCCTTCCCCGGACACCGTACTCCCCCTACGGCATCCGTTCGCCGTTTCCCGGGTCCGTCGTGCTTCGGGTTGCTCGTCGTTTCAGGTATTCGTCATTCTTGGCCTTCGCGTCAACGTCGGTACACTCCTTGGCATAATGACCGGGCTTGTGACAGGCATAACACTGTGGCGGAGCGAGCGGAACACTGCGGGCTGTAATGGTCTTTAGCTCCACACCGAAAACAACCTGGGCTACTGGTGTTGCTCGTAACCGACTGTCGAATTGCTCCAACTCGTGCCACCGTGCTGCGTCCCGTATCCGCTGCCGTCTTAGCAGATGCCTTCCGTTTCTTTGGCTCCGTCTTCTCATTGGTGCTTTCATCTCCAGAGTCTTCTCGAGTTCGCTTTGCTCGCGGTTTCTTCGTTTCTGTGGTAGTTGAAGAGGATCGCTGCACTTTCCGCTTTGCCACTACCTTCTCCCAAAAGCGTCCGTTCCATTTTCTGCCCGGTGGTCGCTCGTAAATGCCGGCATAGTCGTTCCAGATGCCTTGCTGGTTGGTGAAAACCGTCACAGCGTCCTTGTTCGCTGGTTCCGCCGTCGTCGAGTTCACCACTGCTTCCGTCAGCTCCGCGGGTAGACTCATTCCGCCCACACCTGGTATCACTACCGTCTGGCCCATCGTCCCAGCTACCGTCGCCAACTGCGTCTGTGGTGCCATCGGGAAGGCTTGTCCGATGTTCCTCATCCCTTGTGCGATGTTGTCAGCTGGATCGTCGATTCTATTGGTCTTGGCAACGGCTTCTTCCAACGTCTTCGGCCTCGGCTCCATCTTAACTAGCTGACGTGTGGTCTTGTCCAGGTTGCGGTAGTACTGGGCTAGAAACACCCGCTCACTGACTCGGTTCCTATCCGCCGCTCGCCGTAGACCAGCCGCAAAATCGTCGTATGATTCTCCGTTCAACATCGTGCGATTGTTCACTCGCCATTCAGCCGCCGCCTTGTTCTTCCGAGGTCCGAATCTCTTTAAGAGCTCTTTCTTCAGGTATGTCCAAGTTTGTTGTCGACGGGTTAACCTTTGGTTCATTGTTACCCACCACATTGCTGCACTCTCCATTAACTTATTTCCCAGGATAAAATAAAGCGCATGATCCGACCACTCGCCTTGTCCAGAGGCTTTCGCTCCTTGCAACGCCAAATCTACACGATCTACCCAAGTAGCGGCCGAAACTCCAGGTGCTGGTGTGAAGACAGGTAATTCCAGATTCTTGATGCTGCCTGGCCTCGGTAGCGGTCCTCGTGGAATCGACTCACTCTGCTCGCGTTCATGTCGTTCGTGCCGCCTTCGATGCCCACGGCGTCGATGTGATTTCCGTCGTTGTCGTCGCTCTCGGGGTTCACTCCGTGACTGCTCGCTGCTCGCACTCGAGCTTTCGTCGTCATCCGAATTGCTGCTATCAGAGTCATCACCATCTGAGTCGCCGGGTTTGCCTCGCGTTCGTTGTGGATTTCCGCCTCTCCGCTCGCTTCGTCGGTGGTTTTCTTCATTACTCGGCTCACCGATACTTTCGTCACTGCTCGAGGAAGAATCATCTCGCTGTACTGCACGTCGATAGCGTCGCGTCGATCGACCACATGACCGGCTTCGTCGCTGGTTCTCGTCCTGGTCACTACTGTCGCTCAGTCTGGAAGAGCTCTCGCTGAAGGCGTCGCTGGCATCACTCCGATCCCGTGTTCGGCGATCGCGGGTTCGTCGCTGCCCGATCCCGTGCCTTCCTCGACTTCGTGCTTCGTCTACTTTGAGTCGCTGTCGGCTCCGACCTCGCTCCGCTTCGTGCCGCTGTCGACCCGCCATTCGCGATACTGCGCCATGCCGTCGCTGTCTCGCTGATCCTCTGGATGCCTGTGACCCCGATCTGGCTGCTTCCATCGCTGGTTCGTCAAGAGTTGCTGCTAAAACACCGGTTGCTGGCGTTGTTTGTTGCTCCCTACGTATCTCGGCCACTGCCACGGCTAGCTGCTGTACTGCCCTGCGTAGATCGCCTACGTCCTCTGCTCCAGTTACTCGTGCCCGCTCTTCGTTATTGTCCGATCCCAAGGCCGTGGCTTCTCTTAGACCAGTCTCCGCTATTCCTGGAGGTTCAGCTTGAGGTGTTGTCGGCGGCTCGTCAATCTTCGTTCGTCGGTTCCGTGGGCCATCGCTGTCCGTACTCTCCAAGTCATCTTCATCTCCTGAAGCTACGTCGGAAACGCCCTTCCTCACGCGTCGCTGCTTGCCTCGAATCCTCGTTGCTTTCGTTGAGGCCTTCTTCGTTGAGTTCGCCTGGGACGTCGCGTTTGTCTCTGCGTTGCTGGATTTCTCGTTCACCTGTCTCTCGGTGTTTGCGTCTGCCACCGAAATCGGTGTCTTAGGTGACTGCGACCGCGTCAGCATACCCGTGTGTGGCACTTCCACAGCTGTCTGCGTTCTCGACTTCGTCATGTTCGTTGTCTTCGTTTTCTTTCTCAGAGAGCGCCCCTGTATGACCACCATGTAGCGGTTATCTCTCTTACCCGAACCGTGGGGTAGGTTGTATAGCCCCTGCGTATTGTCCGGGTTCACCTCTATCCGCTACTCGTAAACTCCTTCTGGCCGACAGACGCAACCTAGCGCCTGCGCCGGATCACCACCACGCCCGTGACCCTACTTTATTACTCAAAGGAGATAGACTCCTCAGGTAGTCCTTAACTCAATACTCAATGCTCAATCCACTAGTGCACTCGACCCTCGCCTGTCGTCCTACCAGCCTCACTACACGCACTCGTCGACCCGAAGTGTCTGTCCTAGCACAGGTATTACGCGCTCGCCTCGTTGCAGTACTCGAACACCACGCAAATCGACCCTACAACAGTTCTGCGCCCCCGTGTACCAGATCCAGCACCTCCTACGTCGTCCAAGTCCTGCAGCTGTAGCTCGTAGTCCTCCACTGCCGAGCGTATCCGCACCTTCTGTCCCTCAACCGCTCCTCGTTCAGAGTTTTGGCGCTCTGCACGCCCTCAACCGCTCGCTCGTTCAGTCCCTCACTCGCTTGTGTGCGAATCTGGAAGCCCGCCCCTACTCGCTTGGGCTCAACTCAGTAAATTGGGAAGTCTGTGGTCTCGATGTAGTCACCCAACTCAGTTCTTCGTCCGGAGCATCTTCTACAGCCACTATCCTCTTGTACTTCGACTCTTGGCCACCGTTCGCCATGGGTTCGCCGTCCTGCAGCCGCTCACTCAGGATCCGTGCGCCTCTTGGGTCCTCGCTAGCGCCCACTGGCTTCTGAATCCGACCCTTCGGATCGTTCACGCTGGATCCTGCCACCTCGACCGCACACCCGCTACAGTGCTATCGCCTTGACGGTAGCGTTGATGACATTCTTCGCTGAAGAAGACCGATCCCTCGTCAACCACTGCCTCTTGTCCTTGTTCATTTCTGTAGCTTTCTTTCTTGTCAGTGGTTAATTCGACTGCTGAAGCCTTCGGCTTCATCTCTGTCAGGTTGAAGTCGATGAGACTTGCTCCAAGATCGTCGAGCCCTCTGGGAGATGTAATCTTGATAGCCATCTAAATCTCTGCGCTCTCAGTGGCGTCGCTTCGAAGAAAAAAAAACAAGCGCGATCTCCCCGAAGAAATTTGTGACTACCAGCTCGCCACCAAACTGTAGCAGGTCAGTGGGCGCAAGGGATGAACCCAGAGTGATCGATCGAAGACAACGGACCGGAAGGACAGTGGGCGTTGAACAACACCGAAGAGGTGCATGGATTGAGATTGAGCGGCTGCAGGACGACGAGATCCTGGCGAACAGGATTGAAGTGGCGAAGTGCAAGGTGGCTGGTGGCTCCAGAGGATGCTTCGAACGAGGACTCAGGTTGAGCGACTTCGTAGCCGTCCTCCACTTACAGAATTGCGGGCGAGCGAGCAGCCGTCCTCCACTTACAGAATTGCGGGCGAGCGAGCAGCCGGCATCCACTTACAGAATTGCGGGCGAGCGAGCAGCCGGCATCCACTTACAGAATTGCGGGCGAGCGAGCAGCCGGCATCCACTTACAGAATTGCGGGCGAGCGAGCAGCCGGCATCCACTTACAGAATTGCGGGCGAGCGAGCAGCCGGCAGCCACTTCCGAAATTGCGGGCGAGCGAGTAGACGGGATCAACTTCCGAAGTTGCGAGCGGGTGAGCGAGCGGCTTGTGGAATTTGGGCACTTTGAGCGGACAAACGAGTATTGGCGGACTCTTCGGACGCGAAGGGGACGAACGAACGGACTTGGGGCGAACGACGCACCAGACACCGAGTGAGGAGCGCCGGAAGGACAGGAGGTGCGGATACACTCGGCAGTGGAGGACTACAGGTCATACCTGCGGAGCTTGGACGACCCAGAGTACACCGGATCCTACCAGGGGGCGCAGAACTGTTGCAGGATTGATCATTGCGTGGGGATCGAGTACTGTGACGAGGCGAGCGCGTAATACCTACACTGGGGACGGAAGGGCTCTGTGGATCAACCAGTTCGTGTAGCTAGACCAGTAGGACGAAAGGATCGAGGGTAGAGCGCACTAGTGGAACGAGAATTGTATTGACGGTTAATAAATAGGATCGAGTGATCCGGCGCAGACGCTGAGTGGCGTCTGTCGGCCAGAGCGAGAGTTGAGCGAGTAGCGGACAGAGGTGAACCCGGACAACAAGCAGGGGCATACGACCTACCCCACGGTTCGGGTAAGGGAGACAACCGCTACATGGTGGTCATACAGGGGCAATCTCTACGAAAGAAGACGAAACCAACAGTAATGACGAAGACACGGACGCAAGCGCCTGTGGAAACGATTCGGGCCGGTATGCAGACGCGTTCGCAATCGCCCAAGACATCGACGCCGGTAGCAGATACCAACATTGAGAGACAGACGGCGGTGGAAAGGGCCAGTACTCTCGAGACAGCTGCAGCGTCCCAGACGAACCCGATGAGGAAAGCGGTAACAGCGAAATCCAAAGGCAAACAACGACGCGCGAGAAGAAGTACCCCCAAAGCGGCTTCGGAAGATGACAAGGACTCGGAGAGCACGGACAGCGAGGGACTTCGGAAGTCTAAGGTAAAGACTGGCATGCAACCTCCAGTGCTTCCGTCGGGCGCACTAGGAATAGAGGACACCCAGCGGCGCCCTCAAGCGAACCCAACCGGAAGGGACGCCACGAGACGTAGTGACGATGTGAAGGAGACGGCGCCAACCGAAGTGGAAGATGTGGTGGACCTGCGTAGGGCCGTCCAACAACTAGCCGTAGCAGTGGCCGAGATGCGAAGGGAACAGCAGTTAGCACCACCGCCAGACAGACTTGTGATCCCACATGACCGCGCAACGGAGCAAGTTATGGCAGAATTACCGGCATCGGGTGAAGACGTGGCACCACGGCCGCATCCCACAACATCACTGGTAAGCCAGCATCGGCGCCATACGGAACGAGAGCGGAGTCGACGGCCGCGAGGGACGGAACGAGAGCATCATCGGAACCAGCTCGGCACGAAGCGAGATCGAGGCGGATGGATGCCCCACACGAAACAGCGACGACGTCCAGCTAGTCGAACGGCGGCTCCGGACGATGTACGCGCCGACTACAGTGATGACGCCACGGAAACGGACCCTGACAAGCCGGACATGGGTCGACTGCGGAATTGGTCACGGCGGTACGACACGCAGCAGTCTCGACGAGTAATCGAGCAGGCGTCTCCCTCTTCGAGCAGCGACGAGAGCATCAGCGACTCGGACGATGAAGATACCCAACGGCGCGGTGAACGAGGTGGAGCAGGCTCACGGCGATCCCACCAACCAGTGTATTACTCAGACGATGACGATTCTGACGCCGATAGCTCGGACGATGACGATGGAAGCTCAGGATCGAGTAGTGGACGTTCACGAAGCGAGTCCGAGAGGCGACGACGGGGACGGCATCCACGGCGAAATCAGCGGAAGCGACACGAGCCACGAGAAGGACACAGACGCGAGAGAAACGAACCAGCAACACGCGAACCTCAACCAAGACCGGGCAGCATTAAGAACCTGGAGTTGCCTGTATTCACGCCAGCCCCGGGAGTATCAGCCGCCACTTGGGTGGATCGAGTAGATCTAGCGTTGCAGGGAGCTCGGGCTTCTGGACAAGGAGAATGGTCTGATCACGCGCTCTATTTTATCTTGGGTAACAAGTTGATGGAGAGTGCCGCGATGTGGTGGGTGACGATGAACCGGAGGTTGACGCGTAGGCAGCAGACCTGGACGTACTTGAAGAAGGAGCTATTGAAGAGGTTTGGACCCCGGAAGAATAAAGCAGCGGCCGAATGGAGAGTGAACAACCGAACGATGCTGAACGGGGAGTCATACGACGACTTCGCGGCAGGGTTACGGAGAGCGGCGGATAGGAATCGAGTCAGCGAGCGGGTGTTCCTGGCTCAGTACTACAGAAACTTGGACAAGACCACCCGGCAGCTTGTCAAGATGGAGCCGAAACCAAGAACACTGGAAGAAGCAGTCGCCAAGACCAACAGGATTGACGATCCAGCTGACAATATTGCGCAAGGCATGCGGAACATCGGTCAAGCTTTCCCGATGGCGCCCCAGACACAGTTGGCGACGGTGGCAGGAACTATGGGCCAGACGGTGGTGATCCCAGGAGTCGGAGGGATGAGTCTGCCGGCGGAACTCACAGAAGCGGTGGTAAACTCGACGGCAGCAGAACCAGCCAACAAGGATGCCGTGACCGTCTTCACCAACCAGCAGGGCATATGGAACGACTATGCCGGGATCTATGAGAAGCCGCCTGGTAGAAAATGGAATGGGCGTTTTTGGGAGAAGGTAGCAGGGAAGCGGAAGGTACGACGATCCCCTTCAACCCCTGGAGAGCCAAAGAAGACGCGAACCAAGCGAACCCGCGAAGACTCCGGCAGCGAGAACAAGCAGGAGAATGCAGAATCGAGGAAACGGAAGACGTCCACTAAGTCGACTGCCGACACGGAACGCAAAGCGGTTGCACGAGTTGGCGCCCTCCGGCAGCAGACAGCGAATCACACGAACAATCCGGGGTGCTTCAGATGCGGCGCCACGGATCACTACAGCTCACAGTGCTCGGCCGCACCCCAATGTTATGCCTGCCGAAAACCCGGTCACTTTGCTAAGGAATGTCCGGACGCCACCGCGAAGGCCAAGAACGACGAGTACCTCAAACAGCGAGCAGCCCGTAACGCAACGGAGTCGGGAAACGGCGAGCGGACGCAGTAGGGGGAGTACGGTGTCCGGTAGCAGAACAGCAGGGTCCCCAACGAACGGTGAAGCACGTTCGGTTCACTGAGCCGGTGACGGAATTGAGACGACCGACTTGGACCAGCGCGTGTCGAGCCACGATACGAAGATTGACTGCTGAAGGGTTTGCAACGAGAGACGAAAGGAGCGACGATCTGTCACGGCAGGATGATGCGCGATGTGGAGTCCCGAGTGGAAGCGAGAAGAAGGAGGGCGACTTTGACGAGGACGAATTGACGACGGTGGATTTCGCCACGCGCACAGTGGTGGTTGGAAGAACGGCGGTCCGAGATTGGGTGGATGAGATGCAGGAAGATGCAGAGGAGCGCGACGACACACGAGCTGCGGTGTATCTAGCCACCGTACGGCCAGCGATGGCATCGGCGAAATTCTCCCGACTGGAGCGAGAATACGAGCGATCCCGACGGTCGGCTGGACTGGAGAAGGAAACTCAGAAGCGGTTTCAATCTGGGGAAGGCGCCGTTACAGTCGGTGAAGCTGCCACAGATACCGGAGATGGTGGTACATTGAATGCGGGTGGCGAGGGAACGGCTAGCGGTAGGCGGAACAGACGTCGACATCACACAGACGGTGGAGAGCAGTAACAAACTCGGCGACACTAGCAGTTCTGATACAGTGGCCTTGCCGACTGAGACGGAGGCATCGGGTGACGACCACGCTAGTTGTAGTAACCTCAGCCAAAGGATCGATGACGCGGGACAATTGCGACGGAATCGACAGCGGCGACGACTGAGTAAGAAAACGAAGAAACGGAAACGAGTCCAGCGAGCCCAAGCCAAGTCGAAACGAGCCGATCGAGTGCTGAGTCAAGTAGCGGATGAACACCGACGAGCAGCACGGGAACGTGAATCTAATGCAGCGCTGGAGCTATTGCAGAAGCGACAAGAACGCCGTAATCATGACGAAGAACCCGATATCGAAGAAGAACCGGCGCGCGTAAGTCTGGTGCAGCGACACGATGAGGCCGATACTGACGGTGCAGCGCAATATGTGAGTGCTGATGACGGGTTGCCAACGGCGCGTGTGACGATCGGAGGTGAGGAGAAGCTCATCAAATTGGACAGTTGTGCACGATACTCGGTAGCAGGGACGGCATGGATGTCGTACGGCGATAAGCTTCCCAGTAAGGCACCGGTAGATTACGTGGAAGGTATCGGTGGATTCCTACTGGACGTGATCGGAGTATGGCGGTTCGGATTCAAGAACGTGTTCGGTGAGACGATTCAGGTGGATGCGTGTGTCATTTCGGGATGGACGGATGAATTCCTGCTCGGTGTCGACTTCATGACGGCGAAGGAGGCCAATATGGACTTCAAGAGTAACGAAGTTAAGTATACGGAGAACGGCCGCGCAGTGGTGATTCCTTTCGTGACGAACGACAGCGACGGTGGGCGGAAAGTTGCAGCAGTCCGGGTAGCTGGGAGGGCGCAGATAGCGGCGAGCGCGGTGACTCCTATCGAGGTCTCCGTGGCAGCTAAAGATGGGGAGTGTGGAATCTTTCTCCCGACTCACTCGACTGGAGCGGTATTACTTGCGGCGACGATGACGACGGCGCGCGGCGGACGTGCGTGGATTCCCGCTGTTAACACGAACGGAGCGCCCGCAAAGCTGCCAAACAAGAAGGAGCTCGGCACCTGGTTACCTGTTGATGAAGACATGACGGTTCTTGGCGTAAACCAACGTATGGATGCGGGTCGACTGGATGAGTGGATTAAGAGTTTAGGCGATGACGAAACACCATTAGACAACGAAGCGGACTTGCAGATTGGGGTGGAGGAACCAGAAGCAAGGATGTTGGTAAAACGACTTCTCCGAGTGTACCGGAAGTTGTCGGCAGACACCAGTGACTGTCCACCAGCCACGGCCTTGAACATTGAGCACCACATCGATACTGGAGACACGGCCCCCATAATGATGAAGCGACGACGGCACTCCCAGTCGGAGGACCAGGTTATCGAAGAAAATGTGGACAAGATGTTGAAAGCAGGCGTCATTGAAGAGGGAAATGGTGCGTGGGGCTTTCCGGTTGTCTTGGTCCGTAAGAAAGATGGAGAAGTGAGATTTTGCATCGATTACCGCGCATTGAATAAAGTGACGAAGAAAGACGTTTACCCCTTACCAAGAATTGATGAGACGCTGGAGGCGTTGGGAGGAGCGTTGCTCTTTACGACTTTGGATTTGAAAGCGGGCTACTGGCAGATACTAGTGGCACTAGCTGATAGAGACAAAACGGCCTTTACTACGAAGAAGGGTCTGTTTCGGTTCCTACGTATGCCGTTCGGGTTGACCAATGCACCTTCAACGTTCCAACGGATGATGAATAGCGTTCTGCGAGGGCTCACATGGAGTACCTGCCTAGTGTATCTAGATGATATAGTGATTTTCACGCGTGGAGGTATCGAGCGGCACATACTCGAAGTGGCCACGGTCTTGGAAAGATTGGAGAGAGCTGGGCTAACGTTGAAATTGAAGAAATGCCGGTTCGCGGCACGATCTATGGAGTACCTCGGCCACGAATTGAGCAATGAAGGTGTGAGACCGCTGCAACGACTGGTGACAGCCGTGCAGGATTTTCCAGCGCCACGAGATGCAGTAGAAGTCAAGCGGTTCGTACATCTAGCCGGCTACTACCGTCGGTTTGTACAGGGGTTCGGCTCCTTAATGGCCCCGCTAACCAAGCTACTACGGAAAAAAGAGGCGTGGGAATGGACGGCAGCACAGGAGAGAGCTTTCAATGAGGTGAAGAAGGTCCTCACCAATAAACCTCTGCTGCGGTATCCGGATTTTCGACTGCCCTTCACGGTAGTCACTGATGCAAGTAAAGTCGGCTTAGGAGCGTGCCTCATGCAGGACCACGGGCAGGGCATGCAACCGGTGGGATACGCTAGCAAGGTGAATAGCGAAGCCGAGAGCAAATACGGTATCACGGAGCTGGAGTGTTTGGCAGTTGTATGGGCCATCAAGCTGTACAGACCCTACCTCTATGGCCGGCGATTCACGATTTTGACGGATCACTCTGCTTTGAAATGGCTCATGACGAGTCCTAACCTGGGTGGGAAGCTACATCGTTGGGCGCTCACGCTTCAGGAATTTGACTTCGACGTACAGTATCGACCCGGCAGCACTAACGTGGTGGCTGACGCGTTGTCCCGTGCACCCATAGCAGCTTCGGTTCGGGCGGCTGTTGGACGACGAAAACGTGCGAAGCTTCGTGCGAGAACGACTACGGCGGACGACGCGCGAGCGGCGAGCGATGCAGGATCACCAAGTGTAGAGCAGTGGCCGCAAGCGGAGGCAGCGAGGCCAGCGGCTCCAGAAGATGGGCGTCAGGCTGGATACAGTGTGTACAAGGGGGCGGACGACACTACACCCTCGATGACTAAGACGCGGCTCCGGGAGGCACGGCGAGTAGATGAACGGGAACGGCGGAACGACAAGAAGCGGCAGTCGGAGTGCGCCACGGCCTCAGCAGCTATAGATGGCGACGGGCGAGGATCCAGCACGGAGCTGACCAAGGGGCAGATTACCATGCCACGGAGAAGGAGACGGAAGGCAGAGACGATTACGCAGCACGCGAATGAGCATAACAAGCGGAAGAGTACGCCGACGACTGAGCAGCCGGCGACGATGTCTCGGAGCGAGGCACTGAAAAGGACGCCAGCTGAGTCACGCGAAGTACGGCGCGAGCTGGTAGTTGAAGAAGCTAGGCCAATGAACACCGAGGAACGAAGTCGGACACACATGTTGAGGCTGAAGTGAACCCTGCAGCGCGACCGCAAACGACTGCGACAGCCATACACAAGCGGAAGGGGCAAGTTCAGCGGGGACGAACAGCACCCCAGACAACCACCTTGCAGCTGGCGGACGATGAGATAATAGCGGCGCAAAAGGAGAGTCGACTAGTGCAGCGGCTGACAGAAGCTGGTGAATACCGAGGAAGAAAGGTGTCACTAACGTTCGGGATCACGGTAATCGAGACGGCCATGGGGCAACGGGTAATCCTACCACCGGCGCTTTGGGCGAAGGCTTTCAAGGAAGCGCATGACTCAGTGTGGGCAGGCCATTTACGGGGTCCTCATACGTACGCACGATTACAGCATTTGTACTGGTGGCCGAACCTCCAACGCGAAGTAACACGCTGGGTGACGGGATGCCAAGAGTGTGGTAGTAGGAAGGCTCGACCTCGAGAAGTGATTCCACCGCTACGGAGCATACGAGGCGGAGATGTGGGTGACCGATGGGCTCTGGATGTTGCGGGGCCTTTACCTGCGAGTGATGGTGGAGAACGTTTTGTAGTTGCGGCAGTCGAGTATGTTACAAGGTACGCGGTAGCGGCGACGGTGAAGAACCACACAGCGGAGAACGTGGCGGAGTTCTTGATGAAGGACGTTGTGCTCAAGTTTGGTCCATTTCGAGAGCTGATGACGGACGGAGCTCCCGAACTCACGGGCAAGTTGATTGAAGAACTGGTGATGCTTTTGCAGGCGAGACAGACAAACCCTGTACCGTACAGACCGCAGTTGGTCGGTCTGGTGGAACGATTCAATAGAACGTGGAAGGACATAGTGGCTATCTCCATGAACGACGGTAGACAGCGAGACTGGGATAGATGGGTGCCGTTCGCAGTGTATGCGTATAATTCTGGACGACATTCTACGGTTGCTCTGTCACCAAACGAGTTGATGATGGGGAAGCGATTGCGAAGCCCAAACGAACTCTTGCGGGCGACAAGTCAACGAGAAGCCGGGGAACTTGACGAGTATCACCGTAAACTGATAGCGACAATGAAGGAAAGCCACGCTATTGCAGAACGTGCACGCGAGCGAGAGCAGGAGCGACAAGCCAGATACTACGCGCGGAAGGTGCGGCAAACGAAGACGTTTAAACCAGGAGATCACGTTTGGATGTTTCGGCCTCCTCGTGGGCCAGGGGCGTCCAAATTTGTGCATCAATGGGTAGGACCGTTGCGGATTCTCGAGCCGGCTGGTTACGACAACTTTCTACTAGAACGCGAGGACGGAGAAGACGCGGAGAGGCTGTTGGCGCACGTGTCATTTTTAGTATCGTATCACGAACCGGCAGATTTCCTAGCGACGACGGCGGCGGATATTGAAGCTGCACTGGAAAACGAAAATGAGCAAATGGGACGGGAACATGCAGCGACGGCAGAAACGGTTGCTGGAGCAACGGCGGCTCCCGTACATGCAACAGCGGCTCCGAGAGGAACGAAGCGAACTCGAGGAACAACTACGAACGAGGAACCAGCCGAATCCGAGAGTGAACCGATGGTGGAGCTGCGAAGGAGACGACGACGCAATGCGGCAGGGCAGTATACCCTCGACTACGAAGTACGCCCTGTACGACCGGGAGGGAACCGATATCCTGACGGCCCGAGAGACGAAACCGATGGACGAAGATGGTTGTCGATGCAGGAGTACGAACAGCAGTTCCGACACGCTGGAGTCGTGGAAGACTCCATTGATGTGAAGTCGTGTAGCAGGTCAGTGGGCGCAAGGGATGAACCCAGAGTGATCGATCGAAGACAACGGACCGGAAGGACAGTGGGCGTTGAACAACACCGAAGAGGTGCATGGATTGAGATTGAGCGGCTGCAGGACGACGAGATCCTGGCGAACCAGGATTGAAGTGGCGAAGTGCAAGGTGGCTGGTGGCTCCAGAGGATGCTTCGAACGAGGACTCAGGTTGAGCGACTTCGTAGCCGTCCTCCACTTACAGAATTGCGGGCGAGCGAGCAGCCGGCATCCACTTACAGAATTGCGGGCGAGCGAGCAGCCGGCATCCACTTACAGAATTGCGGGCGAGCGAGCAGCCGGCATCCACTTACAGAATTGCGGGCGAGCGAGCAGCCGGCATCCACTTACAGAATTGCGGGCGAGCGAGCAGCCGGCATCCACTTACAGAATTGCGGGCGAGCGAGCAGCCGGCAGCCACTTCCGAAATTGCGGGCGAGCGAGTAGACGGGATCAACTTCCGAAGTTGCGAGCGGGTGAGCGAGCGGCTTGTGGAATTTGGGCACTTTGAGCGGACAAACGAGTATTGGCGGACTCTTCGGACGCGAAGGGGACGAACGAACGGACTTGGGGCGAACGACGCACCAGACACTGAGTGAGGAGCGCCGGAAGGACAGGAGGTGCGGATACACTCGGCAGTGGAGGACTACAGGTCATACCTGCGGAGCTTGGACGACCCAGAGTACACCGGATCCTACCAGGGGGCGCAGAACTGTTGCAGGATTGATCATTGCGTGGGGATCGAGTACTGTGACGAGGCGAGCGCGTAATACCTACACTGGGGACGGAAGGGCTCTGTGGATCAACCAGTTCGTGTAGCTAGACCAGTAGGACGAAAGGATCGAGGGTAGAGCGCACTAGTGGAACGAGAATTGTATTGACGGTTAATAAATAGGATCGAGTGATCCGGCGCAGACGCTGAGTGGCGTCTGTCGGCCAGAGCGAGAGTTGAGCGAGTAGCGGACAGAGGTGAACCCGGACAACAAGCAGGGGCATACGACCTACCCCACGGTTCGGGTAAGGGAGACAACCGCTACAAAACAAAACGTTAGTGAGGACCCTATCGACCAGTCCGTTGTGACCCAAACCGAAGCAGCTTGAGAGACAGCAACTACGCGCAGTCACTCTGGTTCACGACTGCCAACATGCCTTGACAACCGCAACGCGAGCGACGGACGTCACTAGCCAGAGGATATCTTTCGGCCCCATTGCCATCTCCGCTGCACCGGACACTGCACCCTGCACGAGGTGAAGCTTCCGACTGCACGCGCACAACAGAACCGCGGCAGCTCGATGTTTGTCGACTTCGACAACTACGGTATAGCCCCTCTACGGTAAACCCCTCAGAGATGAGCAGACTTTGCAACACACTTCACTGAGCTTACATCCATTCCGTACGTGAACTCCTTTGAGGCCGTTGTGCTATTGCTCTCAGTGATCCACTTCACCACGATATATCCAGTCGTATCAAACCCGGAGGAGGAGCCGGGCCTTGAACGAGATTCCTTTGTGTCCAACTCAGGGGCTCCCCGGGGAGGTTATTCATTTATTGATGGTGGAGCCAGGACTCATAATAATAATAATAGGGAGTCTATTTGAGACAACGTCAAACAAAAAGATACTAATGAACCTAAGTACGAATCACGATTTAGGTGCACCATTGCCCAGAGGAGCATCTTATCTTTCATTTGAGCCCTTGTTTGCCTCAAGAAGTCTAAAACCTAAGAATTTATGGTTGTCCAAAAAAATGATCTCCATTTTCGTGCCCCCCAAATGGCGGTACATTTTGAATCACTGTGAGCTCAATATTTGCTCAATCTTTTTGACTTTGTGTTTATTTGAAAGCGCTTGTGAAAAGCTATTTAATCAGAGTAGTTTTACGTTCCCTACAGTGTCAAAAACACACCAAATGTCACATGTCCGATTAGATACGAAAACTGATTGGTCAACTTTAAATGCGATTATCTCGATAACTCTAAATGGCGCATTAGTATCATTTGGTTCTGCGTTGTCTCATTTAACCTTTGTTAATAGCTTCCTGGTAGAGTTTGAGCCTGTTGATTAGCCTGTGCTTAGTCTTCCGTAGCCATTTAGCTGGCGGTGGGGCTGGATCCAGTGGATCCTGATCCGGTGTCATACCATCGACGAAACATTCCAAAGTAAGTTGAAACTGTAACCCTGCAACTCTCGTTTCCGCCAAAAACCTGTCTCGTCGTGCAACGGCTTGAAGCTGGCGTAAGCATGTGCTCCACATATATTCGAGTTGCTGCCGCGCTCGCCACTTCTCGCCTTTGTGTACCACTTGATTTCGTAGCTGCCAAAGCAGTGTAAATCCGATACTGCATAATGCCCACCAGATCCGCTGTACCATTTCAGCATTCTCCGGTCGCCACTGTCCATACCGATTCACTATCCGCTGCTTCATTCTTGTTCCAATCTCCGGCGTCTCCCTCGCCGCAAAGTAGCTCTTGAATGCTTCCAGCCGCTGGTCTGAAACCTCAAAGCCCAGCCAGTGCTCCAGGCATCGTCTCCAAAATTGCTTTGCACGCTTGCAGTCCCACATTATGTGTGTTATCGTGACTTTGGAAACGTTGCAAGAGGTGTCCATAGGACAACCCCGATGCATGTCTCCTGCAAAGTGCAAATTGAGCTGTTGTGTTGCCATTCGGAATACCACCCAGACTTGGTAGTCTGTCAACGTGTCTCGGTGCGCCCACAGTTGTCGAGGCTCTTGTGTCTGTTGCCCCCTTATCCATTCATCCGCTGCACCTCTTGATGTCCACTTTGTAATTACCTTATCGAGTGCGGGACCCGCCTCCTTCCGCAGTCTTGATCTCGGTTGTCGCTTGAGTTCTTTGAGAATATTCTTGTTTTTGGTTTTGTCAGCTACGTCCCACGGAAATCCGTGGAGTAAAGGGTTGGCTTGGAACACCACTTTCCTTCCGTGTTTGCGAAGTCGTTTAGCGTCCTTGGTCGCGTTGTGGTGCGAAACTACCTCCCAGTCCAATCCATTCGCTCCTTGCCCTAGCAGGATCTGCTTGCTACCGTCTCTTGTTGACCCAATTGTGAAGGTGCGTGACCCTTGCACTAGTTTCCACTTGTATGAGGCCTTGAGTTTTGGCGGCTTGCGCAGCGTTAATGGAGGTGGACTTCCTAATTTCTGACCTGGGCACAGCCTCGGCGAGCTGAGCAGGATCGCCAGTAGCCACTGGAGCCAGGACTCATGAGTGCACATGGTGCCGGCGTGCGTAATGGTGTCCTTTAAAGTAGGGTCGCGCGCTGATAGGGAGAAAAGAATCTACACATGTTTACGTAACCACCAGTCTTTTTAAATGTCTCAGCCTGACATAAGTTCAAATATTTTGGGTTTAAGTTGGTGCCCAAAATCGGTTCTCCATAAAAACTAAAACAAAATTATTAATTGGAATTGGATTTTTTCTGCGATCTTCATCGATCTTCATCAAATGGCATCTTTTAATCTACAAAAACCCAACTATAGTTTACACTGTAGGTGGGTCTTTCCAATCATTTCACCCATAATTAATGTCATTTCACCCAGATTTAAAAGAGAAGAAGAGGACGCCTTTTTAAATTATTTAAAAAGAAGAAACATCATGTTCCAGACATGTGTAGCTTTTACCTAGGATTTGAGCCAATCAGCTACGGAGGTTGTTCGGAAGACATTACAGCTACACTACGGTCTTGACATCGCGCGCAATGAACGCCTTCGTCACGGTGGGGACTACCAAGTTCGATGCACTAATTAAGGCGCTGGACACAGACGAGTGTCTTTCTGCGTTGACGGCGCGGGGCTTCACGGCTCTACGGCTGCAGATCGGCCATGGGGAGCACCTGCCGCGTGGGTCGTTCCCTGGCCTGGAGCTGAGCTTCTACCGCCACGACCCGCAGTACAAGAGCGACGTGGCCCGGGCCGATCTGGTCATCAGCCACGCTGGTGCCGGCTCCATCATGGACAGTCTGGCACTCAAGAAGAAGCTCGTGGTTGTGGTCAATACAGCGCTCATGGACAACCACCAGACGGAGCTGGCCGAGGCTATGGCCGACCAAAACTACTGTCTGCAAACGTCTGTGCAAGGCTTACAGGCCGTGCTGGAGACCGGCAACTGGGACAACCTCCAGCCGTACCCACTGCCGGACGAAGATGCCTTCCCCGATCTTGTAGACGCTGTAATGGGGGTCTCCAAGGAGCAGTAAAGGCCGAAAATGAACTCATATAACTGTTAACCAGGTCTTTTACTACTGCTGTACTCATACGTCAGTGTCAATGGCGTCGACGACATCAAGAAGCGCCCCCACGACAGCCGTTCCGATGGCCGCTGCAGACAGCTCGGCTGGACTTGGTTCAGGAAGTTCAACTACCTCGACGAAATCGGCGTCGCGGACGTCATCATCCCTGGCCTCAGGTAGATCATTGCCTTTATTGTTGTATCTCCAAGGCGGCACAGCGGTAATGTCGGGCTTAGGTGGCGTCATAACACCCTTTAGTGCATCCTCCTCCTTCTTGTTAGCATCTCCTAGAGCTGGAGCAATGAACACAGCCGAATCCCAGTCGTCCGTGTCCTCAAGGTTAAGTTCGACGGTATCGATAAGCCCCAGCAGTGTACCGATGACAGCACTAGTCACAGCGGCAGTGGACACAACACGAGGAGAAGTTACTTTGACTTCGACCGCATTGACGAGTTCCTGTGTGGTAGCTTCAACCACAGCCTCCAGCTCTATTTCGTCCAATTTGTCGGCAATATTCAGTGCAGTCTCGTTGGTCATCTCAGTAACCTCCTCATCAGCTTTAACACCCCCATTCGACTCTGTGATACCACCTCCACCCAAGTTTTCATCCAAATCAGCAACCACCAACGATCCATCATAACCCAACGTCTTCTCAAGCGTCTTCAAGGACAGCACGGCTCCCATCGACGCCTCTGTAGCCACATTTGGTAAAGCAGCCACCACCTCGACCACGTCTGCAGGCTCCACGTGTTCCTCGTCGGCCATCGCGGTCTCCGCCGCCGCCTCCGGTTCGACCGCCACTTCGACGGCGGCTTCCTCTTCCACCGCACCAGCAGTGCTCTCCTCCACAGCAGCCTCCACGGCGGACTCGACGGCGGACACGAGCGCCTCGGCAGCGGCCGTCACCTCGACCACGTCTGCAGCCTCCACGTGTTCCTCGTCGGCCATCGCGGTCTCCGCCGCCGCCTCCGGTTCGACCGCCACTTCGACGGCGGCTTCCTCTTCCACCGCACCAGCAGTGCTCTCCTCCACAGCAGCCTCCACGGCGGACTCGACAGCGGACTCGACAGCGGACTCGACGGCGGACACGAGCGCCTCGGCAGCAGCCGTCACCTCGACCACGTCTGCAGGCTCCACGTGTTCCTCGTCGGCCATTGCGGTCTCCGCCGCCGCCTCCGGTTCGACCGCCACTTCGACGGCGGCTTCCTCTTCCACCGCACCAGCAGTGCTCTCCTCCACAGCAGCCTCCACGGCGGACTTGACAGCGGACTCGACGGCGGACACGAGCGCCTCGGCAGCAGCCGTCACCTCGACCACGTCTGCAGGCTCCACGTGTTCCTCGTCGGCCATTGCGGTCTCCGCCGCCGCCTCCGGTTCGACCGCCACTTCGACGGCGGCTTCCTCTTCCACCGCACCAGCAGTGCTCTCCTCCACAGCAGCCTCCATGGCGGACTCGACAGCGGACTCGACGGCGGACACGACGGCGGACACGAGCGCCTCGGCAGCAGCCGTCACCTCGACCACGTCTGCAGGCTCCACGTGTTCCTCGTCGGCCATTGCGGTCTCCGCCGCCGCCTCCGGTTCGACCACCACTTCGACGGCGGCTTCCTCTTCCACCGCACCAGCAGTGCTCTCCTCCACAGCAGCCTCCACGGCGGACTCGACGGCGGACACGAGCGCCTCGGCAGCAGCCGTCACCTCGACCACGTCTGCAGGCTTCACGTGTTCCTCGTCGGCCATCGCGGTCTCCGCCGCCGCCTCCGGTTCGACCGCCACTTCGACGGCGGCTTCCTCTTCCACCGCACCAGCAGTGCTCTCCTCCACAGCAGCCTCCACGGCGGACTCGACAGCGGACTCGACAGCGGACTCGACGGCGGACACGAGCGCCTCGGCAGCAGCCGTCACCTCGACCACGTCTGCAGGCTCCACGTGTTCCTCGTCGGCCATTGCGGTCTCCGCCGCCGCCTCCGGTTCGACCGCCACTTCGACGGCGGCTTCCTCTTCCACCGCAGCAGCAGTGCTCTCCTCCACAGCAGCCTCCACGGCGGACTCGACGGCGGACACGAGCGCCTCGGCAGCGGCCGTCACCTCGACCACGTCTGCAGCCTCCACGTGTTCCTCGTCGGCCATCGCGGTCTCCGCCGCCGCCTCCGGTTCGACCGCCACTTCGACGGCGGCTTCCTCTTCCTCCGCACCAGCAGTGCTCTCCTCCACAGCAGCCTCCACGGCGGACTCGACAGCGGACTCGACGGCGGACACGAGCGCCTCGGCAGCAGCCGTCACCTCGACCACGTCTGCAGGCTCCACGTGTTCCTCGTCGGCCATCGCGGTCTCCGCCGCCGCCTCCGGTTCGACCGCCACTTCGACGGCGGCTTCCTCTTCCTCCGCACCAGCAGTGCTCTCCTCCACAGCAGCCTCCACGGCGGACTCGACAGCGGACTCGACGGCGGACACGAGCGCCTCGGCAGCAGCCGTCACCTCGACCACGTCTGCAGCCTCCACGTGTTCCTCGTCGGCCATTGCGGTCTCCGCCGCCGCCTCCGGTTCGACCACCACTTCGACGGCGGCTTCCTCTTTCACCGCACCAGCAGTGCTCTCCTCCACAGCGGCCTCCACGGCGGACTCGACAGCGGACTCGACGGCGGACACGAGCGCCTCGGCAGCAGCCGTCACCTCGACCACGTCTGCAGGCTCCACGTGTTCCTCGTCGGCCATTGCGGTCTCCGCCGCCGCCTCCGGTTCGACCGCCACTTCGACGGCGGCTTCCTCTTCCACCGCACCAGCAGTGCTCTCCTCCACAGCAGCCTCCACGGCGGACTTGACAGCGGACTCGACGGCGGACACGAGCGCCTCGGCAGCAGCCGTCACCTCGACCACGTCTGCAGGCTTCACGTGTTCCTCGTCGGCCATTGCGGTCTCCGCCGCCGCCTCCGGTTCGACCGCCACTTCGACGGCGGCTTCCTCTTCCACCGCACCAGCAGTGCTCTCCTCCACAGCAGCCTCCATGGCGGACTCGACAGCGGACTCGACGGCGGACACGAGCGCCTCGGCAGCAGCCGTCACCTCGACCACGTCTGCAGGCTCCACGTGTTCCTCGTCGGCCATCGCGGTCTCCGCCGCCGCCTCCGGTTCGACCACCACTTCGACGGCGGCTTCCTCTTCCACCGCACCAGCAGTGCTCTCCTCCACAGCAGCCTCCACGGCGGACTCGACAGCGGACTCGACAGCGGACTCGACGGCGGACACGAGCGCCTCGGCAGCAGCCGTCACCTCGACCACGTCTGCAGCCTCCACGTGTTCCTCGTCGGCCATCGCGGTCTCCGCCGCCGCCTCCGGTTCGACCGCCACTTCGACGGCGGCTTCCTCTTCCACCGCACCAGCAGTGCTCTCCTCCACAGCAGCCTCCACGGCGGACTCGACAGCGGACTCGACAGCGGACTCGACGGCGGACACGAGCGCCTCGGCAGCAGCCGTCACCTCGACCACGTCTGCAGGCTCCACGTGTTCCTCGTCGGCCATCGCGGTCTCCGCCGCCGCCTCCGGTTCGACCGCCACTTCGACGGCGGCTTCCTCTTCCACCGCACCAGCAGTGCTCTCCTCCACAGCAGCCTCCACGGCGGACTCGACAGCGGACTCGACAGCGGACTCGACGGCGGACACGAGCGCCTCGGCAGCAGCCGTCACCTCGTCCACGTCTGCAGGCTTCACGTGTTCCTCGTCGGCCATTGCGGTCTCCGCCGCCGCCTCCGGTTCGACCGCCACTTCGACGGCGGCTTCCTCTTCCACCGCACCAGCAGTGCTCTCCTCCACAGCAGCCTCCATGGCGGACTCGACAGCGGACTCGACGGCGGACACGAGCGCCTCGGCAGCAGCCGTCACCTCGACCACGTCTGCAGGCTCCACGTGTTCCTCGTCGGCCATCGCGGTCTCCGCCGCCGCCTCCGGTTCGACCGCCACTTCGACGGCGGCTTCCTCTTCCACCGCACCAGCAGTGCTCTCCTCCACAGCAGCCTCCACGGCGGACTCGACAGCGGACTCGACAGCGGACTCGACGGCGGACACGAGCGCCTCGGCAGCAGCCGTCACCTCGACCACGTCTGCAGCCTCCACGTGTTCCTCGTCGGCCATTGCGGTCTCCGCCGCCGCCTCCGGTTCGACCACCACTTCGATGGCGGCTTCCTCTTCCACCGCACCAGCAGTGCTCTCCTCCACAGCGGCCTCCATGGCGGACTCGACAGCGGACTCGACGGCGGACACGAGCGCCTCGGCAGCAGCCGTCACCTCGACCACGTCTGCAGCCTCCACGTGTTCCTCGTCGGCCATCGCGGTTTCCGCCACCGCCTCCGGTTCGACCGCCACTTCGACGGCAGCTTCCTCTTCCACCGCACCAGCAGCCTTTTCCTCCACAGCAGCCCCCACGGCGGACTCGACAGCGGACTCGACGGCGGACACGAGCGCCTCGGCAGCAGCCGTCACCTCGACCACGTCTGCAGCCTCCACGTGTTCCTCGTCGGCCATCGCGGTCTCCGCCGCCGCCTCCGGTTCGACCACCACTTCGATGGCGGCTTCCTCTTCCACCGCACCAGCAGTGCTCTCCTCCACAGCGGCCTCCATGGCGGACTCGACAGCGGACTCGACGGCGGACACGAGCGCCTCGGCAGCAGCCGTCACCTCGACCACGTCTGCAGCCTCCACGTGTTCCTCGTCGGCCATCGCGGTTTCCGCCACCGCCTCCGGTTCGACCGCCACTTCGACGGCAGCTTCCTCTTCCACCGCACCAGCAGCCTTTTCCTCCACAGCAGCCCCCACGGCGGACTCGACAGCGGACTCGACGGCGGACACGAGCGCCTCGGCAGCAGCCGTCACCTCGACCACGTCTGCAGCCTCCACGTGTTCCTCGTCGGCCATCGCGGTTTCCGCCACCGCCTCCGGTTCGACCGCCACTTCGACGGCAGCTTCCTCTTCTACCGCACCAGCAGCGCTCTGCTCCACAGCAGCCTCCACGGCGGACTCGACGGCGGACACGAGCGCCTCGGCAGCAGCCGTCACCTCGACCACGTCTGCAGGCTTCACGTGTTCCTCGTCGGCCATTGCGGTCTCCGCCGCCGCCTCCGGTTCGACCGCCACTTCGACGGCGGCTTCCTCTTCCACCGCACCAGCAGTGCTCTCCTCCACAGCAGCCTCCACGGCGGACTCGACAGCGGACTCGACGGCGGACACGAGCGCCTCGGCAGCAGCCGTCACCTCGACCACGTCTGCAGGCTCCACGTGTTCCTCGTCGGCCATCGCGGTCTCCGCCGCCGCCTCCGGTTCGACCGCCACTTCGACGGCGGCTTCCTCTTCCACCGCACCAGCAGTGCTCTCCTCCACAGCAGCCTCCATGGCGGACTCGACAGCGGACTCGACGGCGGACACGAGCGCCTCGGCAGCAGCCGTCACCTCGACCACGTCTGCAGGCTTCACGTGTTCCTCGTCGGCCATCGCGGTCTCCGCCGCCGCCTCCGGTTCGACCGCCACTTCGACGGCGGCTTCCTCTTCCACCGCACCAGCAGTGCTCTCCTCCACAGCAGCCTCCACGGCGGACTTGACAGCGGACTCGACGGCGGACACGAGCGCCTCGGCAGCAGCCGTCACCTCGACCACGTCTGCAGGCTCCACGTGTTCCTCGTCGGCCATCGCGGTCTCCGCCGCCGCCTCCGGTTCGACCGCCACTTCGACGGCGGCTTCCTCTTCCACCGCACCAGCAGTGCTCTCCTCCACAGCAGCCTCCATGGCGGACTCGACAGCGGACTCGACGGCGGACACGAGCGCCTCGGCAGCAGCCGTCACCTCGACCACGTCTGCAGGCTTCACGTGTTCCTCGTCGGCCATCGCGGTCTCCGCCGCCGCCTCCGGTTCGACCGCCACTTCGACGGCGGCTTCCTCTTCCACCGCACCAGCAGTGCTCTCCTCCACAGCAGCCTCCACGGCGGACTTGACAGCGGACTCGACGGCGGACACGAGCGCCTCGGCAGCAGCCGTCACCTCGACCACGTCTGCAGGCTCCACGTGTTCCTCGTCGGCCATTGCGGTCTCCGCCGCCGCCTCCGGTTCGACCGCCACTTCGACGGCGGCTTCCTCTTCCACCGCACCAGCAGTGCTCTCCTCCACAGCAGCCTCCACGGCGGACTCGACAGCGGACTCGACGGCGGACACGAGCGCCTCGGCAGCAGCCGTCACCTCGACCACGTCTGCAGCCTCCACGTGTTCCTCGTCGGCCATTGCGGTCTCCGCCGCCGCCTCCGGTTCGACCACCACTTCGACGGCGGCTTCCTCTTCCACCGCACCAGCAGTGCTCTCCTCCACAGCAGCCTCCACGGCGGACTCGACAGCGGACTCGACAGCGGACTCGACGGCGGACACGAGCGCCTCGGCAGCTGCCGTCACCTCGACCACGTCTGCAGCCTCCACGTGTTCCTCGTCGGCCATTGCGGTCTCCGCCGCCGCCTCCGGTTCGACCACCACTTCGACGGCGGCTTCCTCTTCCACCGCACCAGCAGTGCTCTCCTCCACAGCAGCCTCCACGGCGGACTCGACAGCGGACTCGACGGCGGACACGAGCGCCTCGGCAGCAGCCGTCACCTCGACCACGTCTGCAGGCTCCACGTGTTCCTCGTCGGCCATCGCGGTCTCCGCCGCCGCCTCCGGTTCGACCGCCACTTTGACGGCGGCTTCCTCTTCCACCGCACCAGCAGTGCTCTCCTCCACAGCAGCCTCCACGGCGGACTCGACAGCGGACTCGACGGCGGACACGAGCGCCTCGGCAGCAGCCGTCACCTCGACCACGTCTGCAGCCTCCACGTGTTCCTCGTCGGCCATTGCGGTCTCCGCCGCCGCCTCCGGTTCGACCGCCACTTCGACGGCGGCTTCCTCTTCCACCGCACCAGCAGTGCTCTCCTCCACAGCAGCCTCCACGGCGGACTCGACAGCGGACTCGACAGCGGACTCGACGGCGGACACGAGCGCCTCGGCAGCAGCCGTCACCTCGACCACGTCTGCAGCCTCCACGTGTTCCTCGTCGGCCATTGCGGTCTCCACCGCCGCCTCCGGTTCGACCGCCACTTCGACGGCGGCTTCCTCTTCCACCGCACCAGCAGTGCTCTCCTCCACAGCAGCCTCCACGGCGGACTCGACAGCGGACTCGACGGCGGACACGAGCGCCTCGGCAGCAGCCGTCACCTCGACCACGTCTGCAGCCTCCACGTGTTCCTCGTCGGCCATTGCGGTCTCCGCCGCCGCCTCCGGTTCGACCGCCACTTCGACGGCGGCTTCCTCTTCCACCGCACCAGCAGTGCTCTCCTCCACAGCAGCCTCCACGGCGGACTCGACAGCGGACTCGACAGCGGACTCGACGGCGGACACGAGCGCCTCGGCAGCAGCCGTCACCTCGACCACGTCTGCAGCCTCCACGTGTTCCTCGTCGGCCATCGCGGTCTCCGCCGCCGCCTCCGGTTCGACCACCACTTCGACGGCGGCTTCCTCTTCCACCGCACCAGCAGTGCTCTCCTCCACAGCAGCCTCCACGGCGGACTCGACAGCGGACTCGACAGCGGACTCGACGGCGGACACGAGCGCCTCGGCAGCAGCCGTCACCTCGACCACGTCTGCAGGCTCCACGTGTTCCTCGTCGGCCATCGCGGTCTCCGCCGCCGCCTCCGGTTCGACCGCCACTTCGACGGCGGCTTCCTCTTCCTCCGCACCAGCAGTGCTCTCCTCCACAGCAGCCTCCACGGCGGACTCGACAGCGGACTCGACGGCGGACATGAGCGCCTCGGCAGCAGCCGTCACCTCGACCACGTCTATAGGCTCCACGTGTTCCTCATCGGCCATCGCGGTCTCCGCCGCCGCCTCCGGTTCGACCGCCACTTCGACGGCGGCTTCCTCTTCCACCGCACCAGCAGTGCTCTCCTCCACAGCAGCCTCCACGGCGGACTCGACAGCGGACTCGACGGCGGACACGAGCGCCTCGGCAGCAGCCGTCACCTCGACCACGTCTGCAGGCTCCACGTGTTCCTCGTCGGCCATCGCGGTCTCCGCCGCCGCCTCCGGTTCGACCGCCACTTCGACGGCGGCTTCCTCTTCCACCGCACCAGCAGTGCTCTCCTCCACAGCAGCCTCCACGGCGGACTCGACAGCGGACTCGACAGCGGACTCGACGGCGGACACGAGCGCCTCGGCAGCAGCCGTCACCTCGACCACGTCTGCAGCCTCCACGTGTTCCTCGTCGGCCATCGCGGTTTCCGCCACCGCCTCCGGTTCGACCGCCACTTCGACGGCGGCTTCCTCTTCCACCGCACCAGCAGTGCTCTCCTCCACAGCAGCCCCCACGGCGTCCACTGTCTCGGCAAGTGCGGCCACGACAGCCACGCTGGCAGCGGCGACCTCAACAGCACTGGCGTCCTCGCTTGGAGACGACGGTTCCGGCTGCTCGCTCATTACCACCGGTGTCGCGGACTCCACCTCTTCTACTGCCACACTCGCTTCGCCAACGACCTGTTCCTCCTCCGCCATTGCACGCGCTGCAGATTCCACCGCACTCACCAGAGCATCAGCAGCCGCTGCCACCTCGGCCTCAGAGGCGGCCTCAGACACGGCGTCCACCACCTGGGCCACGGCCGCTGCCACTTCGATCGGTTCCTCGGCGACCACCTCTGGAACAGACTGCGCAGCCGCCTCCTCTCCGAACTCGTCGTCCGCGTACTCCGATTCGGCCTCCACGGCGTCCACTGTCTCGGCAAGTGCGGCCACGACAGCCACGCTGGCAGCGGCGACCTCAACAGCACTGGTGTCCTCGCTTGGAGACGACGGTTCCGGCTGCTCGCTCATTACCACCGGTGTCGCGGGCTCCTCCTCGTCTACTGCCACACTCGCTTCGCCAACGGCCTGTTCCTCCTCCGCCATTGCACGCGCTGCAGATTCCACCGCACTCAACAGAGCATCAGCAGCCGCTGCCACCTCGGCCTCAGAGGCGGCCTCAGACACGGCGTCCACCACCTGGGCCACGGCCGCTGCCACTTCGATCGGTTCCTCGGCGACCACCTCTGGAACAGACTGCGCAGTCGCCTCCTCTCCGAACTCGTCGTCCGCGTACTCCGACTCGGCCTCCACGGCGTCCACTGTCTCGGCAAGTGCGGCCACGACAGTCACGCTGGCAGCGGCGACCTCAACAGCACTGGCGTCCTCGCTTGGAGACGACGGTTCCGGCTGCTCGCTCATTACCACCGGTGTCGCGGGCTCCTCCTCGTCTACTGCCACACTCGCTTCGCCAACGGCCTCTTCCTCCTCCGCCATTGCACGCGCTGCAGATTCCACCACACTCAACAGAGCATCAGCAGCCGCTGCCACCTCGGCCTCAGAGGCGGCCTCAGACACGGCGTCCACCACCTGGGCCACGGCCGCTGCCACTTCGATCGGTTCCTCGGCGACCACCTCTGGAACAGACTGCGCAGCCGCCTCCTCTCCGAACTCGTCGTCCGCGTACTCCGACTCGGCCTCCACGGCGTCCACTGTCTCGGCAAGTGCGGCCACGACAGCCACGCTGGCAGCGGCGACCTCAACAGCACTGGCGTCCTCGCTTGGAGACGACGGTTCCGGCTGCTCGCTCATTACCACCGGTGTCGCGGGCTCCTCCTCGTCTACTGCCACACTCGCTTCGCCAACGGCCTCTTCCTCCTCCGCCATTGCACGCGCAGCAGATTCCACCACACTCAACAGAGCATCAGCAGCCGCTGCCACCTCGGCCTCAGAGGCGGCCTCAGACACGGCGTCCACCACCTGGGCCACGGCCGCTGCCACTTCGATCGGTTCCTCGGCGACCACCTCTGGAACAGACTGCGCAGCCGCCTCCTCTCCGAACTCGTCGTCCGCGTACTCCGACTCGGCCTCCACGGCGTCCACTGTCTCGGCAAGTGCGGCCACGACAGCCACGCTGGCAGCGGCGACCTCAACAGCACTGGCGTCCTCGCTTGGAGACGACGGTTCCGGCTGCTCGCTCATTACCACCGGTGTCGCGGGCTCCTCCTCGTCTACTGCCACACTCGCTTCGCCAACGGCCTGTTCCTCCTCCGCCATTGCACGCGCTGCAGATTCCACCGCACTCAACAGAGCATCAGCAGCCGCTGCCACCTCGGCCTCAGAGGCGGCCTCAGACACGGCGTCCACCACCTGGGCCACGGCCGCTGCCACTTCGATCGGTTCCTCGGCGACCACCTCTGGAACAGACTGCGCAGCCGCCTCCTCTCCGAACTCGTCGTCCGCGTACTCTGACTCGGCCTCCACGGCGTCCACTGTCTCGGCAAGTGCGGCCACGACAGCCACGCTGGCAGCGGCGACCTCAGCAGCACTGGCGTCCTCGCTTGGAGACGACGGTTCCGGCTGCTCGCTCATTGCCACCGGTGCCGCAGACTCCTCCTCTTCTACTGCCACACTCGCTTCGCCAACGGCCTCTTCCTCCTCCGCCATTGCACGCGCTGCAGATTCCACCGCACTCAACAGAGCATCAGCAGCCGCTGCCACCTCGGCCTCAGAGGCGGCCTCAGACACGGCGTCCACCACCTGGGCCACGGCCGCTGCCACTTCGATCGGTTCCTCGGCGACCACCTCTGGAACAGACTGCGCAGCCGCCTCCTCTCCGAACTCGTCGTCCGCGTACTCTGACTCGGCCTCCACGGCGTCCACTGTCTCGGCAAGTGCGGCCACGACAGCCACGCTGGCAGCGGCGACCTCAGCAGCACTGGCGTCCTCGCTTGGAGACGACGGTTCCGGCTGCTCGCTCATTGCCACCGGTGCCGCAGACTCCTCCTCTTCTACTGCCACACTCGCTTCGCCAACGGCCTCTTCCTCCTCCGCCATTGCACGCGCAGCAGATTCCACCGCACTCACCAGAGCATCAGCAGCCGCTGCCACCTCGGCCTCAGAGGTGGCCTCAGACACGGCGTCCACCACCTGGGCCACGGTCGCTGCCACTTCGATCGGTTCCTCGGCGACCACCTCTGGAACAGACTGCGCAGCCGCCTCCTCTCCGAACTCGTCGTCCGCGTACTCTGACTCGGCCTCCACGGCGTCCACTGTCTCGGCAAGTGCGGCCACGACAGCCACGCTGGCAGCGGCGACCTCAACAGCACTGGCGTCCTCGCTTGGAGACGACGGTTCCGGCTGCTCGCTCATTACCACCGGTGCCGCGGACTCCACCTCTTCTACTGCCACACTCGCTTCGCCAACGACCTGTTCCTCCTCCGCCATTGCACGCGCAGCAGATTCCACCGCACTCACCAGAGCATCAGCAGCCGCTGCCACCTCGGCCTCAGAGGTGGCCTCAGACACGGCGTCCACCACCTGGGCCACGGTCGCTGCCACTTCGATCGGTTCCTCGGCGACCACCTCTGGAACAGACTGCGCAGCCGCCTCCTCTCCGAACTCGTCGTCCGCGTACTCTGACTCGGCCTCCACGGCGTCCACTGTCTCGGCAAGTGCGGCCACGACAGCCACGCTGGCAGCGGCGACCTCAGCAGCACTGGCGTCCTCGCTTGGAGACGACGGTTCCGGCTGCTCGCTCATTGCCACCGGTGCCGCAGACTCCTCCTCTTCTACTGCCACACTCGCTTCGCCAACGGCCTCTTCCTCCTCCGCCATTGCACGCGCAGCAGATTCCACCGCACTCACCAGAGCATCAGCAGCCGCTGCCACCTCGGCCTCAGAGGTGGCCTCAGACACGGCGTCCACCACCTGGGCCACGGTCGCTGCCACTTCGATCGGTTCCTCGGCGACCACCTCTGGAACAGACTGCGCAGCCGCCTCCTCTCCGAACTCGTCGTCCGCGTACTCTGACTCGGCCTCCACGGCGTCCACTGTCTCGGCAAGTGCGGCCACGACAGCCACGCTGGCAGCGGCGACCTCAGCAGCACTGGCGTCCTCGCTTGGAGACGACGGTTCCGGCTGCTCGCTCATTGCCACCGGTGCCGCGGGCTCCTCCTCTTCTACTGCCACACTCGCTTCGCCAACGGCCTCTTCCTCCTCCGCCATTGCACGCGCAGCAGATTCCACCGCACTCACCAGAGCATCAGCAGCCGCTGCCACCTCGGCCTCAGAGGTGGCCTCAGACACGGCGTCCACCACCTGGGCCACGGTCGCTGCCACTTCGATCGGTTCCTCGGCGACCACCTCTGGAACAGACTGCGCAGCCGCCTCCTCTCCGAACTCGTCGTCCGCGTACTCTGACTCGGCCTCCACGGCGTCCACTGTCTCGGCAAGTGCGGCCACGACAGCCACGCTGGCAGCGGCGACCTCAGCAGCACTGGCGTCCTCGCTTGGAGACGACGGTTCCGGCTGCTCGCTCATTACCACCCGTGCCGCGGGCTCCTCCTCGTCTACTGCCACACTCGCTTCGCCAACGGCCTGTTCCTCCTCCGCCATTGCACGCGCTGCAGATTCCACCGCACTCAACAGAGCATCAGCAGCCGCTGCCACCTCGGCCTCAGAGGCGGCCTCAGACACGGCGTCCACCACCTGGGCCACGGCCGCTGCCACTTCGATCGGTTCCTCGGCGACCACCTCTGGAACAGACTGCGCAGCCGCCTCCTCTCCGAACTCGTCGTCCGCGTACTCTGACTCGGCCTCCACGGCGTCCACTGTCTCGGCAAGTGCGGCCACGACAGCCACGCTGGCAGCGGCGACCTCAACAGCACTGGCGTCCTCGCTTGGAGACGACGGTTCCGGCTGCTCGCTCATTACCACCGGTGTCGCGGACTCCTCCTCGTCTACTGCCACACTCGCTTCGCCAACGGCCTGTTCCTCCTCCGCCATTGCACGCGCTGCAGATTCCACCGCACTCAACAGAGCATCAGCAGCCGCTGCCACCTCGGCCTCAGAGGCGGCCTCAGACACGGCGTCCACCACCTGGGCCACGGCCGCTGCCACTTCGATCGGTTCCTCGGCGACCACCTCTGGAACAGACTGCGCAGCCGCCTCCTCTCCGAACTCGTCGTCCGCGTACTCCGACTCGGCCTCCACGGCGTCCACTGTCTCGGCAAGTGCGGCCACGACAGCCACGCTGGCAGCGGCGACCTCAACAGCACTGGCGTCCTCGCTTGGAGACGACGGTTCCGGCTGCTCGCTCATTACCACCGGTGTCGCGGGCTCCTCCTCTTCTACTGCCACACTCGCTTCGCCAACGGCCTCTTCCTCCTCCGCCATTGCACGCGCTGCAGATTCCACCGCACTCAACAGAGCATCAGCAGCCGCTGCCACCTCGGCCTCAGAGGCGGCCTCAGACACGGCGTCCACCACCTGGGCCACGGCCGCTGCCACTTCGATCGGTTCCTCGGCGACCACCTCTGGAACAGACTGCGCAGCCGCCTCCTCTCCGAACTCGTCGTCCGCGTACTCCGACTCGGCCTCCACGGCGTCCACTGTCTCGGCAAGTGCGGCCACGACAGCCACGCTGGCAGCGGCGACCTCAACAGCACTGGCGTCCTCGCTTGGAGACGACGGTTCCGGCTGCTCGCTCATTACCACCGGTGTCGCGGACTCCACCTCTTCTACTGCCACACTCGCTTCGCCAACGGCCTGTTCCTCCTCCGCCATTGCACGCGCTGCAGATTCCACCGCACTCAACAGAGCATCAGCAGCCGCTGCCACCTCGGCCTCAGAGGCGGCCTCAGACACGGCGTCCACCACCTGGGCCACGGCCGCTGCCACTTCGATCGGTTCCTCGGCGACCACCTCTGGAACAGACTGCGCAGCCGCCTCCTCTCCGAACTCGTCGTCCGCGTACTCCGACTCGGCCTCCACGGCGTCCACTGTCTCGGCAAGTGCGGCCACGACAGCCACGCTGGCAGCGGCGACCTCAACAGCACTGGCGTCCTCGCTTGGAGACGACGGTTCCGGCTGCTCGCTCATTACCACCGGTGTCGCGGGCTCCTCCTCGTCTACTGCCACACTCGCTTCGCCAACGGCCTGTTCCTCCTCCGCCATTGCACGCGCTGCAGATTCCACCGCACTCAACAGAGCATCAGCAGCCGCTGCCACCTCGGCCTCAGAGGCGGCCTCAGACACGGCGTCCACCACCTGGGCCACGGCCGCTGCCACTTCGATCGGTTCCTCGGCGACCACCTCTGGAACAGACTGCGCAGCCGCCTCCTCTCCGAACTCGTCGTCCGCGTACTCCGACTCGGCCTCCACGGCGTCCACTGTCTCGGCAAGTGCGGCCACGACAGCCACGCTGGCAGCGGCGACCTCAACAGCACTGGCGTCCTCGCTTGGAGACGACGGTTCCGGCTGCTCGCTCATTACCACCGGTGTCGCGGACTCCACCTCTTCTACTGCCACACTCGCTTCGCCAACGGCCTGTTCCTCCTCCGCCATTGCACGCGCTGCAGATTCCACCGCACTCAACAGAGCATCAGCAGCCGCTGCCACCTCGGCCTCAGAGGCGGCCTCAGACACGGCGTCCACCACCTGGGCCACGGCCGCTGCCACTTCGATCGGTTCCTCGGCGACCACCTCTGGAACAGACTGCGCAGCCGCCTCCTCTCCGAACTCGTCGTCCGCGTACTCCGACTCGGCCTCCACGGCGTCCACTGTCTCGGCAAGTGCGGCCACGACAGCCACGCTGGCAGCGGCGACCTCAACAGCACTGGCGTCCTCGCTTGGAGACGACGGTTCCGGCTGCTCGCTCATTACCACCGGTGTCGCGGGCTCCTCCTCGTCTACTGCCACACTCGCTTCGCCAACGGCCTGTTCCTCCTCCGCCATTGCACGCGCTGCAGATTCCACCGCACTCAACAGAGCATCAGCAGCCGCTGCCACCTCGGCCTCAGAGGCGGCCTCAGACACGGCGTCCACCACCTGGGCCACGGCCGCTGCCACTTCGATCGGTTCCTCGGCGACCACCTCTGGAACAGACTGCGCAGCCGCCTCCTCTCCGAACTCGTCGTCCGCGTACTCCGACTCGGCCTCCACGGCGTCCACTGTCTCGGCAAGTGCGGCCACGACAGCCACGCTGGCAGCGGCGACCTCAACAGCACTGGCGTCCTCGCTTGGAGACGACGGTTCCGGCTGCTCGCTCATTACCACCGGTGTCGCGGACTCCACCTCTTCTACTGCCACACTCGCTTCGCCAACGGCCTGTTCCTCCTCCGCCATTGCACGCGCTGCAGATTCCACCGCACTCAACAGAGCATCAGCAGCCGCTGCCACCTCGGCCTCAGAGGCGGCCTCAGACACGGCGTCCACCACCTGGGCCACGGCCGCTGCCACTTCGATCGGTTCCTCGGCGACCACCTCTGGAACAGACTGCGCAGCCGCCTCCTCTCCGAACTCGTCGTCCGCGTACTCCGACTCGGCCTCCACGGCGTCCACTGTCTCGGCAAGTGCGGCCACGACAGCCACGCTGGCAGCGGCGACCTCAACAGCACTGGCGTCCTCGCTTGGAGACGACGGTTCCGGCTGCTCGCTCATTACCACCGGTGTCGCGGGCTCCTCCTCGTCTACTGCCACACTCGCTTCGCCAACGGCCTGTTCCTCCTCCGCCATTGCACGCGCTGCAGATTCCACCGCACTCAACAGAGCATCAGCAGCCGCTGCCACCTCGGCCTCAGAGGCGGCCTCAGACACGGCGTCCACCACCTGGGCCACGGCCGCTGCCACTTCGATCGGTTCCTCGGCGACCACCTCTGGAACAGACTGCGCAGCCGCCTCCTCTCCGAACTCGTCGTCCGCGTACTCCGACTCGGCCTCCACGGCGTCCACTGTCTCGGCAAGTGCGGCCACGACAGCCACGCTGGCAGCGGCGACCTCAACAGCACTGGCGTCCTCGCTTGGAGACGACGGTTCCGGCTGCTCGCTCATTACCACCGGTGTCGCGGACTCCTCCTCGTCTACTGCCACACTCGCTTCGCCAACGGCCTGTTCCTCCTCCGCCATTGCACACGCTGCAGATTCCACCGCACTCAACAGAGCATCAGCAGCCGCTGCCACCTCGGCCTCAGAGGCGGCCTCAGACACGGCGTCCACCACCTGGGCCACGGCCGCTGCCACTTCGATCGGTTCCTCGGCGACCACCTCTGGAACAGACTGCGCAGCCGCCTCCTCTCCGAACTCGTCGTCCGCGTACTCCGACTCGGCCTCCACGGCGTCCACTGTCTCGGCAAGTGCGGCCACGACAGCCACGCTGGCAGCGGCGACCTCAACAGCACTGGCGTCCTCGCTTGCAGACGACGGTTCCGGCTGCTCGCTCATTACCACCGGTGTCGCGGGCTCCTCCTCGTCTACTGCCACACTCGCTTCGCCAACGGCCTGTTCCTCCTCCGCCATTGCACGCGCTGCAGATTCCACCGCACTCAACAGAGCATCAGCAGCCGCTGCCACCTCGGCCTCAGAGGCGGCCTCAGACACGGCGTCCACCACCTGGGCCACGGCCGCTGCCACTTCGATCGGTTCCTCGGCGACCACCTCTGGAACAGACTGCGCAGCCGCCTCCTCTCCGAACTCGTCGTCCGCGTACTCCAACTCGGCCTCCACGGCGTCCACTGTCTCGGCAAGTGCGGCCACGACAGCCACGCTGGCAGCGGCGACCTCAACAGCACTGGTGTCCTCGCTTGGAGACGACGGTTCCGGCTGCTCGCTCATTACCACCGGTGTCGCGGGCTCCTCCTCGTCTACTGCCACACTCGCTTCGCCAACGACCTGTTCCTCCTCCGCCATTGCACGCGCTGCAGATTCCACCGCACTCAACAGAGCATCAGCAGCCGCTGCCACCTCGGCCTCAGAGGCGGCCTCAGACACGGCGTCCACCACCTGGGCCACGGCCGCTGCCACTTCGATCGGTTCCTCGGCGACCACCTCTGGAACAGACTGCGCAGCCGCCTCCTCTCCGAACTCGTCGTCCGCGTACTCCGACTCGGCCTCCACGGCGTCCACTGTCTCGGCAAGTGCGGCCACGACAGCCACGCTGGCAGCGGCGACCTCAACAGCACTGGCGTCCTCGCTTGGAGACGACGGTTCCGGCTGCTCGCTCATTACCACCGGTGCCGCGGACTCCACCTCTTCTACTGCCACACTCGCTTCGCCAACGACCTGTTCCTCCTCCGCCATTGCACGCGCTGCAGATTCCACCGCACTCAACAGAGCATCAGCAGCCGCTGCCACCTCGGCCTCAGAGGCGGCCTCAGACACGGCGTCCACCACCTGGGCCACGGCCGCTGCCACTTCGATCGGTTCCTCGGCGACCACCTCTGGAACAGACTGCGCAGCCGCCTCCTCTCCGAACTCGTCGTCCGCGTACTCCGACTCGGCCTCCACGGCGTCCACTGTCTCGGCAAGTGCGGCCACGACAGCCACGCTGGCAGCGGCGACCTCAACAGCACTGGTGTCCTCGCTTGGAGACGACGGTTCCGGCTGCTCGCTCATTACCACCGGTGTCGCGGGCTCCTCCTCGTCTACTGCCACACTCGCTTCGCCAACGGCCTGTTCCTCCTCCGCCATTGCACGCGCTGCAGATTCCACCGCACTCAACAGAGCATCAGCAGCCGCTGCCACCTCGGCCTCAGAGGCGGCCTCAGACACGGCGTCCACCACCTGGGCCACGGCCGCTGCCACTTCGATCGGTTCCTCGGCGACCACCTCTGGAACAGACTGCGCAGCCGCCTCCTCTCCGAACTCGTCGTCCGCGTACTCCGACTCGGCCTCCACGGCGTCCACTGTCTCGGCAAGTGCGGCCACGACAGCCACGCTGGCAGCGGCGACCTCAACAGCACTGGCGTCCTCGCTTGGAGACGACGGTTCCGGCTGCTCGCTCATTACCACCGGTGTCGCGGACTCCTCCTCGTCTACTGCCACACTCGCTTCGCCAACGACCTGTTCCTCCTCCGCCATTGCACGCGCTGCAGATTCCACCGCACTCAACAGAGCATCAGCAGCCGCTGCCACCTCGGCCTCAGAGGCGGCCTCAGACACGGCGTCCACCACCTGGGCCACGGCCGCTGCCACTTCGATCGGTTCCTCGGCGACCACCTCTGGAACAGACTGCGCAGCCGCCTCCTCTCCGAACTCGTCGTCCGCGTACTCCGACTCGGCCTCCACGGCGTCCACTGTCTCGGCAAGTGCGGCCACGACAGCCACGCTGGCAGCGGCGACCTCAACAGCACTGGCGTCCTCGCTTGGAGACGACGGTTCCGGCTGCTCGCTCATTACCACCGGTGTCGCGGGCTCCTCCTCGTCTACTGCCACACTCGCTTCGCCAACGGCCTGTTCCTTCCCCGCCATTGCACGCGCTGCAGATTCCACCGCACTCAACAGAGCATCAGCAGCCGCTGCCACCTCGGCCTCAGAGGCGGCCTCAGACACGGCGTCCACCACCTGGGCCACGGCCGCTGCCACTTCGATCGGTTCCTCGGCGACCACCTCTGGAACAGACTGCGCAGCCGCCTCCTCTCCGAACTCGTCGTCCGCGTACTCCGACTCGGCCTCCACGGCGTCCACTGTCTCGGCAAGTGCGGCCACGACAGCCACGCTGGCAGCGGCGACCTCAACAGCACTGGCGTCCTCGCTTGGAGACGACGGTTCCGGCTGCTCGCTCATTACCACCGGTGTCGCGGGCTCCTCCTCGTCTACTGCCACACTCGCTTCGCCAACGGCCTGTTCCTTCCCCGCCATTGCACGCGCTGCAGATTCCACCGCACTCAACAGAGCATCAGCAGCCGCTGCCACCTCGGCCTCAGAGGCGGCCTCAGACACGGCGTCCACCACCTGGGCCACGGCCGCTGCCACTTCGATCGGTTCCTCGGCGACCACCTCTGGAACAGACTGCGCAGCCGCCTCCTCTCCGAACTCGTCGTCCGCGTACTCCGACTCGGCCTCCACGGCGTCCACTGTCTCGGCAAGTGCGGCCACGACAGCCACGCTGGCAGCGGCGACCTCAACAGCACTGGCGTCCTCGCTTGGAGACGACGGTTCCGGCTGCTCGCTCATTACCACCCGTGCCGCGGGCTCCTCCTCGTCTACTGCCACACTCGCTTCGCCAACGGCCTGTTCCTCCTCCGCCATTGCACGCGCTGCAGATTCCACCGCACTCAACAGAGCATCAGCAGCCGCTGCCACCTCGGCCTCAGAGGCGGCCTCAGACACGGCGTCCACCACCTGGGCCACGGCCGCTGCCACTTCGATCGGTTCCTCGGCGACCACCTCTGGAACAGACTGCGCAGCCGCCTCCTCTCCGAACTCGTCGTCCGCGTACTCCGATTCGGCCTCCACGGCGTCCACTGTCTCGGCAAGTGCGGCCACGACAGCCACGCTGGCAGCGGCGACCTCAACAGCACTGGTGTCCTCGCTTGGAGACGACGGTTCCGGCTGCTCGCTCATTACCACCGGTGTCGCGGGCTCCTCCTCGTCTACTGCCACACTCGCTTCGCCAACGGCCTGTTCCTCCTCCGCCATTGCACGCGCTGCAGATTCCACCGCACTCAACAGAGCATCAGCAGCCGCTGCCACCTCGGCCTCAGAGGCGGCCTCAGACACGGCGTCCACCACCTGGGCCACGGCCGCTGCCACTTCGATCGGTTCCTCGGCGACCACCTCTGGAACAGACTGCGCAGTCGCCTCCTCTCCGAACTCGTCGTCCGCGTACTCCGACTCGGCCTCCACGGCGTCCACTGTCTCGGCAAGTGCGGCCACGACAGTCACGCTGGCAGCGGCGACCTCAACAGCACTGGTGTCCTCGCTTGGAGACGACGGTTCCGGCTGCTCGCTCATTACCACCGGTGTCGCGGGCTCCTCCTCGTCTACTGCCACACTCGCTTCGCCAACGGCCTGTTCCTCCTCCGCCATTGCACGCGCTGCAGATTCCACCGCACTCAACAGAGCATCAGCAGCCGCTGCTGCCACCTCGGCCTCAGAGGCGGCCTCAGACACGGCGTCCACCACCTGGGCCACGGCCGCTGCCACTTCGATCGGTTCCTCGGCGACCACCTCTGGAACAGACTGCGCAGCCGCCTCCTCTCCGAACTCGTCGTCCGCGTACTCCGACTCGGCCTCCACGGCGTCCACTGTCTCGGCAAGTGCGGCCACGACAGCCACGCTGGCAGCGGCGACCTCAACAGCACTGGCGTCCTCGCTTGGAGACGACGGTTCCGGCTGCTCGCTCATTACCACCGGTGTCGCGGGCTCCTCCTCGTCTACTGCCACACTCGCTTCGCCAACGGCCTGTTCCTTCCCCGCCATTGCACGCGCTGCAGATTCCACCGCACTCAACAGAGCATCAGCAGCCGCTGCCACCTCGGCCTCAGAGGCGGCCTCAGACACGGCGTCCACCACCTGGGCCACGGCCGCTGCCACTTCGATCGGTTCCTCGGCGACCACCTCTGGAACAGACTGCGCAGCCGCCTCCTCTCCGAACTCGTCGTCCGCGTACTCCGACTCGGCCTCCACGGCGTCCACTGTCTCGGCAAGTGCGGCCACGACAGCCACGCTGGCAGCGGCGACCTCAACAGCACTGGCGTCCTCGCTTGGAGACGACGGTTCCGGCTGCTCGCTCATTACCACCGGTGTCGCGGGCTCCTCCTCGTCTACTGCCACACTCGCTTCGCCAACGGCCTGTTCCTTCCCCGCCATTGCACGCGCTGCAGATTCCACCGCACTCAACAGAGCATCAGCAGCCGCTGCCACCTCGGCCTCAGAGGCGGCCTCAGACACGGCGTCCACCACCTGGGCCACGGCCGCTGCCACTTCGATCGGTTCCTCGGCGACCACCTCTGGAACAGACTGCGCAGCCGCCTCCTCTCCGAACTCGTCGTCCGCGTACTCCGACTCGGCCTCCACGGCGTCCACTGTCTCGGCAAGTGCGGCCACGACAGCCACGCTGGCAGCGGCGACCTCAACAGCACTGGCGTCCTCGCTTGGAGACGACGGTTCCGGCTGCTCGCTCATTACCACCCGTGCCGCGGGCTCCTCCTCGTCTACTGCCACACTCGCTTCGCCAACGGCCTGTTCCTCCTCCGCCATTGCACGCGCTGCAGATTCCACCGCACTCAACAGAGCATCAGCAGCCGCTGCCACCTCGGCCTCAGAGGCGGCCTCAGACACGGCGTCCACCACCTGGGCCACGGCCGCTGCCACTTCGATCGGTTCCTCGGCGACCACCTCTGGAACAGACTGCGCAGCCGCCTCCTCTCCGAACTCGTCGTCCGCGTACTCCGACTCGGCCTCCACGGCGTCCACTGTCTCGGCAAGTGCGGCCACGACAGCCACGCTGGCAGCGGCGACCTCAACAGCACTGGTGTCCTCGCTTGGAGACGACGGTTCCGGCTGCTCGCTCATTACCACCGGTGTCGCGGGCTCCTCCTCGTCTACTGCCACACTCGCTTCGCCAACGGCCTGTTCCTCCTCCGCCATTGCACGCGCTGCAGATTCCACCGCACTCAACAGAGCATCAGCAGCCGCTGCCACCTCGGCCTCAGAGGCGGCCTCAGACACGGCGTCCACCACCTGGGCCACGGCCGCTGCCACTTCGATCGGTTCCTCGGCGACCACCTCTGGAACAGACTGCGCAGCCGCCTCCTCTCCGAACTCGTCGTCCGCGTACTCCGACTCGGCCTCCACGGCGTCCACTGTCTCGGCAAGTGCGGCCACGACAGCCACGCTGGCAGCGGCGACCTCAACAGCACTGGCGTCCTCGCTTGGAGACGACGGTTCCGGCTGCTCGCTCATTACCACCGGTGTCGCGGGCTCCTCCTCTTCTACTGCCACACTCGCTTCGCCAACGGCCTGTTCCTTCCCCGCCATTGTACGCGCTGCAGATTCCACCGCACTCACCAGAGCATCAGCAGCCGCTGCCACTTCGGACTCGTTATAGTACTGTGAAATGTGGCTTTTGTATGACGTTGATTTTGGCACTTTACTTGAAGTGTGCTGAGTTGCAAGAGTTTGAGTAATTGACGCTAGTGCTTTTGCAGTCATTGTATCGACAACTGTAGCAAGTGCGGCTTGCATCATGACACTGTCTCTTAGAAGTGACTGCACTGGATCTGTGGTTTGCTCCAGTAACTGCGTCTCGAGCACTTCTTCTTTCACAAACTGGGTGTCGTCTTGGTATTCGCAGGGTAGATCAACCCGTTGCGAAACCTTATTAACCGCCTCCATCAGCATCGCGTTGACGGAGAGGGCAACCGCAGCAGACATGGTCGGGGTCAATCCCTCCTCAAATTCATCTTCACTCGCCACCATAGTGTCACCAATACCAGGATGCACGTGATAAATCGTAGGTTCATTTTTGGTTTGCACCAGTTCGCCGTCGCCTTCGTCGTCAAACGTCTTTAATGGAGCATAATCACCACCAGATTCGGTCATCACAGTGCTAACGTCCTGACCAGCCGCAAGTGAAGTGCCCACACTGGCCATGGCGTCAAGCATTTTTTCCACACCGGCCGCAATGACTGCAGTCACTGTACGGCTAACAGCGATCGCAGCCATTACGGATACGCCTTCGCTGTTTTCTCCATCGTCCCCATCGGTGAATTCAACCTGTTCAGGTGATGTTTGGCCGTGGATGTGTGCAAAAGGTAGATTCAATGGCGGTATGGATACAACACTGAGAGGGGCAGGGTCGCTGACAGCATTTGCAGGTTCGGTCACATTCATTACGGGTTCGTCGTTGAAGACATCGACAGGAGCTTCCGACGACGACAATTGTGCTGGAGTTTTCCCCATAACGTCCGCTATTGCAGATTGAAGCGATACCCCAATCAACCCGTTCACGGCTTGCCGAATGGCCAACGACATCTGAATGGGAAGAGTAGCGGCATCCGGTACTACTGTTACTGAGTTTTCTGTCGGTAGCTCCGTCGACAATGCCGTGCTTTCCACCATTTGATAAACCAGTTCTTTTACGGTGCAAGAGCCAATTTGAGCTAAAACATTATCCGTCGTTTGCTCAATGATCCCATCCACCGTCTGCCTAATAGCACATGCCAAACCACTTGAAATATCCTGCGCAATGCCGTCTTCTGCGAGTTGTACAGCTTCTTTCTGCTCACTCACAGTTCCCAGCTCTTCAGGTGATATCCCCACAGAATGTACAGGTGACATTTGAGCCATAATGCCAGTCACCGCATTCTCCACGGCCAAAGCAATCATCCCGCTAACTGTCCAGCGCACTGCGATTGCCATTTGAATTGAAACCCGCTCGCTGTCTCTGTCTGACACTTGGTTGTCGCCACCCTCCGGGAGATGCAGCTGCTCGAAAGTCTCGATCGCTGTCATCGCCGCGGCAGGATCGTATGGAACGGAATCCACGTGATGCTCGTCGTCGTACGCTTCGGAAATCGTTGGCGGGTCCGTCGGCTCTTCCTCACCTTGCACGTCTGACTCCCGCGACAGATCGATAATGACATTCTCCAGTGCCTGCATCAAAATTGCGTTCACACTTCGCTGAATAGAAACAGCCATCGCCACAGGCAACTCCTGAAGCTCCGGTGTGTCATTTTCTCGGTCCCAAATATCCTGCTCATGTGCCTCTTTTGTGGTAGCCAAACAGTCCATGGCAGGGCTACCTTGGCCATCACCATCGAGCACTGACAGATCAGTCACGATACGCTCCGTCGGAAGAGCAGGCGCTTGGCTTTCATCTGCTTTCGTGTGATAGTCCTCCAGCCTCTCGTCGGCCTTCTGCAAGCTCTGCAACACTGTCTCTAGGGATACGGCCACGATCGCAGAGACGTTACGCCGAATTGCAGCCGAAACATCATCCGACACAGCAGACTCGGGGACGATATCAACCTCTTCACTGGTAGCAGGAAACTGCGACGGATCGCCTGAATTCTGATCATCATCATCGTCAACTGACTCCGGCTGAACCGGGCACAGCTGCTTCACTGTTTTCTCGAGCGACAGTGCAATAATGCCGTCAATGTTTCTACTGATAGCGATGATCGTCTGTACGGGCAATTCCTCCTCGTCATTGTTCTCCGTACGGCCAGATTTAACCAATTCAGCGTCCGACTGATGACTCTGCTTCGTATCGGACTTGGATTCGAGTATCGCGTCCTGAAAGCGAGGCAGGTCCTGCAAGTTCACAGACATCACCGTCAATTCGTTCAATGCAGTCGCGTGACTCCTATCCTCCAGCGCACGCTCCACTGAACTCTGCACCGATAGAGCGATCATGCCATTTACGTAGTTTCCCACAGCGACAGAGGCTTTCGGCGACAGAACGTCGTCGTTCCCGCTCATTTCCTTCTGATCTCCCGTCTGCTTAGTCGGAGCCGCCTCTTCACCCACCTCCGGTCCTTGGTCCTGCTGCGTCGAGAGCTCGAACTGCTGCACCATACTGACTAGAGACAGGGCGATAATGCCGTTGACACTGTCTTGGATGGCTTTGGCCATTTGCACGGACACCTGGCCTTCGTCAGTCCTCGTAGTATCGGTACGACCGCTCCACTGTTCAGCGTTCAAGTTGTTGTCTACGGATTGCGGTAGCAGACCAAGAGGAGGAATTGTAACGCGCGGAAGCTGCTCAGTAGCTGAAAGAGGGGCAACGTCGCTTTCTGCGCGAATTCGCTGGGCCACCGCTTCGACAGCTACCGCAACGAGTTCATTCAACCTCTGGGCAAAGGCATCCCCTCCATCACCTTCAAGTGGGGCGGCGCGAAGCTGATCAACCGTACTGCTCAGCGACTCGGCGATTCTCGAGGCAACGATGCGACCAACTTCGTCGGCCATGTCTTCGTCAAGTGACTGGAAGCTGTCGGCTGTCAATTGACCGACTGTGGTCGAGAGAATCTCCTGAGCCAGAACTGTTGGGGGAGTTAATGAATCCACCACGTTCTGAAGAGCATTTAGCACCACAGACTCAGTAGCTGCGGCGGGCGGAACGTCTTCACTATCCACTTCTGTGGTAAGTTGAGTGCTAACGGCCGAGTCGTTGTTATCAAGTGAAGGGGTTGACTCGGATGATGGCACCAATACATACACGCCCCCCACCGCATTAATCCCCGCCAAAGCAGCCACTATACCTTGGCTTGTGATCTCGTGACAGGCGTCACGGGCCACAGCCCAATCGACCGAAACAAGAGAATCTTCTTGACTTGGCTCAGGTACCTCGATAAACTCAAAGTCGTCGCCTTCTCCCTCTGTCGTCTTTTGCTCGCTATCGAGTCCATTTTCTTCAATTTTTCGGTCGCTTATGGTCTCGTGCAATGATCCCTCAGGCAACCTATTTCCTGATTCTTCACGTTCGTCCGACTCCGGATCCAGGGTAACCGGTTCAACCTCGGTCTTCTTCTCCTCGCTGTCACTTGAAGGACCCTGATCCACCGCAGCATCCGAATTTTCTGCGTCCTCCTTATCCGATGCCACTTCCACAAATTTGTCTTCTGGTTTAAAGATGTGTTCATCTTCCTCGTACACATCGTCCGGCGTATCGTGTATGGCCTGTGTGCCATCGGTGGTGATCTCCTTGGACTCATTTTCGTCTTTCAATGGCGAAGATACCCCAATCTCTTCCACAATAGGCGCTTCCTCCACCAAGTCGTGTACCATCGGAGCCACTGGGACTGCATCCAGATCGTGGAAATCGGAGTCCTCGTGTTTCACATCGATATGTTCGGGGACCTGTTCGGCCTCTTTCTCCTCCACTTGCACTGGGACCTCCATGACTACAGGGATTTCCTCTTGGATTGATTCTTCGTAGAAATGATCTTTGTCTTCCTCATTCTTCTGCGGAGAGCCTTCTACACTGGAAAGAACCTCCACTGATGGCTCCAGTTGCATGAACAGCCCCGCGTCTTGCTTTCCAGGTGCTTGCTCGGATTCAATTTGAAGAGGCTCCAAGAACGGGATGGAAGGCGTACGCACGTTAAGATCAAGTTTGGCTAATACCTTTCGATCTCCTCTCGGCGATACGGCCCCCGGCTTAGCAGACGCTTTTTGCTGTTTCTTCTGAGCCACACCCGACGCACGGGACTTCTTGTACCCGGACGACAGCATTTTCGGAGCAGCCTGAGCTTCGGAAGCAGTATCCTTGGAGTCAGCTACTGGTTGTGCCTTCGGAGCCGCTTCTTCGGCTAATTCGTTTGACGGTCCAGTTGTACGAACCCCCAGTACGGTTGTAGGAGACGTGCGTGCCATCGGGTCACCTCCAGTATGCGAGACCATGGCGAGACTTCGCTCATACATGGACGACTCGGCGATCTCAATCATCTTGTGCAACTTATCTGAAAAGCTCATGCGGTTTAATCCAGGGGACTTGGAGCTAGTCTGCGCTAGTAGCGACGAGATCCGTGCTTCCTCCTTCAGTAGTTGCTGAGCAAACTCGCGCAGTTCTGCCATCGATTGATCCATATCTGTCATGTCCGACGTACTGACCCTTGCAGGCGGCTCTCTTGAAGCTTCATCGTATCGTTCTTTACTTGCTGAATCGTCTTCAACATCAAGAGAGCTCGAACGAGACTGCCTGCCTCGATCTCGATCCCGTTCTCTCAAATCCTCACGGTCGTTTCTGCGGTGCCCTCGGTCGCTTGGGCGGTCCCAAGCGCTAGACGAATCATTCAGCTTTGTAACTACAACAGCGGTCTGCGGGCGTAAGCTTCCAGTACTCATACTAGTTTCCATGGACCACCCATCCTCTCCACCTGAATAGGTAGGCTTTGCATTGGAAATCTTCACTCGCTGGTTTACCAGAGGCGTAAGACGTGCCGAATGTGGCCGAGTCGATGTCTTGGTGTCCTGCGACGTAATCGGCTGCTCCAGGGACTGGCTGCTTGATAGCGGCGGTGGGATCACAAAGGTCACGCCTTCAGTTCCCAGATAGTTGTTTTTTAAAGGACTAAACCGACTGGACGAGCTGTCGCGAGATAACCCCCTGTCGACCGCCCCAAAGGCATCCGATCGCTGGGTTTTAGAGCCTAAAGGCGAACTGCCGTACGTTTGTACTAGCAGCCGATCACGCTGGCCGTTCCCGTTTTTCCGTCGCTTCATCTCGCCTGCTCTTTGAATGTGTTCGTCTCGACTTCGTGGGGGAGGGAGTCGCGAAGTTTTCGAAGTTGCTGCACGCACGTCGTCTAAGAGCTTAACCGGAGACGTGAAGAACGACGCCGATGGTGCGCCCCCAAGCGCTTGGGACAACTGCCCAAACGAACGTTCACTGCCCGACACTGGCACCCCAGACGAAGTCGTGGGGCGGGTGGTAGGAGATTTGGGCTGTCGACGACCAGTTGACTTCCGACCGGTGTCGGTTCTCCTGCTTGTAGCTCTTGGTGATGTGTCACGGGTGCGGCTACTTGATGGTCCGGGCGAACGCTCTCGCCTCGTGGGCAACCCAGGTGTTGAACTTCTCGATGGTTGAGGAGACAGATCTTCGTCTAGGATAACGCGAGCTTTTTCATGGACAGCTTTGGACGGCGAGTGGCTCAAACTCGTTTCTGCGATCTCTCGCAGTGCTGCAGCGGAAAAACGGATAATACCTGCAGCGGATGCGTGAGATGTAAGTCCTCATCGTGTCAAGTGCAGAGATCAAAAAAGGATCGCAGCTTCACCTTCGTCGACCGGATACTTTGCCATGACGACAGATATGTCTGCGATGGCTCCAAGCTCTCGCAAACTCTCAGCGGCTGCTGAACTATTGGACGCAAGACTGCAGATTTGGGCAATGGTGAGACTTCTTCTGCATAACTACAACTTCAGGCTGTCACGTACCACAACAAAAGACTGCAGAACGAACACGTCACTTTCTTATCTTCACGAGCCACGCTTTGCCGCGTGAGGGAGACAACTAACTCGATTGGGGACTCGGTCATTCGCCGAGAGTCATGGGCGATCAGGGAGGCAACCGTCGACGGCCCACCGTAATCGCTCAACTCCGTCAAAACTGTGCAAGGCGAATACCAATCACACACCACAGTCAGTCAGCAAGTATTTGTCGAGCAAAATCTACAGCAGTCTACGCCTCACCTTCACATGCATATATCTGTACTTGGCGCGTAAGATTGGAGTATTCGCGGTGGGATTCTAAAGAGGCGAGTACCAGTCCCAGAACACTCGGGTCATCCATCGTCAGCATTTCATTCTTACTGACGTCGCTGGTTTGGGCAAGTACAGCGAGGCATCCACATGCCGATGCCTGTAGGATGGCGTCTTCGGGGAAACTCAACAGTGCCTGAGCGACTGTGGGGATGATCCCGTGCTGCAGAAACAGCTCCGCGGACTCGAGACTTAGATGGCACAATTTGCGCATGAGCACGCACCCATAACACAGCAGCACTGCATGTGACGAGTGCGCCTGGATTGTGTCTAGTAACAGCATCTCGCCATTCTGTTCGTGGATGCACTCGGCTGTAATTTGAGGGGCGGATCGGATCACGCGGAGCAGCAGCGACAACGAGTTTTTCTACTCATTCACGCCCACAAGCAGAGAACCAGGTCAGCTCAATAGTCACCCTATTCAAATCGCTAACTACTACTCACCACTGATACTGCATCGGCATCTGCCGCGATGATTGTCTCCATGACCTCAGTCACCTGCTTCTGCGTCTGGGCGACCGAGTCGCTCAGGTCTCGTTGTCGACGCGAAGATGCTGGCTGCTTCTGCGACCCTCGGGCCGTGTGTGCAGCCGGCTGCCGTTTCTTGGATGTGGCGGTGTTCCTGCTTTCCGCCGTACGAGCTCTGCGTTGTGTAGCTGTAGACGCCGTCGCGGGTGTGCGCTGACCTTCCGCACTTGGGGTCGGGGCCTTTTCCTCGTACTCGTCGTCTTGAATCTGTCGGCTGGTCCTCGGTCGGGCGTTCTCTCGTTTGACGACCGGCGACCTGTTCGGCCGTGTACTTGTCTTTGGGGGCGGGTTCTTGCTGCTACTGGGCGTCTTGGCGTCCGGAGGTACGAGGCGGTCGCGACTGACACGCTCCTCCACGCACCCGTCGGCGTAGAACACGTCGACGGTGCCGCTGGAGCGCAGACGCTGCACGCGCCCGAGCTTCTTCACGCCTCTGCTGTCGCTGGGCTTGGGTTTGACAGTCACATAGTCGCCTACGCCGAGCTGCTGCCTGCTGCTTGGACGCATGGTGGTTCTCTCTGGTTAATAACGGACAGGCACTTTTACGAATGCAAAGCTGACTCTTGGCAGGATCGGAGACCCCTGGTTGGTAGTGACGCTTGAGACGTTGTCGCCGGTAGTGAACGAACGCAGTTTGCATCACGCCTTAAAGGCGACGTCGTCATGGAGCTCTTGGCGATGGATGCTACGATACGTTGGACATGTGCAGGGACGGCAACAGAGAAACATCGTGATGACCGTTGATAAATTAATTCGTCACTGTCTACATACGGTCTCAAAGCGTTTGAGTTTATCCTCTAGCAGAGCTTAACGGTAGGGTAGCTCTTCCTACGGCTTTTTCTTGTGGATCAAAGTGTATCCATCAGCCAATTGCCACTAGGGGTACAATTTATCGTTTCACCCAATCAACTGCGTCAATAATTAGTACACCTGGGGGTGTTATTACATCTACCGTATATTTTCGTATAAGTGCGTCCCACGGCTGTTTGCCCACCACAGCCATTTCTATTCAATCCACCGATGTCCGCGCCGCAGGTCGTCCCGTGCGGCTCGTACGATATCGTACTGGGTTCGTCGCTGCTGCCCTCGCGTTTCGTGGCCGAGGATCTACTACAGCGTCTGCCCTCCACCTCCACCTTCGTCATCCTCACAGATGCCAACGTTGGCCCGCTCTACGCCGAGCCGCTGCGCGCGCAGATGGCCGAACTGCTCCAGGCGCAGGGCAACGCCGCACGCCGCGTGTTGCTGCACGCCGTTCCCGCGGGCGAAGCGTCCAAGTGCCGCGAGATGAAGGCCAAGATCGAGGACGAAGTGCTCTTCCCTAACCGCTGCCATCGCGACACGTGCGTCATCGCCGTCGGCGGTGGCGTCGTGGGCGATCTGGCCGGCTACGTGGCCTCCACCTACATGCGCGGCGTACCGTTCGTGCAGGTTCCCACGTCACTTCTGGCCTGTGTGGACTCGAGTATCGGCGGCAAGACCGGCATCGATGTCGAAGCTGGCAAGAACCTGTTGGGCGCCTTCCACATGCCTCAGCGCGTGTACATCGACCTGAGCGTGCTGCACACGCTGCCCAAACGCGAGCTGATCAACGGCATGGGGGAGGTCATCAAGTCCGGCGCCATCTTTAATGCTGAGCTATTCGAGCTGCTGGAGAACTCAGCCGAGACAATCCTTTCGCTTTCCGACATGGACGTCGTGCAGCGTGTCGTGGCGCTCACCGTGCAGGTTAAGGCCACAGTCGTCACAGAGGACACCAAGGAGATGGGACTGCGCGCCATTCTCAACTTTGGTCACAGTATTGGCCACGGCATCGAGGCTTTGGTGCAGCCTGAGTACCTGCACGGAGAGTGTGTCTCTATGGGCTGTATCAAGGAGGCTGAGATCGCGCGTGGCATGGGCGTCTGCACTTCAGCTACGGTGGGCCGTCTGCGCCGCTGCCTGGCTGCGTATGGCCTTCCGGTGCGTGTGCCCGATCACGTGGCGACACGTGACGTATTGGTCAAGATGGAGGTGGACAAGAAGAACAGTCAGGGCGTCAAGAAGATCGTGCTACTGGAGGAGATCGGCAAGGTGCTAGCCAACCCGTACGCACGTGCCGTGAAGGACCATCAGATTGAACTCGTTCTCGAGAAGCAAGTTCGCATGGTGCCTGGATCGAAGGCCAATGGTATTATCCGCGTCCCCGGATCCAAGTCGATCTCAAACCGCGTGCTGCTTATGGCAGCTCTCGGGAAGGGGCCCTGCCGCATCACAGGGCTGCTGCACTCTGACGACACTCAGGTCATGATGAACGCGCTGCAGAAGGTCGGAGCCAAGTTTTCGTGGGAGGACAATGGTGCAGTACTTGTCGTTGAGGGCACCGCCGGGAAATTTGCCACCGTGGCCGACGGTGAAGAGATTTACCTGAGCAACGCCGGCACTGCCGCCCGTTTTCTCACCAGTGCAATGACGCTGGTACCGAGCGACAACAACGGTACGGTGGTCGTGACGGGTAATTACCGGATGAAGGAGCGACCGATTGCACCGCTTGTGGACGCCCTACGTAGCAACGGTTGCGATATCTCGTACCTAGAAAGCGAAGGTTGCCCCCCTTTGGCGATCCGCGGCACCGGACTACGCGGTAGCACCGTGCGTCTAGCTGCCAAGGTTAGCAGTCAGTATGTATCATCTGTGTTGATCAGTGCGCCGTATGCCAAGGAGCCGCTTGTGCTGGAGCTGGAAGAAGAAGAACCCACCTCGCTACCGTACATCCTGATGACCACGCAGCTCATGCAGCAGTTCGGTATCGCGGTGGAAACACTCGCGCCCAACCGTTATCGTGTGCCTTGTGGTGTGTACGAAAACCCGAAGGAGGTGTCGGTGGAGGTTGACGCGTCGTCTGCCACTTACCCGCTGGCGTTTGCCGCTATTACGGGTGGCCAAGTGACGGTAGAGGCTCTGGGCAATGCTAGTCTGCAGGGAGATGCTGCTTTCCACACTCTGTTGCAATCAATGGGGTGCACCACGACTCAGGATGCCACATCAACAACGGTGACTGGTCCGCAGAATGGCGCACCGCTCAAGGCCGTAGAAATTGACATGGAGACTATGACTGACGCTTTCATGACCGCTGTCGCCCTTGCCGCTGTTGCCGATGGCACGACAAAGATCACTGGTATTGCTAACCAGCGTGTTAAGGAGTGCAACCGCATTGAGGTTATGGTGACAGAGCTGCGCAAAATTGGCGTGGAGTGTGGCGAGCTCCCGGACGGTATCTGGATCAAGGGCACTGCAGGCAAGACGGATCACTTGAAGAAGGCTTCGATTGCATGCCACAACGACCACCGTATTGCCATGAGCTTTGCCGTTCTTGGCTCGGTGGTCGACAACGTAATTATTACCGATAAGGAATGCACGGACAAAACGTACCCGGAGTTCTGGGACCACGTCCAGATGCACCTTGGGCTTCAGGTGGCCCCTGTTGTCGAGGAGAAGAGCAACAGCGACGTCGACTCCGAAATTCCCGGTATGTTTGTGATCGGTATGCGTGGTGCTGGCAAGAGCTCCCTGGCGAAGGCTGCCTCTGCTGAATTGAAGCTGAATCTACTTGATACGGACAAGATTCTGGAGGAGCAGTTCGGCGAGTCTATTGCAGATTTTGTCGCGCGTCACAACCACACGTGGGAGGCCTTCCGCGAGAAGCAGAAGGAACTACTGCTGCATTTGATCGCGAACCCGCCTCCTGCAACCATTATTTCGTGCGGCGGTGGTGTCGTTGAGACTCCTGAGATCGTGGACGCTCTCGAGAAGTACCCACACGTGATTCACGTTCATCGCGAGATCAAGGATGTTCTCGCATATTTGGACAGTGTTGAGGAATCACATCGCCCATCTCTAGGAGACAGCCACGCAAATGTGTGGGCACGCCGAGAGCCTCTATACCAGCGTGCCTCAACGTTTGAATTCGTTGTGAACGCTGGCGATGTGGATTACCCGCGTATTGACCGCGACTTCGTGCGCTTCCTGTCCGTCATTACCCCTGGTCTGCCTACTAGCTTTGACTACCGCTCGTCATGCCGATCGGACACGTTTTTCCTGTCTCTGACGTTCCCCGATGTGAACGACGCTCGCCCGATTATCAGCGACATCACCAAGGGCGCCGATGCGCTGGAACTTCGCGTGGATCTGCTCAAATATCACGAAGACCCCAAGTTTGTTGCTGCTCAAGTGGCGCTTCTCCGAGCACTTTCAACTCTGCCTATCATCTTCACCGTGCGCTCGAAGGGCCAGGGCGGTGCCTTCCCTGATGGCGAGGAACACGAACAGAAGATGTTCGAACTGCTTCAGCTGGGTGTTCGCTTGGGCTGCGAGTTCGTGGACATGGAAACTTGCTGGTCCCGCAAGGCGCGCGAGCATTTGCTGACCCGCCGGGGCCGATCTGCCATTATCTCATCCTTCCACGCCGTGCAGAAGCCAACGTCCGAAACGGAGACCAAGGCTATCTTCCGTGAATGTTACTCGCAGGGCAGGGTGCAGATTGTGAAGGTGGTTGTCAAGGCTTATTCCCCTGCGGATGCGCTCATGGTTGACCGTGTAGCCAAAGAGTTTGCAAGCGCGTGGCATCAGCAGATGCCGATCATTTCCCTGTGCACCACCGAGGCCGGTAAGCTGACCCGCGTTCTGAACCGCACGCTCACCCCGGTGACGCATCCGCTGCTTCCTGCGGCTGCGGCGCCTGGCCAGCTCTCTATCGAGGAAATCATGACGTTGCGCAAGCAGCTTGGTCTTCTCCCAGGTATCTAATCCATAGACTTGTGGCTCCGTTAATGCGCATTATCTCACGACACCTTTGCTGCTCTTGCCTGGGTTTGCTTGCTGTTCCTTAGCTCGCGAGTTCTTCTTGTTCGGGTCGCCGATTCAGAAGTCGCCTTCGCCTGCGATGCACAATGCCGGTTTTGAGTCTACATCGCTGGCGTCGTTCTTCACCTACGGACTTCACGACACCACGGACGTCCTAGAGATCGTGGGGCGGATGAATTCGCCCGACACGAGCTTCGGTGGCGGCTCCGTTACGATCCCGCTGAAGGTTGACATCATGGAGCACCTGAACGAATTGACTCCAGCTGCCCAGGCTATCGGCGCGGTGAACACCATCATGCGTGAAGACCGCAACGGCGCACCGTACTGGAAGGGCGACAACACGGACTGGTTGGGCATTCTCCGTCCCATTACCAAGCGGCTGGCCACTCTGAGCGTGAGGAAGCCCGCGCACGAGTTGACGGCGCTCGTCGTTGGTGCCGGTGGCACTTCCATGGCTGCGTCGTACGCGATGCGGCAGTTGGGTGTTGGCAAGCTTTTCATCTTCAACCGCACGGTGGAGAAGGCCCAGGCTGTAGCTGCACGCTTCAACGCTGAGGCGTTGTCGGAACTTACCCCCGAGACTCTCGCTCAGGTGGATGTGGTGGTAGGTACTGTCCCGGCACAGGCTGGGTTCCAGTTGCCTGATCACCTCGTGGCTCCGCGTGCGGATGGCAGCAAGGTTGTGGTGCTGGATGCAGCCTATATGCCGCCTATCACGCCGATGCTGGCTCATGCGCATGGTGCTGGTGGTGCGCTGTGCATTCAAGGATATGAAATGCTGTATGAGCAGGGCATCGAGCAGTTCTACCGCTGGCACAAGGCAACGCAGGTGTGGGCTGTGAATGAGGAGGCCATCAAGGAGGCTTGCCGTCAGCACGTGCCAGCTGACCAGCGACTTTCACAGGCCTGAGCCTGGTCGGCAAGTAGAACTTCAATGTAAGTGGGTCGCAGATTATCCGATACACTAAGGAACTCGTTCAGTCTATTTGGCATCCATAGCAAGTCTCTTCGAGCGCCAAACAATAGCCGTGGCGCCCGCACAGGCCAACGCTGCGCCGGCGTAGTGTACGGGGATGGAAACGTAGCAGCCGTTCGTGTTCATGTTAGCCAATGCCTGGAGTTGCAATGCAAAACAACAAGAGAGATGATCAGTACAAAGTTCATCTCAGCGACGAAAAAAAAGTAGCAAACCTACCGACAGCGCAACGCCCATGTGGATAACGAACACAGCACCGACGACCAGTGCTGATCGCTTGCGGTAGCCATCGAAGGCCACGACCATAAGCGCCACGTCCAGTGCCGTAAGTGCCAGCGTGGAGATGGCAGCTGAGAAGACGAGCGGAATGCTCTCGCACGAGGAGGAGAAGGCGGCGCCACGCGAACCTGTGGACGAGCCCATGAGGCTGCCGAACATCAACAGTGCGTGCATGACGGAGAAGCCCACACCGCCCGCGAGTGAGGACGTGACGTCATTGAGTGGCAGCTGGTGCGAGGACGTCGTCACGCGCTTCACGGCCAGCTCCGTGCGCGTGTAGAGGTAGAAGAAGAGCAGACGGAAGGCCTCCTGCACGACGACGCCCACGGGAACTGTGGCCGACAGAGACGTCTTGAGGGGAGGGATGATCTGCCACAGCGTTGCCGTCACCAGGATGGCTACAAGCCACACGAAGGCGCCACTAAGAGCCAAGATCACTAGCTGCGCACGTTTAGCTACGACCACGAAGAAGAGCGCCGCCAGAGGGCCGAAACCCACGAGGATGCAGCCAATGAACAGTGGCCAGTTCACAAGTCCGTCGTGTAGAGCCATGGCTGGGTACTTGGCTTAGAGCGAGGAGAGAAGAAGAAGAGGAAGACGCTGCGGCGTTTCCTGTAGACGCTTCTGGCTTTTTAGAGGATGAAAAGTGATCACTAGCACGTATCGGTTTTAACGAGGAAAACATTTGTATGAATTTTGTACTTCAACTGTGTCAAAATTTACGGTAATCTTTACGCATGGCAGCTTTAGCTTTGTCTTGATCTCTTCGCAAGGGTTTAACACCAAGCAGCTAGGGTTGAAGAACACTCATATATGATAATATTGAGAGTTCTCCAACCCACTAGCTGCTCGGTGCTTGCGTCGAATCATTTCAGCCGCAACTGGTTGATAGAATTCTTGAGCACTTTGAACCATAGTGCATAATACAACTCGTAAAAGTCCACAGACCTCTGCGCGATTTCCACATGCGGCAACGATTGTTTTGCTTGGATAGTGCAACATCCTCACGTGTTGCAAACTTTTTTTGTTTTGCGCGTATCATAAGCACTGAAGAAACATAAATTATAATTCCATCCACACAAGTGCGTGTTGAGAAAACATGGAGACTCGTCATTTCATCCTTAGTTGTTGCTCTTGGCTGGTAGCTCAGATGAATATGTATCCCAGACAGAATCCTAAAAAGTTTGGACTTTGCCACGAGTGGAGCCATTTCGCTTCGCGCGTCGAGATGGGTACCCCCGCGAAACTCGTTATGGCTTCGACTTGTCGGACATTGCTGGATTGTGCCGGTTTAACCAACGGATGTACCGTTGAAACACGCCATGTGCCGATGCATAGTGAAAGCAAGATGTCGGCTGCGCACAGTTGCGCGAGGGAAAACTTCAGGACCAGTAGCATGTCTCGTGCGAGGGTGCACGTCGCACTCCACTTTTGGCGCTTGCAAGCAAGAAAGGAGTCAGCGTGGGTGGCAGCAGCAGCAGCGGTGAAGCAGAGGGAAGCTGCGCAGGATCCAGGCGAGGAAGACCGGGCGGGGAGTTGCCATCCAGAGCCGACCATGGTGTGACGCGCTAGCCAGGCCACAAAGAGCAAAATCTGCTGAGACTCTTCATAGTTTCTGCAAGTGAAAAACAGGGGAAGGGTAGGGGTTGTTTTTGCGTTGAACTTTTTTCAAGGAATCAAGAGTTTTTGCCCGAGAAATATGGTGCGACGGAATGGGAATCGACATCCTTCGATGGCAAAGACTTGACCCAACGTTGGGCTACATGTGAGTTTGACTGGTAAGTTAGTATCTATCTATGTCTCGCGGAAGATTCGCTGTAAGGTGTCGCACGTTACACGACTGCCCTGTCGTTGCGAATCGTGGATAGGGCAATCCCATCTGCCCCTTTGCCAGCTTTTGCCTAAGAAAGAAGGCGAGCGAGCGCATGGGCGGCGAAAAAACTGACGACAGCGGAGTATGGCGCTTGCTGTTCAACGCGTGCATACCTGTGTCTGGCGCTGATTTTACCTCTGTGTGTGTGGGAGGCTGCGAGAGAGAGAGAGCGAGCCCGAGATAGATCGATCGTCGACGTCTGCGAGCGAACCCCACCCCACGGGCGGTCGAAAAAAAGAAACGGGGACCCGCTTCAACACGGCACGGTACAGGCAGCCAGCAGCCAGCAACCGAACCGCAGGCAGTGGATGCGCCCTCACTTCCAATCCCAGCAGCGACGGGCACTACACTACAGACGACACGACCAATATTCATCTCCTACAGTCTTCCTTCCACCCGGGACCGGTCCATGGCGTATCCGTACCAGCAGTTCCAGACGCAGACGGCGACGTTGCAGAGCTCCAGTGACGCCGCGTTTGACCCGCTGGGCGACGCCAGTCACCAGCGTTTTACGTGTAAGTTCCTCTCTCTCTCTCTTTGTCCGCAGATCAATAGCTCACATGGCCGTCACTACCTCCAGACCTGTTCAATCTGGCCCACCAACAGTACGTGGCCGGCTACTACCAGGAGGCGCTGCAGCTCTGTGAACAGCTCTACGAGTCGGACGCCTATCGCACGGACAATCTACTACTGCTCGGCGCACTGCACTTCCAACTGGGCAACCTGTCCGAGAGCATCTTCTACAACCAGCAGTGCATCCGCGTGGCGCCCAACTTCGCAGAGGCATACGGCAACTTGGGCAACGCACTGAAGGAACTGGGCGACCTGGCCGGCGCCGTGCAGTTCTACGTGCGCGCCATCAAGCTTAACCCGCGCTTCGGCGACGCCTACAACAACCTGGCGAACTGCTACATGCTGCTGGGCCAGAGCAACGAGGCCGTGGAGACGTACAAGATGGCCATCATGCTGGACCCTCAGCTGGTGGACGCCCACAGCAATCTCGGCAACTTGTACAAGGTGCAGGGGCGGCTCGAGGACGCGAAACTCTGCTACGCACAGGCCATTCGAGTCAAGCCCAGCTTCGCTATTGCCTGGAGCAATCTAGCTGGACTTTTGAAGGACGAAGGCCAACTGGAACCCGCTATTGACCACTACAGAGAAGCCATCCGACTCGCCCCGGACTTCGCAGACGCGTACAGTAATTTGGGCAACGCTTTGAAGGAGGCAGGCCGAGTTGACGAGGCCATTCAGGCCTACAAGTCGGCGCTGCAGATCCGACCGAACTTCGCTATTGCACACGGTAACCTGGCCAGCTGCTATTACGACGCAGGCCAGATGGACTTGGCCATCTACACGTTCCGCCACGCGATCCAGCTCGAGCCCAACTTCCCGGACGCCTACAACAATCTGGGCAATGCTCTTCGAGAATGCGGCCAACTAGAACAAGCCGTCACATGCTACCGCACTGCCTTGCAGCTTAAACCAGACCACCCGCACGCGTACAACAACTTAGGCAACGCACTGAAGGACAAGGGGCTGGTTAAGGAGGCGCTACACTGCTACACGACGGCAGCGCGTCTGTTGCCGCAGTTCGCTGCCGCGCACAGCAACATCGGCAGTGTTCTCAAAGAGCAGGGGAAGCTGGACCAGGCACTGGCGCACTATCAGCAGGCCATCACGATCGACCCCAACTTTGCCGATGCGTACAGCAACATGGGCAATGTGTTCAAGGACTTGTGTAGGCTGGAAGAGGCAATCCAATGCTACTCGACGGCGATCCGCCTGAAACCGCAGTTCCCTGACGCCTACAGTAATCTGGCAAGCGCTTACAAGGATGGAGGTCGCCTTGACGACGCCATTACGTGCTACCGTAAAGCTCTGGATTTACGCCCGCATTTTCCTGATGCGTTCGCCAACTACTTCCACTCGATGGTGTTCATCTGTGACTGGCAGTCGCGCAAGCAGGACACGGACACGCTCCAACGCTTTGTGGACGAACAGTTAAGCATGGATGGTGTGTTGCCGTCCGTCCAGCCGTTCCACGCGCTGGTGTACCCGCTGTCAATGCAGCGCTTCCAGGACATCTCGCGCCGTTACGCCGAACGTGCCAAGTTGAACGTGAGCCTTGTGGATCTGCCTCCAATGCGCTTCAAGAGCAAGCGCGCGTCCGAACGGCTGCGTATTGGCTATGTGTCTTCAGACCTGGGCAACCACCCGTTGGCACACCTTATGCAGAGTGTGTTCGGGATGCACGACAAGAGCAAGTACGAGGTGTTCTGCTACGCGACGTCGCCCGACGACGGCTCGATTTGGCGCAAACAGATCTCCGGCAGCGTCGAGCACTTCGTGGACATCTGCGCCCTGTCGAATGGTGACGCTGCCCGTACCATCTACGCCGACAACATCCACATTCTCGTGAACCTCAACGGGTACACGAAGGGCGCTCGTAATGAGATCTTTGCACTGCAACCAGCACCTGTTCAGGTGAGCTACATGGGCTTCTGCGGCACACTGGGCGCCGATTACATCCAATACATGGTGGGCGACGCAACGGTGGTGCCCCCCGAGTACAGGCGGTACTTCACGGAGAAGCAGATTAACATGCCGCACTCGTACTTCGTGAACGACCACAAGCAGTCCGCGCAGGACGTGCTGGACACAGACAAGTGCCCGACTCGAGCGGACTACGGCGTGCCCGAGGACAAGTTCGTGTTCTGCAACTTCAACCAGGTGTACAAGATCGACCCTGTAACGTTTACAACGTGGATGAATATCCTGAAGCGTGTGCCCAACTCAGTGTTGTGGCTGCTGCGCTTCCCACCTATAGCTGAAGCGAACATCCGTGCCGAGGCTCGCGCACGTGGTATCAAGGATCAAGCGCGTCTGATCTTCACGGACGTGGCCCCTAAGGACGAGCATCTCAAGCGCGGATACCTGGCTGATCTGTTCTTGGACACGCCCGAGTGCAACGCACACACGACCGGATGCGATATTTTGTGGGGAGGCACTCCAATGGTGACGATGCCCAAGGACCGTATGGCCACGCGTGTGGCGTCGAGTCTACTACGCGCCGCTAACATGAGCGAACTGATTACGAATTCACTAGAGGAGTACGAGGAGCTTGCGGTGGCGCTGGCTAGCGACATGGATCGACTGTGGGAGTTGCGACGGCGGCTGGAGGACGAGCGTCTCCGTTGCCCGCTGTTCGACACTCAGCGCTGGGTGCGCAACCTGGAGACCGGCTTGTGCATGGCCTGGGAGCGCCACGAGAACGGCCTCGCACCCGACCACATCGACGTGCCTGATATTAACGACTTAGAGCAGCAGAAAGCAAAGAGACACAAGGCCATTGGGAACCAGTCGCAGCTTTCCGCCACACCAACCAGCAACAACTACGAGCACATGAGCAACGGACCTGTGGGCAGCAGTGCGCTGCCAATGAGCGTGTTGCTTTCCGGCGGTCTGCCAACTCCTACGAGATCCACCCCCACCCACGAACAACAATGAGTTTAAGGAGTCCTGTAAGCACGAGTCCACCCCCTTTTTCTAAAATGAAGCGCTAGTGCAGCGACCAAATGAGTATTGGATGAGCCTGTTTGCCTTCCTCTTCCTGCCGCTTCTATTGACTCACTCGTCACTCTCTCTGCGTGAACACCAGCACGGCCATCCCACCCACTAGCACGTACTTGAGCATCGGGTAGTCGTTCAGTAGGATAGTCAGCATACCGGCGTACGGCACCGACCTGCAGTGGACACAACCAGGAAGTCAGTGAATGAACAGCACCAAAAGGTCTGCAAAGAGCAGCAACGCACGCTCGAGCAATGCCAACGATGTCTTCGCGTTCAAGCCACGACTGGCCGTAGGCGTAGAGTCCACTGAAAAAAAAACAAAAGTGTCAGTCTTTTTGGCGTGAACAGTAACCAGACTGTGAACGGTTGTACCGATCGTCCACGTTGTTGTTGTCGCCCTTAGTCAGGTAAACTTGGTATCCGTCCGTCGCCCTGTAAGGAAGAAACATCAGAAGCAGGTTCTGTATCTCGCTCAGTCTCAACCACTCAGACCTTTCGTGCAGCTCCAGCACTCGATGGACGATGGGAATGTCTCGGCCCTTGACTTTGTACACGACGATGTCTCCGATCTCAAGCTGCGGCTTCTGCATTTCCACCTCCATTAGCTCTAGTAAACAGCATGACCCAGTGACGGACGCACCGTGTTGTCCAGGTACAGGATGTCTCCACGCTGGAACGCCGGCTCCATACTACCACTGAGCACCACCACAACGGGCGACTCGCTCTGCGTGTAGACCATGAGCCCCTTCCAGATCATCAGCGCCGTCAACACGACCATCGCCAGGTTCAGCCCCTGATGGGCCAGCTGCCGCTTGTTGGCCCACAGGCGCTTGACGTCCTCCACTTGCTGCTGCAGCATCAGCTCAATTTGAGCCTCAAAGTGCCACGTAAGAAATGGCACACAAGCTGCACACCAGCAAAAGTCTACTTCTGTAATTAAACAACCTCATTTGCTGCGGATGGAGCTGCTTGCGCTGACGTCCGCCCGGGCCTTGGGCCAGCGCCGCGGTCTGTTGACCATCAAGAAGTTCACCCGACCGCAAGTGCGTGACGCGGTCAAGTCCAAGCCGAAGGCAGTTGAAGACCCGAACAAGACGGATGCGACGCCCACCACCGTGCGACTGGCCAAGCGCATCGCCATGTCGGGTCTGTGCTCACGACGCGAGGCCGAGAAGCGCATCCAGAGCTTCGACGTGACGGTGAACGGCCACGTGGTGGCGGACGTGGGCTCGACGGTGGACGTGCACAAGGACGTCGTGGCCGTGGACGGTCGCGTGCTGGCCACGACGCAGAAGGTCAAAGTCTGGATGGCGCACAAGATGAAAGGAGTAGGAAGTTGCTGTAATAGTTAAAGAGAACGTAGAACTGACGGCCTATGGACAGGAACTGGTGACCAGCAGCGACCCGCAGGGGAGAGCCACGATCTTCGACCGACTTCGAGTCATGGGGCTGACGCAGCACATGATGCCCGTGGTACGTTGATAATGGAGGACAGAGCTAGACAGGACATGAACTGACTCGTGTGGACGTGTAGGGTCGACTCGACTTCAACACGGAGGGGTTGCTGCTATTGACGAACGACGGAGACTACGCACGGGAGCTGGAACACCCCAAGACGGCGGTCACTCGAGTCTACCGCGCACTGGTGCGTGGCAACGTGGCCGAGTCGAAACTACAGGAGCTACAGAGGGGACCACTGGTGGATGGAGTCAAGTATCGCCCGCTCAAAGTGACGGTGCAGTCCACGGACAAGAAGGACTCGTGGTTGCAAGTGAAAGTGACCGAGGGGAAGGTGCGTCCTGTGTACACAGAGCTTGTTCATGGCATAGGAATCCACCTAACACGTCCGTTTCTATTGATGTTGGCAGAACCGCGAGGTGCGGAAGGCACTGGCGCATGTGCGCCTGGTAGTGAAGCAGTTGATTCGTGTTCAGTACGGGCCTTACCGTCTTGCTGATCTCCCGTCTGGCGCTGTATTGGAGGTGCGACCCAAGTCTTTAGAAAAGAAGCAATACCGGAAGCGGGACGATGACACGAAGCGGTAATATCGTTCAAACGGTGGGAGTATTGACGTTGTGACAAATGGAACTTCGCGTTGAAACCTCATACTTGTTATTGTCTACACTGAATGACCTAAAGCTATTCGCTGAAGGTTCAAGTACCCTGCTTCCGGGTGGGAGCACAGTCGTCTGTCTGACTGTTGTTGCTGCTACCGTCTACAGCTCGAACGATACGCGTTCTTCACTGATGTTGTCGCTGTCGAGTGACGACGTCGTGTAGCGGTCGTTGTCGGATGGGGACTCAATGACGCTGTACCAGTCCGGGACGTCAGTGCGTGAGGTTGTGCTGTCTGTAGTGACTGGAGCTTGCGCACTGGGCGTCTGAGTGAGGTCGTGGTTGATAAATGATACTGGCTTGTGCTTCCTTGCCGCGACTGACGAAGCAGTGGACGACGTGGAGAAGCGGTTCATATCGAGGCTCTTGGGGTTCTGGAACCACCCAGAGTTTCCTCGACTGATCTCACTGGAGAAACGAGATGAAGTTGAGTATCTTCCCACCGTCGAGTACCGGTCACTTGTTGAGTATCTGTCGCTGGTCGAGTATCGATCGGCGGACGTCTCCGAGTCGCCCGCTTGATGAGCCGACAACTCGGAGAAGCCACGGATACTGAATCTCTGCTCCGATGACGCGTTCGTCCCTCGGTTCGCCTGGGGGGTTTGTTCGGGCGTGACGTGTGCTGACAAACTGGCAATCTGCGACGACCGGTTGGCCAGGTCGTACTCTGCGGAGGACCGTGTGGTCGCGTTTAGTTTGGCCCTGGCGCTATCGGTCAGCGGTGGGTCCCGAGACGCATAGCTCGACCCGGTGGCCTTCCAGGCATTCAAGTCGTGTCCGACGATCGAGGGGATCGTAGGGGTGTCAGGGAGCGGTGTGTCCAGGTCCGGGTCTTCGCGTTTTCGACCTCTCCAGACCACGAACAGGAGACTGAGGATGATGATCATTCCAACGCCCCCGAGTGAACAGATGACGATCGTCTTGGTGGACGAGTTGCCATCCAAAGTGCCGGTGGTGGTTTCCGAAACATTCTTGGGCGCTGAAGACAATGAGGACGTACTGGAACTACTCGAGCTGCGGATGCTCGGCAAGGAGGTGTCCTGAAGAATCGTCGCATTGGAATCGGAAGCTACTTGCGATGTGGCCGGGGCCGCTGTGGGCATCGCGGTGGTGGTGGGATCTGTGTTTACAGGCGCTGCGGTGGTCGGGGGATCAGTGTTTACAGGTGCTGCGGTGGCTGTCGGGGGTACAGTCACTGCCTCTGTTACTGGTGGTATTGTTTCTGTTGGAGCCGTGGGTGCTTCAGTCACGGCAGCTTCAGTCGGTGCTGGGTTCGCTGCAACAGGGGGGATAGTAGTGGCAGCCTCTGTCACAACGGGTGGGGTAGTGCTAGGAGCTTCCGTCACGGCAGCTTCAGTCACTACTGGGATCGTAGCAGCTTCCGTTGCAGGAATTCCCAAATCAACTGCTACCGCGACGGTCACTTCAGGATTCGCCGCCGTGACTGTGCCGACATCCTGCGCCTGGATCCCTGGCGACGAGATCATCGCGAGCGCCAAGGCTGCAGCGAGCGCCACCAGCCGAACCATTGACTTCCTGCTTTGTGCTCGTTTCTCAGTGGAAAACGGACTGTGGCGCCGCTCGTCCGTCGCGACGAAAGAGTCAAGCAGAGCTTCGAGGAGCTCCAGAACGCTTCTGGCACCAGAGAAAGCCAGCCGGAGGTGGGACGCCGTCCTGGAAGAAGAGCGTAACGCCAAATTTCAGCGCTGCGTGTAACCTCAACGCAACCGACCACGAGGCAATATGTCGCTAAAGAAACATGGCTACTGCCAGGTTCAGGTTCAGAGCTCAGTACAACACGTGCGGCCCAGATACCACGCAGCGTGTCTTGCGGTGACTAAAAGGTGCTCGAGGCGTGTTAGTTTAGTTACTACAGCACTGGATGCAACTACCTGGTCGAAGGTCTCCGCTATGCGATGCATTTTGTGCTTCATCGCAGACGAAGCACCGTTATGATCGTCAACTCCGAAACGACAGCATTTTCGCCTTCACCAAGTAGTAAATGAGGAAGCCTTTAGCAACGCATGAATCGACACTTCACACGTTCACGTACGAAACCATAGCTCCCACTGAGTAACGCTACAAGACGGTACTGTGCTCCCCAATCTGCGACGCCTGGGCAGCCATCGCCATGGCCTGCGCCTGCTGGTCTGGCTGCATCATGAGCTGCTGGTGCATCTGCTGAATCTGTTGCTGCTGTAGCTGCTGCATCTCCTGTAGCGCTTGCACCTGCTGCTCTTGAGTCGGGTACTGTGGCTGCTGGTGTGTCTGCACGTGCGCTTTCTTCGTGGCGCCACGCTTGCGGTCCAGCGCTTGCTGCTCAGCCGTCTCCTTTAGTTTGCGGAACGTCGTACGGATACTCTTCTTCGTGTGGTCGTCGAACCTCAGTCGGTCCAGTTCGGGCAGCAACACCTTGAAGCACTCAATAAGCTGCTCATTTGTTGCCGGTCCGTCCGTAGATTTACCTGTAGCAGGAGCGCCCAAGCCTAGCACTTCCTCCACACTCCCAGTGGAGGCTGACACAATACCTGCACTCTCTCCGGTAGTCAACGCATTCACGCTGGGCGTGAGACCCAATGCCGATGCGGCTGCAGCAGCGGCGGCCGACGACGCAGACGCTTCAATGCGAGCGTGCAGTTCCTGCAAACGCGGGGTCAACTCGGGCGGGGCCAACGCTATTTGCTGCTTGGCTGTGTCTGCACCTGTTGGTGAGGTCTTCTTGCCGCTGTGCTTGAGTTCGTTGCCCAAGTTGTCCGGGACAGTGAAGGCAAAGTCCGTTTCTTCCAGTCCGGCGCAGTGAAGGTCCGAGTTCTCGTCGCGTGGGCTTACGAACTCTTCGATGGGCAACGGGCGCAGGATGTCGAGAGCGGACACTGTGTCACAGATCTCCTTGTCGATATCTTCCTCGATCGCCTCGAATGCTGCCATTGTTTCGGGGCTCGGCTTGGGCACAAGGATCTCCGTCGCAGCCCAACATTTACGGATGATTTCCTCAGGGATCTCCTCTTTCCAGCAGTGGCGTGCCCAGCGCATCGCCTGAAGTTGCTCCACGTGGAAGACGTCCTGTCGACCAGCCTCGAAGCGGTCCAGCGCGTAGAGCATGTGGTAGCGTCGATACCGCCGCTTGAACGCCATGATGAGCCCCGCGTCCAGAGGCTGCAGCGTCGTAATAGTCGACACAATGGCCGCCATAGCAGCCGAATTGTTCGCCGCCGTCTCCTTAGCCGCCGCTTCCGACTCAGACTCCGTTTGGTCGGCGTCGGCCATCGCCGCGTCGTTCACATCTGCCGCTGCAATGGACTCCGAAGCCGCCGAGAGACTGGCGTTGTCTTCAGTATTAACCTGCATGGACACCTGCATGGACATCGGGAGCGGGTCCAAGACTGGTGGTAAAATCTCCAGCCGCACGTTGGTGAGCTCGAGTCCGAGCGTAACGTGCGAAGGCGCAGGCGACACGAGCAGCAAAATGTAGCGACCTTCGTCCCGCATGCGGGTGTCGATAGCAGAGACATAGTCCTGGAACATGACGGGCGTCATCCACGCGCGCTTGTTGTTCTGGTAATAGAAGTGGTGGGATTCGGCGTCCAGCTCCTCTGTGGGCTGTGGTAGGCTTCCTGGTCCAATAAACATGGGCTCCATCCTGTCACTTGCATCGGCGTTCACTGCGAACACAACTGCGAGTCTCGCTCCGCAGTTTTCCTTCCTAGCGGCGCGTCCTCGTCCCGCCGGCTTCTCTGGTGAGAGCTCGTAGAAGAGCCCAGTCTCGTGCATGCAGTAGACGTCGCGCGGGTCGTGGACGCGTGCAACAGCCTGTAGTTGCTCGAGTGAATTGACGCTTGAACCCATCGCCACGCCGTTCACGCCGTCCAGAGCGGCGGCGGCGCTGCCCAGACGAATGTTGTATCTCTTCTTAAACCCGCCCAGCCAGCCGTTGGAGAACGTCATCGTAGACGCGAGGCCGAGCTGCGCCGCGAGCGCACGCGCCTGGTTCTTGATGATGTCGCCTGAGATCTTCAGTCCGTTGTGACGCGCGCACAGCACCCAATTGCACAGCGCCGTGTCCAGCTCCGGGTGCGTCACGAGCCCCTTACGACGCGCTGACAGGTCCCGCGGCGCCATCTGCGTGAGCTCGTCAGCGCGCGCCAATATCTTGGAGATTGTGGACTGATGCGGCAGGTGGGCGAGCTGGAACTCGCGTTTGGCCCATTGACACAATTCCTGCTGCGTCATTTTGACCTGCGAGAACTTGATGCACAGCTGGCGCTTCTGCAGGTTCGTCAGGTTGCCCATGGGCTGTGAACGGCGCTTCTTCTTGGGTGCAGGCGCTGGTACGGCTACAGCTGCAGCGGGCGCGACAAGAGACGGAGAAGAAGAAGAAGCTGCGCCATCTTCTTCTCCTTCTCCCGGTGCGGGACGTTTGAGCATGGCGAAAGGATGACGGGAAGGGGGGAAATGGAAGAATACAGGCAGTCAATTTGACAGGGGGAGAGTTGTGATTGGCTGCTATTCTCGTGGTCTGGAGATGTGTGGTGTGGTTCACGCGACGCGACTTCTTTCGCAAAAGTTAAAAAAAAAGAAGTGGCAAAAATCAGATTGCGTTTTCAAATTTTCTACTAGTTTTTGACAATATTTAGTTGAGGTATCAAAGCTCTGACCTGCAGTCGAAGTTTCTACCGCAGTACAGTATTGTTTCCTTCTCCGACATAGCACAGACGGTTTGGGGCAAAATAACTTGTTACAGTGCACGGGAGTGTATCTACCGCGCTTAGCTCGGGCGTGAGGCCCGAGCTGCGCCTAGGGAGTGGAGTGGTGGGTGTCTTGTAGCTGCGGCGCTGGTCGCGAACTGGGGTTTTTGTTCTCTCCCCCCCTCCCGATCGGTCGGGAGTTTCGTAGCTCCTCCAGCGCCTGCGCCCTACGAGACCCGGAAAACTCCGTTTCGGGCCGAAACGCCGATTTCCTTCTCCGACATAGCACAGACGGTTTGGGGCAAAATAACTTGTTACAGTGCACGGGAGTGTATCTACCGCGCTTAGCTCGGGCGTGAGGCCCGAGCTGCGCCCCCAATTTGAGGGTGGTAGATACACTCCCGCTACTGTAGAGCAGTAGAGCCGCCGACTCCACTCACCATCTTCTTCGCGACGGTGGCGACGGACTCGCCACAGAGGCGTGTGTAGCTCTTGAATGTGTCGGAGGCCCAGCGGCCATGGAACTGGATGGTGAGGGCGTCGACACCTGCGCGATACATGTGTGTGGCTCCACCTGCTCGGAGTGAGTGTGTTCCGTACTTTCGCGGGTCTTCACCCATTTCTTGCGCGGCTCGCTTGATCACCGATGTCATGCGCTCGGCGGTCACGCAACTTGGGAGACCCCTCCTGTCTAGGAAAACTGCTGCTGGGATCGAATTGGGCAGTTGTCTGCGCGACTGCAGCAGGAGCAGGGCTCCTAGGACCGGGCATAGGACTGGGTGTCCCGACCGCTTCAGCATCCTGGTGGTTGCAGCTCCGCCTTGGTTGGTCTTGGACCCTCGCAGGCGAATGCAGACTGCCTGGGCTGAGCTCGGATCGGATGTGGGTGAACCGACCGCGTTTGTTGTCGAGATGTCCGCGGCCTTGAGAGCAAACCATTGGAAGGATGTACCTGCTGTTGCCACAATCTCGGATCGGCGGAGGAGGAAGAAGAACGCCAGGCACAGCACCCCCCAAAGAGCTTGGTCTGCTGGGTCGTGGAGGTCGAGTGACGCTGCGCAACTCTCTAAGATCGCCACGGACGCGGGCGCTTTGCGGCGGTGGGGAGCGTCGTGACGTCCCACGCCTGACAGGAGCATACGGACCTGTGGATGATTGATGGGGAAGGAGAGTCCGGCGGCCGTGAAGAAATGAAGTACTCCACTCAATGTCGACCTGATTGTTGAGCCGCGCACTGGTCGGTTGGACCCGAAACCGGCTCGGGCGCCATCGATGATGAATTCGGAAATCCAATGGATTTGTTCCTCCACGGGGACAGTGATTTTCCAATCGACGCCGCGGAGGAGCGACCAGCGCTTCCAGTAGTTAAAGGCTCGTTTGTAGGCGTTGTAGGATGACTCGGCGACGGAGTGTTCGCGAAGATATTGAGCCAACTGTTCTCGAGACTGGATATGCTCGGTGGGGACGGGGAGAATACCCAGTCGCGCGTCAGCTCGTTGAATAAATGTGCGTGAGTGGGGCTCTCCCACCGGCGTGAGCCCGCGTCGGCCGCGGTGTTCTGGATACCGGGAATGTGGGAAGCGGAGAAGCGGAGGCCGAACTGCACCTCCCAAATGCCGAGGAGCCGGATGAGAACTTGGGCGCGTGTGTTGCGCGAAGCCATCTTCGACTGCCATGAGACGGCCGAGGTGTTGTCGATGCGGAAGTGGATGTGTACAGGGTGTACCTGGGGTCCCCTTGGCTGCCAGGCTCGACCCCACGCTTGGACCGCGAATGCGCAGGCCAATAGCTCACGGTAGTTAATGTCGAACTCGTTGTTGGATCCTTGATTGAACCCCTGAATGAGCTGTGTCTCCGTCAGTGAGAAACGGTAGGTCAGGGCCAGCCGGTGTGCTGGGACAAGCGCGCAGATGCCCACGTCGGAGGCGTCTGTGACAACTGTGACGTCCGGTTCGGGGAGCGCGTTAAAATAACAGAGTGGGACCCCGTTAAGAACCGGGTCGTGAAGTATGTACCGCCACCAGAGGAGATCGTCGCGCATAGATTGTGAGATCTTTACGTTGGCATAACGGTGTAAGTTGCGCTCGCCGGTGCGTAGGCGCTGGAGGAAGGCCCGCGCGGGTCGTACGCACGTTGCCACGTGCCGCAGGGAACCGAGAAGCGACCGGAACTTGCTGCGCGTAAGGGTGTCGGCCTGTAGCGCGTTGGCTATCATGGATTGAGCCTTGGCTATCTTGCTCGTAGGCATCGCGACGGTGCCGGCGGACGTGTCAAAAACCAAACCGAGTACCTTTTGGCGAGTGCGCCATGGGGAGAACTTATTCTCGTTCACAGCTGATGGCCCCATGACGGCTGTCATTGCAAAGCGTAGTGACCGTTCAACATCGGCGCAGCGCGATCCGATGTCGGCTGTCACGTTGACGTGGTCATCGACCCAGTGATAATTGTAGTATCCGTCTGGGTGGGCGGCGTCGGTGCTGCTGCCGTGGATGAAGGCGACCGCACCACCTAAGACACTGTAGGTGCCTGCCGACCCGGCCCATCCGAACGCAGCAGACAGGTCGATAATGATCGCGTCGTCTTCGGGGATGTGACCTGCGCACGCGAAGACGCAGGCGCTGTGCGTGCATGCGTTGCGGTACGCTGATGCTACATCTCCGGCCATGACTTTCACCTCCGCTTCGGGGTTTGACTGTTTGCATTCGGATATCTCCCGGGCGATGCTGGAGCAGTGCTCGAAGGTTACGTCAGCCACAGCGGAGCGGTCGGTGAGCGCGTTCACGGATTCACCATCAGGGAATGACAGATCGTGGATCACTCTGCCGGTGGTGCGGGGATCCTCGTCGCCTTTGTCGACGACCCCGAATGGGCTGATGAAAATCTCTGGCCAGATATTGATAATGTCGGTGTCGACAACGAGGCACCTCCATTGGTCTTGCTCTTTCCGGATGTTGCGTCGAAGGACGTTAATGCGATCAACCGCTGAAGGGTGGTTCCGGGGGAACACGTCTTGCTTGGGAAGGGGTCGAACAAGGTCAATTCGGACGCCTTCATTTGCGATGCGAAGAAGATCGTCCAGCTTCGGGTACCCTTGGCATCGGTGCTTCAGCAGGTCGGGAAGTATGGCTTTATTTGGTCGGTAGTCAGCTGGTGTCTGGCATCGGACGAGTTCCACAAATTCTTTGAGCGATGGCCGCGCGCGCCGTATGTATTCGGACATGGCGGCCTGGAGCGGTTTGTTGAGCTGGAAGGAATCGATCGGAGGTGAGTTCATGTGCACCTTTGGGGCAGGTGGCAGTTCCACGCCCACACGCTTGAACGCGGCCGCTACTGATGACCGCCGAATCGCCTCCCATAGCCGTCCACGTTGCTCACCGTTTTGTCTCAGTGCGGCGAGGTCGGCGGCGGTCGGTGGGGCCCTTCCGGGTTGCACGTCCTGTACTGCGTCCGGGGTCGCTTGGCCAGAGGCGGATACAGGGGATGGAAAGCCTGGGTTGAGGATTAATCCTCCGTCGGCAGATTGGCCCGCACTATGGACGCCGAGGTTTCCATCGGACGAGGGTGCTCGCTGTCGGGGGCATGTATTGGGTGGTGACGCCGCATCGACGGAATGACCTCGTTTGAGAGGACTCTCGTCGGCAAGCGTGTGGACGATCTCGTGGCATGCCTCGGTGGAATGCCCGCCGTGTTCGGCAGAAAGGCGCTCACCGGAATGTACCACTGTGCTGAGACGGTGCATGCTGGGCACCGGAAGGATGGCGGGTGGTCCGGCTGGATAAGGGGCCCGAAGCCGCGGTGCAGTTGAAAGGGAAGGTTCGCTTGTAGTCAGACTTGTGTGCGAAGTACATGTATTCGGATTTAGTCTGTTGATAGCGCGCCGAAGTGCTGGCGAACCAGCAGCACCTCGTCCTCGTCAACTGCGGCGGCGATTGCCGGTGTCGCGGCGGCCGAACCGCTTCTTGATGTACTCAATTAGGGCCGGGGGTAGGTCTTCAGGCCAAGAGTGCACCCGTGAGCGTGATCCACAAGTCGCTGTGGTTCCCCCATAGCACATGGAGCCGGCGAAGAATCGCAAGCAAGGTTCTTGCCCGTCGGCGTTGCGTGGGATCATTGCGCGGTACTTCTGTGGAATGGCACTCGGGCGGGGTTGCGGGTTTTCTCCCCCGCCACTTGTAACTTGGCGCTGTGCGCTGACAACACGGGCGGGAGGGGAGCTATGGATGGCCGCTGCTGGTGCACGCCGCGTTGTGCTGAGTGCAATCGCCCAGGATGGGGAGGTGAAGGTAATGCGCTGGGCGCTGGCGCAGAAGTCGCGCCACCAAGCTGGAGAGTCGCTGGACAAATGGATGAAAGTGGACCCGAGGAACTGGTTTACCTCGTCCAGCGTGCGCTTCACGAGCTCAGGCGAGTGGTCCGGGTCTTCATCCATGTTGCGTGTCGCGAAGTCGCGAAGACGGTACAGCACGTGCGCCATAGGCTCGTACCATTCCGCGTTAGCGAACGTGGTGAGTCCTTGGATGGCGCCGAGAAGATCGTGGTAGTTGCGGCAGCTTGGGGCCTGTGGTGGCGCCACATTGGCTCCGAAGTCCAGGCTATAATTGGCGTCGGATGAACCTGCGTCGAGCTGCGCGGCGCGGTCGGCGCGCAGGAAGTGCATGATCGTGACACCGAATCTGCCAAAGCGCGCGCTGTGAGTGGCGCCAAGAATGGGAGGGTCATCGAGGAAATTCACCGACTCTAAGAGACGCATCCTCAACACGAACGCCATTGGCGTTGTGCCCCTTCCCTCAGGGGACAGTAGGAAGGGGTAGAGTCGGTGAGCTGCGAGGCTGTGCACCGCCGATGGAATGAAGTCTCCGCGCGCACGAACCGGTGGTGAGCCAAAATCGGACGCGCGGAGGTTGCGCACAGCCACGGGAGGCAACTCGTTGCGGTGATTCGGTAAAGACCAAGAACCGGTGTCGGAATGCACACTAGCGAACATGGGAATTAACTGTTGTGCTGTTTGTGCGGTGCCGGCAGGGTATTGACGGTCATGGAGAAAGCGTGTAAATTCGCCCATCAAAGCGGTAAATGCTGATGAATACTCTGCTGTATTTGGTGTGCCGGTTGCTGAGGCGGAAGTGGTGCTGTTGTCGGGTGCTCCCGCCTGGAACTGGCTGAGGAATCTGGACAAGTCGAAGGCTGATGTCGCTGGTATTGGGACGTGTGTGTTCGACCCGCCGCGTGCGTATGGCTCGCTCGTGGAAGCGCTCGGGAGGTCGACGTTCACTGCACCGGCGGCCTGGCGAGGCGGCGCATGGGCTGTGGTGGCTGTGGGCTGCGCGTGGTAATAAATGTCCTCGTCTGAGTCGTCAGGCGCGTCTGTTGGAGGAGGAGGAGCTGACCGTGGTGGATCGGGCGACTCTGTCCGTGTTCGCTGTGTATGAGGTGCTGGTGTAGCTCGACACGAGATGGGGCCTGCGCCGCGTGCGCTGGACTGGGGCTGGGCGATTGTCGGCGATAAAAGGGGCGACGGTGCGCGTGCGGCGGAGGTGGCCAGCGCTGCGGCTTCCGGCGACGGCGCTGCTGAAGGCTGTGTGTGAGCCGTGACCTGTGACGCGACGGACGCCCGAGGTATGCGCAAGGGGGACGTTGTAGGTACCGCCTTCTTGGCCTTCTTCGTCTTGCTGGGCTTCGGAGTCTTGGGCTTGTTGCGCGTCTTTGGTGTCCTTGGCAGCTTGGGTTGCGTCAGTGCTGGGGTGGAGGCGGTTGAGAGCTCCACGGGCGGAGTTACGCTGGGCTGTGATGAAGCTGCGCCGGACGGTTGCTGGGCGGAGGGCTGGGGCAGGGAGGAAGAGCGGGGCCCAAGCGGGATAGCGTCGGCGCGGACGGCTGCCGCGGCCACGGCCTCCTTGTCCAGGACGAGTCTTCGCTTTTGCCGTCGTGCCTCAGCGAGGTCGGCGGCCGTCCGCTTACGCTCCGCCAGGCGTGAACTAGCACGCGGCGGGACGGTACTGGCGGTGGACGATGAGGCGGATGACGTGGAGGCGCCGGAGGCGAGCGGGGTGTCCGTCGGGGGCGGTGTTGGGGCGGTAGAAGCCGAGCTTGAGGTCGCAGGAGCCGCGGGGCCGAGCATGGGATCACTCGGAGCGGCGGCGTACGGAGCATCGACGTCGATGACGACGCGCTCGGCGGCCGGGTCACGTTGTGGCGGTGTCGTCGCTGCTGTGGCTCGCGGAGTCTGGGTCTTTGATGGTGATGAAGGAGCGGACGTCATCGTCAAGGTGGCAGGATGTCTGTCTTGTAGCTGCGGCGCTGGTCGCGAACTGGGTTTTTTGTTCTCTCCCCCCCCCTCCCGATCGGTCGGGAGTTTCGTAGCTCCTCCAGCGCCTGCGCCCTACGAGACCCGGAAAACTCCGTTTCGGGCCGAAACGCCGATTCTCGTTATTTAAGTCGTTTACCTATGTTGCTGCCAGCAACATAGGTAAACGACTTGCTGGTGTACTGCAGAAGTAAAACAGAGAAATTATTAATAACTGTAACTGTAGTAGTAGTTGGTTAATACATGACTTCTCGTTTGCTAACATCAACCTTAATGTAAGTGAATAGGAAATAATATGCCCTAGAAATATATTATTTCGCAATTGGTTTGCTGGATAGTTTTTTGGATAGAATAGCAAACTATTGCAGTTCAAATTAAATAGGGGGCGAATGCGTGGATTTCAAGGGTCTTAGCACTCGACAGCACTGGCGAACGGACGGCGTTCCAGCACGCGACGGTACTTCAGCGTCTTCTTGGCCAACAGAGCGTTGGTGCCGTTGCAAGTTTCCGTTGAGGCTGACAGCATGAGCTCCGAGATCTTGGCCTGGATGCGCAGACGGAAGGCCTCGCTCTGAAATTGGAACGAGACGCCGTCCGCGCGCGGCAGGTATTTCTCGCTCTCAGGGCTCGCCATCAACGGCTGGACAGAGTCCGTCACCTTGGCGGATTCCTCGACAACGGTCGGCAGCGACAATGGCTTGACGGACACCAGGGTAGTTGCAGGGATCACCATTGGTAGGGACAGCAGCTTGGGGGAGGCCGAAGAGAGCGCGGGGTCTTCAACGAAGGCCGGCAGGCTGGTTTGCATTGTGACCATGTTGCACATTGGTGGTGGTGAGCGCTGGAAGTTGTAATCGGAAGTGAGCAGCAAGGAAGCCGCAGAGTCGCGGTCAGAATGGTCCGATCAAAATAGCAACCGTCGGTGCCGTTACAATACCAGCACCACTCATCAACGCGCGCCTTTGCTGCTTCAACCACCCTTTTAACTTGTGACTCACCACTGAATTGATTCGCCACCTTATCTCGCGCCCGCGTCCTCGTCATTGCAAGTGACGAAGCTGGAGGTGGCGAAACTCGGCACGACATGTATAGTGAGATCCAAACCAAGCAGAGCACCTGCTTCGCCTTGCTGGATTGCTAAATCCCGGCAAAACGAGACAGATTTTCCACTACCCAATGCCACTGTTAAAGTTGTTAAATGTACCGGTAGTTATATGCTACAGTACCGCATTACGAGCCTTGCCCAGTGCGTAACCCGACCCAGTTAGCAGGTTACCTTGTCGTACAGAATTGCCTTGTCTGTGCCGGGGTTTCGTCGCGCGGCAATGCAGCAGGATCGGTCTGTAGTGTTGGTCCATTAAGCTCTGGCCATAACCGCTGGCGCTTGGACCTCAATTCGGGGACAGATGATGCGAGTTAACTACCGTGAGGGAATAACGGCACTGGTACCGTTGGTAGCAGAATCTCGTGCCAGCGAATATGAAATACTGCCTTATTTAACGAGTAGGCCCTTTGCAGAAGCTGACGCACAGAACATGAGTTTCTCGAGACGTGGAAATGCAGCGATGACGATATGATGAAGTAATAACCCCAGCGCATAAGGCTTCGTCATCGCGTAGCTACTCTTTCGTTTGGGAGGTGAAACCCGTTATTGCTAGCTCGAGTTGCCAACAATGAAGGAACCCGCTGGTCTTGTCCGTTCTCAGTGAGATCTCACTGGCCTTCAGTCTGTCTTCACACCAATGGTGAATACGTTGTTGTCGTTAAATAATGCTGTCACGGCTGTTTGATCCTGTCCCGTGTTACTCGAGTAGAATTTGACTGCAGAGGATGTTGTCCTCTTTCCTCTGTCGTAAGCAGGACTCACCGGGCAAGCTTTTCGCCATCGTGGAGACAAGAAGAGCGTTCGTGTCCTATGCATGGAAACACGAGCGGGAAGCACGAACAAACACTTCAAAAACTCAAATTGGAGTCAACTAGTAGCAACTCTCTGCAAAGTGGCCAGATCCCCTCTGTGGTGTTCAAGTACGGCAGTGCATGCTTCTAGTTCAGCCAGGACCACACCGAACGAGAACATGTCGGCCTTGTCGTCGTACCGTTCTCCCATCATGACTTCCGGTGCCATCCACCGAGAAGATCCGACGCCGCCGGTCACGTGAGTTTGGCCTATTAGGGAGATACGTCAGTGTGTGGGCGACGTGAAGAGTATCGCTGCCCATTGTACATGCACCTTTAATCTTTCTCTCCGTAAAAGAGGCAACCGGTTGATTAGTCTCCACATACACCTCCCGTAGCGGCTACGGGAGGTGTATGGATAATATGGCTACGGTAGCCTACACTGGAGGTCCCACCCGTGACTGTCCATGAAGCTGATCCTGGGCGACTTCAAGTACATCGAAGTCTGCTGGCACCTCCCCTCACTTCCGCTTTTGCTTTATTGCTGCACAGCTTCAACCGGAATCCGATGACAGCGTCACCGTCCAACAACTACCAGAGCGGGTACGTGTCGACCACTTTAACCATTGACAAAAGGCTCTAACACTGGTTGCAAACAGCGTTGCTACGCCCACAGACACCGACACCAAAGCCTTACCACCCCGTCGATCGGGATGCTGTGGCTTGCACAACCTCGGTCTCATCTTGATCATCATCGGCGGGTTCATAACGGTGATCGCCATCGTCTACGGCTCCGTATTGCCTCCTCTCATTAACAAGAAGGTCAAAGACGGCGTCGTGGTGTGTGACGCCTCTGACGCCCAGGAAGAATCGTACTACGACGCGTACGGCGACTGCGACGACTGCAACCCGTACTACTACAGTCTCCGCATGTTCAACGCCTCGAACGCAGAGGCGTATCTGGCCGGTGAGGACTCCAAGCTGCAACTCGTTGAGACCGGTCCGTACGTCTTCCGTCGCCGAGAGATCAAGATCGACATCAACTTCCTGGACGACGGCGCTCGAGTGAGCTACAAACTCTACACGTACCACACGTTCGAGCCGTCACTCAGCTGCGACGGCTGCTCGGATTCGGACAAGTTCACAAGCTTCGACGTCGGGTACTTAAACGTCATCGCTCAGGCCGGAGGAGAGGAGGCTTTCCTCATGAAACTAGCGGCTGGGTCCTTCTCCACGAACGAGTCGGTCATCGCAGACGCCATCGAGAACTACGGTCCGCAGATGATGCGGTGGGTCAACGGCTTGAACTCGCTCGACCCCGTAGCGATGAACACCGTCGCAAGCGGCAGCACTGTACTCATGTTCCTGGCTACCGGACCGGAGGCCATCGCGGACTTGGATCTGTCGGGGTTCGTCTACAACGGGCTGTTTGTGACGCGGACGGCGTCGCAGTGGGCGCTCGGCTATCCAAGCTTGCTGGCCGGACTGGGACTGGGTAGTGAATATGTCTCGAGCTGCAACGTCACTGGTGGATGGAATGAAAAGTGTGCGAGCTGCGAGGGTGACGCCTGTCAAGAGATCTGGTACGAGTGCAAGCAATGCGCGTTGGGTGCGGCGGTGGTGGCGATCAACAACGTCACGTGCGGGATCATCGAAGATATTTACGCAGAGGAGTACGGAGAGGAAGAAGCTGCTGCGTTCAGAGAGAACACGTGTAATCTGTGCGAAGCTGTTGGGCTCTGTGCCGCGCCACTGCCGGGGATTGCAGAGGATTCTGGACTCGACTACTCCAAGACGCCACCTTCGGCCGACAGTCTTGAGACGTACATCCAGACGACGGGCTGCGCGGACGACTCGGAGATACTTAACTACGAGGAGTTCAACGGCGTCACGTCCACGGCACTCTGGGTCACCACGCTCGGTGAGAGACGGCGAAATCCGACGTTGACCGAGATCCTGGCGTTCAATGACTACGGCAACTGCGCCAACCCGACGGCTAACCTCACATGCAGTGCCGTTGAGGGCAACGACGCTACTAGCATCAAGCCTGGTGGTGCTGGTATGACGGGCTTTAAGAGTACACTCACGCAGACAGCGTCGGATATGTACCTGGACGAAGGCAAACAGAACGTGACGTTGTACTCGACCGGGAAGGAGGTCGACCACGAAGGGATCACGCTACACCGCTTCAGTCCACCCAACGACCTGCTCGTTAACACTGAAGCCAACAATGCCAAAGGAACTGGCTGGCCAGTGGACGGCGTCCAACCATTGGCCTTCTCTGCGGGTTTCCTGGCCTACGTGTCCTACCCGATCTACATCTACGGAAACACGTCGCTACTGGACGCAGTGGAGATCACTCTGAGCGACGGCGTCGTGGCGTCCGGCGACTCCATGTACGACGCGGACTCTGGTGAGTTAAAGCAGGACTATATCGACAGGTATGTGACGTATATCGACGTGGAAGCTGGTACGGGCAAGACGATGGTAGCGCACAAGCGGCTGATGGCGTCGTACGCGATGTCTTACTCGGCTCTCAACGCGTCGGCGCCGATGTCCGACGTGCTGTGGCCGAACCTCGAGGCGGAGGTCATTTTCCCTGCCTACTGGGGCGAGGAGAGCGCGACGGTCGGCAGTTCTTCGGTCGATTATTACCACCTGGTGAAGCGTCTACTCAAGTCGGCGTTGCCCGTGCTCATCGTCGGGATCGTCGTTGGGCTGGCGCTGGTGGGGGGAGGGATCTTCCACCGTCGCAAGACAGCGAAGCAGCAGCATGTGCAACGGAAGGACCCGACGGGCGATGTGTGAGAGAAGGGAAAGCCTGAATGTATGCTGTAGTGGATGTACATATCGGCCCAACTTGTTGGAATGCACTTCAACTGTCGAGATGATGCGCGTGTTTGACCGACTAATCATCCCACTCTTTGACAGCTTCAACTTGAAGCCTTCAAGGATCTTTTCTGTTGACAATCGGAATTAAATGTGATACAGACTCCGCCCAGAAACTGAAAAGGGTGGACCTTCAAAGTTCCCCCAGGTTATAAATTATGTACCGGATATGTAACATCACATGCAAATGTCTCACATTTATTTGTCAAATTAAAACGTCGCTCATTCTCACTTGGTGTCGATGCGTGGGGGGAGGGTTGTTCTCCTTCTCCTCTGAAAATACAATCCCGCTCTTCGTAAAGCAGTGGCGAATTGTCTCTGGAGTGATATCGTCCCATGCTTCGTCAACCCACTTCATTCCTTGCAATTGGTCAACGTAGTAGATACCCTTTCCCTCCGGAGCCTTGTGTGGCATCGACTTGTCAGCCCTATCGCACGCCAAACTCATGTGCCTATCGCGATAAGCACTCTTTGCTGCCGCAATAATTCCGGCGTCCATTGGCTGAAGATATGATGTAGTGTTTGGCGGCAACTTCTGCACAGTGATGTTGGTGAGCTCACCGCTGGCTCGCCATAATACGCTGGGCCTTCTTCGTAATGAGCCGACGAGAAAGACAGACATGAGCGCTCTGACACTCCATCACAAACTCGCCAAGCTGGATCTCAAGCTCCGGGCAGCGTACACGAGATATCCGTCCTTTAGCGGTGGTAGCAGATTGAAGCTTAGCCTTGATGGTGGCTGCGTCCCGCAGGACTCGAAAGATTGTAGCATCGGCTGGAGGGTGCGAGAGCTCGAACGCATGTAGCGCCCAGCGCCCCAATTCGGACAGTGTCAGGGAGGGACAGCGACAATGTTTTTCAATAACCTTGCACTTCTGGTTGATAGTTAGCCAGAGACCTTTTGCCTTTCGTCATGTTCTGCTCTGCTCGAAGACGTGCAATTGGGGGGAGAATTCGAAATTTGAACAGTTAGTGTGAACCACATTGGCGTGAGACAGACACCACCTCCTGAATATGCTTAGCCTGATACAACCGATTTTGAAAGGTTATAAGCAGGAGGTAGTTTTCAGTTTCTGGGCGGAGTCTGTACAATCCTTCAACAGCAGGCATTATTATCGGCACAATATACCGCAGTTCGATAGGACTCGTGAGAGCTCCGCAATGAAGAAACTACAAGTACTGCCCAAGAAGAAGTCCGAGACAGGGTGAGCTGTAGCGATATCATGCCAGAAACAACTGACAAGTGGCTGTTCTAACATCGCGACCTTGAAATTCACGGTACTGTCGGTGTTTCAATCGACAACACTTTGATCCGACGCAAGGACCAAGATCACATATTGAAGCAGACGCCGTAGTTGCTTATTGCTTATAAGCTAACTTACAGCGCCGTGAAGCTGGAAGGAGGAACAACTTGCTGGAAGTTGCGTCATTCCTGTCCGAGTAGTACTTTGCCTGGAAGATAATAGCATCTCGGTGCTTTACTTCTGCTCGTTCTCGATGACACTACAGGGAAAACTCGTCGGCTGCTTCGTCACCAGGGGATCGACAACGCCTCAAATTTCGACTGACACGCTTTGCCCAAGACTCCAAACCAGCTCAGCATATATTTGACGGTTAACCACAGTCAGTACCCCTCGCGTACATTCAGCGCTGCTCCATACTTCTGCAAGTGCAGCCTCCCTTCGCTATCGATGATGAAGGACCGATCGTGTTCGACCGTTCGTTTCTCGAAATAGTTCTTGAACACTGGTCGCCCGCCACCTCCTCCCTCGCCGCCTTTGTCCTTGAATTTCCCCTCCGTGTTTGGCAGATAAACGTACACAGAGCACTGGCCTTTTCCGTAGCCGGCAACCCTGCGCGGCTCACCCTTGCGCAGTGTCAGCTCCGTGATCTTGCCGTTTGGGTCTTCAAAGATGACCCTGATCTCCTGTTCATACTCACTGTAAAAGTGAGAGATATAGCTCCCCATATCTTGGTCACCGCTCGGCAAACTTGGAACTGCGGACTGATAGGAACCAGGACGTATCCATCCGTCCAGAACGGCACTCGCTCAGCGAGTCGCTGTTCACCCATGCGTTGGCGGATACGGCCGTTGAATGTACCTATCTTCAAGTAACAGGGCCTTTTCCAGAAGGACACTTCATTCTGTGAAGGATATCGTACACACTTTGCCGATGGCGGACAGTGAAGATCGCTGGGCGTCTGCCTCGCTTGCATCGTCTTCCGACTACGCGTCCGATTCGTCGTGCGCCGACTCCGATTTGGACCATGAAGATGTTTCCCTCTCGCTGGAATCCACGCTACAGATCGAGTCGACGCTAACTACCGTCTCCGAACTGTCGATGCAATCGATGCTGGTGCTCGAGACGGAGCTTGAAATGCTGAACGACATGTACGAGCTCCAAAGTGGCTTCTCGTGGAACCTCCTGGGTGGTGTTCTAGTTGGCATCGCTACGACCGTCGCCGGAGTGGTAATTATCGTGACAACAGGCGGAACGGCACTACCGGCCTTAGGTGCCGTCCTGACCTCAGCTGGAGCGTCCGGGATGATCTTCTGTGCCACGTCTAACGAAGAGACGTTCAAATGGGACGCGTTCGCGGCCAACATGGCGGTGAGTGCAGGTATAACTGCAGTCACTCTGGGCGCCTGTCAACTGGTTATGGTGGCGCGAGGAGTCGAATCCCTCGGTCATCTCTCGACGGCGGTGGTCAACCTGGGGGTGAACACTCCTGTCGCTGCCGTCGACAATGTGGTCAAGGGCCGGTCGTGGTACGACAACCTGCACCTTCACGCCGCTGCCACATTTGTTGCAAGTTATGTGGGCGGCAGACTCGGTAGCAACGCGGTAGCCGGCGAGGGGATTGAAATGACGAACCGTGAGCTGTTCGTACTTGCCATGTCGGAAGTGGCGCAAGGAGCGGCCGCCGGTGCCGGCGCGAGTGCAGCGGCCAACGCTGTTGGCAACGTGATTCAAGGCGAAAACGTGTTCGCCAACTTCGGGGAAGCCTTGGCGATCGGTGCACGCGACGGCGCCATCAGTGGAGCCGTGCGAGCATTCACAGTGACGGCCCAAACGGTTCGGAATCGCGACTTCCACAACAAAAACCTGACCACCGCGCGGGTGGCAGTGGAAAATGGTGAACCTCTCTCAAGTTTCCACTTGAGCATGTACTGTGAACACACCCAGGAGTGTGTCTTCGTGCTTGACACCCGCGACGGGAACGTGTACGCCTACGGCGATGTGAAGAACGCAAACAGGCCGCATTTGCTCATGTTCACACCTGGGTCGAACGGTAACGCCGGCCACTACGAGCGAATTGACCCGGTAACTCTGCAACCTGTGACAACGAAGATCAACAATGGACCGAATACGTGTCTAGCTGATGCCCTGGGTGTACCAATGGCAGTGATCGATGAGGCTCTAACGACGTCGAACCAGAAACTTCTTGCTCAGAAGGCGAATCTGCGAGAATTGTACGGACACAACACTGGAGGTGGGAAGAACACACCAAAAGAAGATAATAACCGTCTACACGAGATCGTTCCGCTCATGAAGGACCCAAAGTATCTCCAGTCAAACTCCGAGCGTCTGAAAATCAGCCAGGACCAACTTGAGAAGTGTGGAATTTTACAAGCGATCGACCATGGCAGCAAACACTTAAAAACGACAAGCAGAGGCCCCGCAAAGGACCGCGGAGCTTCACAGTTCACGTTCATGGACGGAATGCACACGAAGGAATGGGCGTACATGACGCAGTTCGCAGCAGCAATGAAAGGCACTAAAGTGGCAAGTACGGGAATGCTCGTGCTGAACTTCGACTTCGAGATTGGTGTATCGAATGGGAAAAAGGTCAACACTCTCATATACGATAACAACCATGGCTACTGTTGCAAATATGGTCGCCTTTACTCCAGAACTGTTGTCCCGTATCGAATTAGACGCCGATCTGCGGTGACACTTTATTGTCGAGGAAGCGATCGTCGGATGACTCGAAGGACTTCGTTTACGACGACTCAGACTAGATAGTTGCAGAAGAAGATAACCTGAGTGTATTGTTTGCCTTTGTTGGTTTCTTGGCTTATTTTGAAGTGGCTTCTACTATCTCCTCCTCACCTGCGGCTCTCCACCCGCGGTGAAGTCGTTTATAACGGACAGGAAACTGGAAAACGGCTAACTCCGCCACACGACCTCCTTCAGAACGGGACCTCTTCTTAATGGAAGTAATACTGCTGAATGAGGTGCTCGAAGTTGCATTGTTTCTTGGACTTGAGCCGTCGCGATAGCCGTGTTGGTAATTTGTTCGTTTTCCGATGAAATTCCTTGATCAGACCTGGGACGGACAACAAATTTTCGGTAGGTTCCCACGTGATGTCATCATTTCGGCCCACCCACTTGCACTTGTACTCTTCGACACCTTTCCTTGTAATGCGGTGGTCGATGATTTCCTCAATTAGATGGCCCTCAGACCCGTCCTTAAGTCGAACAGGTGGAAGTGTCGTATCTCGGCTTACCCCTGACTGGTCTTTGTAGAATTTCTTGAGCACCATTGTGTGAAATATAGGATGCAGGCTCAACTCTTTTGGTAAGTTAAGCTGGTACGCCGCTCCGTCGTGATGAACTTCAACCACTTCGTAGGGTCCAATCCACCGAGCAGCAAATTTTCGTCGGGCAGCTCCTACGTTTGCAGGAGTCAAATTTTTAGTTGAAATGAGAACCATGTCACCAATTTCAAACTTCTGGTCTCGCCGACCCCGATCGTACAGCAATTTCATTTTTTCTGCACCTTGTCGAGCTTTGGCTTGCAGTTCTCGTAGGATCGTGCGTTGAGCAGTAAGAAAATCCGTCACAGTTCTTGGTATCTTGTCAGGCAGGTGTAGATCCGCCGGAAGACGTGGCTCGTACCCCAAATCGGCACGAAATGGGCTCATTTGAATCGTTGCTTGGTACTGGCGATTGTAAGCGAACTCTGCAAGAGCAAGATGCTCATTCCAATCATTCTGAAAGCCGCTGACATAGTGACGCAGGTAACTCGCCAAGATAGCATTCACTCTTTCGGTTTGCCCATCCGTTCGCTGGTGGTGTGATGTCGCCATCTTGAGCTTCGTTCCCAAAATTTCAGCACATGAACTCCAGAACTTGGAAGTGAATTTTGAGTCTCTATCCGATACGATATCCGTAGGGAGACCGTGTAGCTTTACATACTGCTCCACAAACAACTTCGCTAAGTCCGGAGCTGAGATTTTGGATACGGTCGGAATAAAATGCGCTCTCTTTGTTAGTCTGTCAACAATGACAAGAATGCAGTCGTTCTTCGACTTGGTGGTTGGCAATTCCGTAATAAAGTCCATGCCGATAGACACCCATCGTCCTGTTGGGACTTCGAGATGATGTAGCAGCCCTGGTGATTTGCCATTTCGCCGTTTATTTCGCTGACAGGATTCACACGTTGCAATGTACTCCCTGACGGTCTTGTGAAGGTGTTTCCAGTAAAATCGGGACTGAATTTCTTCAATTGTTTTCTCCACCCCAGGATGTCCAGACGTAGCGATGTCGTGAAATTCCCACAATATAGTGTTGCGTATCTCAATATCACCTGCCGGAATAGCAATTCTGCGCGATCCATCAGTTCTAACTTGATATACGAGTAGCTTTTCCGGGTCATACTGAAGATTTGCCGGAGTTTTTTCTTTCTTGATGGATGCTTCTGTCCACCCCGCTCGCTGTTGAGCCCGTCTGATCAGCGTGAGCAACGTGAGAGGTTTCAAATGAGAAACTGCATTCATCTGCTTCTGCTTCTGCATTTCAAAGTCAATTTCAAAATCCGGGCGCCGACTTAATGCGTCTGCCACTGTGTTGGTCGGCCCTGGAATGTACCGAAACTTGAGGTTGAATTCTGCGAGCAGGTCGTACCACCTGCATATTCGTCGATTTATAGTTTTCTGAGTCAACACGCGCTCTAGAGAGCGATGGTCTGTTTCCACCGTGCAACCTCCATCCACGATATAGACTCGCCATATTTTTAAGCAGTGGATAATGGCCAACATTTCCTGCTCGTGAGTGGGGTAATTTAGCTCTGCATCCTTCATCTTGCGCCCACAAAAAGCAATTGGTTGCTCGACCGCTTCTGTCGTAGGAGATGCCGACTTCATCTGAAATAAAACACCTCCGATGGCAAATCGTGATGCGTCCGTACGTAGGAAAAATGGCTTGTTGAAGTCAGGAAGGGCGAGGACCGGTGTATTACTTAGCGCAACCTTGAGTTGTTCAAAAGCATGAACACTTTCCGGAGACCACGTTAACCGCCGCTTCTCCTTACATTTGATCATGTTAAATAGCGGAGCACCCAATTCGGAGTAGTCCTTGCAGAATCGCTGCACATACACAGTCGTACCCAAGAAGGATTGTAGTTCTTTGGTTGTTTGAGGTCGTGGCCAGTTCTTGATCACTCGCACTTTATCTGGATCAATGCGGACACCATCTCGGCCCACAAAGTCACCTAAACACGGTATTTCCTCAGAGCACAGCGTAGATTTTGAGAGTTTCAGGTATAGTTTCTTGTCGCTGCACCGCTCGAACACCTTTCGAACTGCTGCTAGGTGTGACTCCACGTCTTGATCCTTGGTGAAAACGTACAGATCGTCAAAATATGTTGCCACTGAATCACGCATATCCGCGAAGATGCCCTGTACAATTCGGTTGAACGTAGCTGGAGCATTACTTAAGCCCATTGGTACGGCCAGATATTCAAATAGTCCGTCGGGTGTCTGGAAAGCCGTGAATGGTACATCTTTCAGTCGCATTCTTATTTGATAATAACCAGATAGTAAATCAAAGCAGCTATACCAATACGCACCACTCATTCGATCCAGGATCACATCCTTCCGTGGCATGGGAGTTGATTGTCGAATTGTTCTAGCATTCATAGCTCTGTAGTCATGTACTATTCGCCAGCCCACCGGTTTCTTGATGCAGAACGTCGGTGCGGCATGGGGTGACTTACTTGGTCGAATTAATCCTGCTTTCAACATCATCTTCGTCCACTCTCGCAATCCGTCTTCTTGCTTGGGGCTCAATCTCCATTGTTGCGTGAAAATTGCTTTACTCGGATCGATCACTTCCATCTCGTGCTCGCCGTGTTGGGGTTGACCTACTGGTAGTTCAGTCCGAAAAATATGCGCAAATTCCTGTAACAGCTCATAACCAGGATTTCCTTTGAAACTATCCATGTCCGTCGCCTGCTGTCTTTGAGCTTTGTCGCTCGATTGTCTGCTTGCTCCATTTGCAGCAACCGTTTGTGCTTGTTCCTCTTCTACTATCTCATTGTAAAGAGCATTCACAGTCTCTGGAGGCAGGATAGCGATAAACTCAACTTCCTTCTTACGAACGAGCTTGTCTGCTCGCTTGAAGTCAATAACCTTCGTTTCGCCAAACTGGCTGCAATAATGATAATTGTTGCTATTTCTTCCGTGCTCACCAGACTGACGATCCTGCTTTAAAGACTCCTCCAAGAACTCTTCTTTTGTATAAATTCGGTCTGTTTTCCAATCGATCACAGGGTTTCTTGCTCTTTTCCAAGGTACCCCAAGCATTAAATCGCAGCCGTTCGGAATGTGACAGACTTGAAACTTGCTGGTGTAGCCAGGAATACTATCAACGAAGACTGTCAGCTGTATTGTCTTGTTTCTGACTGTTTCTGTCTTGCCGTTCGCGTAGGTTACTGCCATGGATCCAGCGTCCGCCACATACCTTCCCCAGTTCATCCTGACGACAAATTCTTCCGAAATGCCACAAAAATCCGCACCTTCGTCGAAAAATGTCTTGGCAATCTGGATATCGTCATCGCGGACACAACTAACGTTCTTGATCAAATATTTTTCTGGTAATGGCTCCATCTCGCTCTGTGCGTGGAAGTAGATAGAGTTTGCTGCTTTTCCCGGATCAAAGACCCAGTTCTCGCGGCTGTGTTTGGCTTTGCAGGGTCTTGGGACGCCATCCCCAAGACCAATTAGTTTAAATCACCTTTCAGTTTGGCAATGTCGCTCTGTATCGTGGACAGCATGGACATCAATTCGCTGTTCTCGCCCCCTACGCTTGTTTTCGAGACTCCAGCGGCCCCTTTCCCCTTTTTCTTTTGACTGTCTTTTAGCCATTGCGGTTGAAGGTCAGGGTGTAGCATCCAGCAGCGATCTTTTGTGTGACCTTTTTCGGTGCACCGTGACGACGTACATTTTGCCGGGTCAGATTTCTTCTCAAATGATGGTTTAGGTGTCTTGGTGCTTTTGGCTCCACCTTTTTCAGTTGGTTTACCAGATTCACGCGGATTTAAAGTCCGCGAGGCTTCGATTAATCCATCGAGGGTATCGAACGTTTTCGTTTTCAGCAGATGGAGTAGTTGGGTTGACGACAGACCTTGTTTGAAGCGGAGGATCTTGATGTATTCCGAGACACCAGCCGTGCGTGCTAACCGTCGGAACTCATCGCTGTACATGTCCAGTGACCGATTGCCTTGGACACAGTCGAAAAACTTGGCTACCAAGTCTTCCTGGCGGGACTTTGTCACAAAACGTTTTTTCATCTTGCGAATTATGTGGCTCCAGCGGTGCTCCCCTTGATATTCTTGGAGCAGCCATGCCTTCGCCTTCCCTTTTGTATGGTTCATCATGAGTTGTCCAACGCGTACGTCTACTTGCTCCCGGTGGAAATACAACTGGTATGCGGCGTACCAACGGATCATATTGAGCACGTAGACTTCAATGTCCTCGTTGGGCTCACCTCCATACATCGGAGTTTCACGCTGCTTGTGGCATTTATCCACAAGTTGCTCCAACTCATGGGCGTTGTATTCGGGGGTATGCGGTGGCATAGTCCCATACACATCCCAGACCTCGTCTGATTCTTCCTCGGACTTGGCGGATGACTGACTAGTTGTATCCACAGCATTAGGACCCTTTGTAGCCAGCACTTGCACTTGGTCTCTCAAGGTCATAACTTCTGACTGGAGTTTTGCAATGACGGACTCTTGGGTGCACTGTCTTGTCTCATTTTGCTGTGCGAACTGGTTAAACTGATTGATGACTCGTTCAAGCAGCTCATGATTCGCCTTGATTTCGTTCAGATTTTCTTGTTGGCGTTGTTCCGTACGATTCGCAAACTTTGCGACCGCCTCGAACATGAGACCTTGGTCTCGTTGAAGTGTGTGGATGGTCTCTTCCAAGTTTCCTAGGCTCCCCAGAACCGCTCGAACTTGTGCGATCTCCTCAGCTTCGAGTGGGGTTTCCTCACTGCCCCCGTTAAATTCGTTAATATCTTCTGCTTCCATCTTGAGCCTCTTCTTGAAAGGCTACAATGTTGCAAATATGGTCGCCTTTACTCCAGAACTGTTGTCCCGTATCGAATTAGACGCCGATCTGCGGTGACACTTTATTGTCGAGGAAGCGATCGTCGGATGACTCGAAGGACTTCGTTTACGACGAGTCAGACTAGATAGTTGCAGAAGAAGATAACCTGAGTGTATTGTTTGCCTTTGTTGGTTTCTTGGCTTATTTTGAAGTGGCTTCTACTATCTCCTCCTCACCTGCGGCTCTCCACCCGCGGTGAAGTCGTTTATAACGGACAGGAAACTGGAAAACGGCTAACTCCGCCACAGCTACCCGTCGCACGAGCCACCGAAGCAGAAAGTCAATATCAAGGTGATGAAGACAAACGAGTTCGTTAAGTTCATTGGCGAAAATTTGAATCTGTACGAAGCGTACGTCAGCGGCCTTAAACAAGCAACTACCATTCAAGACCGGGCAGCAATGGGTAAAGCACTAGCGGCTTTTTGTAAAACGTACAACGTTTCGAAGCAATAACGTGCTGAACTACACTGTAAGATTATTATAAGTATATACATTTATTGTAGCACCGAGGAAAAGCTACCGATAGAAAACTGCAATGCAAAGCTGCACAACCAACTGGAGTGGTTACCCGGCCACCCCCACCGACTCTAGTAGCTGAAGCACTGCTTGACATTTCCGTTGGCGAGCGAGTTTGACTCCATGGTCGATGTTGCAGTCTGCAGGCCGGTTACGAATGAGGAAGTCAACTATCTGTACATGACCACGTAGTACAGCTTCGTTAAACGCCCTCGTTGTACAGCCTTCATGTCGATTCTCGTGTAAGAAACGAACGACGTCAAGATGCCCCCACAAGGCAGCATAGTCCATGGCGTCGGTCGTACAGCTTTCCTGTCGATGTTCATGTAAAAACTGGACCACGTCCAGATGGCCCTTGGCTGCAGCTCGATCCATCGCTCGTGTGGTGCAACCTTCCCCTCGATGCTCGTGAAGATATCGTACAACATCTAAGTACCCTCCGGCGGCGGCATCGTCCATGGCTTTGGTCGTACAAGATAGGTCAGGAGCATGCTCGTTCAAATACTGCAATATCTTCAGTTGCCCCTTCAGAGCCGCCTCTTGTATCGGCACCACTCTACTTGCCTCAGTGTATCTCTGTGGCACAGTCTCATGCAAGTGTTTGACAATTTCAAAGGCACCTGCTGCGATCGCTTCGGACATTGAACTCTTGACGAAGCCCTCTCCTCTGGCCGTGAGGTACTGCACCATATCCAAGTTTCTGTCCGCACAGGCGTGCACTAACGTGTACGACGGGTGTGCATCCGTACCCTGTTCGTACAGGAACTTGAGCATCTCCGTCTGTTTCTGCTTGTAAGCGACGACCTTCGCTTCTGCCGATGGCGCGTCCCTGTTTCTCTTTAGAATGTCTTTAATAGTTTGCAAGTCATTATTCTCCGCAGCCCAATGTGTAGCTCGGCCTGACCATTTCTCAGGGCGATGCTGAACGAGGAACCGTACAACTTCCAAGTGTTGCGCGTCCAGTGCTGCGTCCAGCGCTCGACTCGTGCAGCCTTCGCTCCTATTTGCGTGCAGAAAGCGCACGACTTCCAGGTGGCCATTGCGTGCTGCACCGTCCATAGCGTCAGTGGTGAAGCCCTCAGCCTGGAAACAGTGCAGCAACTGTAGCATCAAGAGTTTTCCCTCGGCTGCGACGCTATCAGCGAGTCCTACAGGGCATGAATTGTGACGCGTGGCCAGCAGAACCGTCGTCACATCAGCCAGCTCATCGTCCAGTGCCTCACGCAGCGTCCAGGCGAAGGAAAACACGCGCCCAAGCGCGTCCAGCGGCAGTTTGGCGTGCTCAAAGGTGCGCAGTAAGCCTTCCGCATCCATGGACATGGCTTCAAAATGTGATCGACGGAACTGACCATCACTCTTGTTCTGATTTTTGACAATTGTTTTCAAAAATATCGACTGACTGGAAGATTGTAAGAAGATGGCTACACTTTAATTTTTCAAAAGTTTAGGCCATTCCGCGCGCAAAAGAGTCCAAGGACACATTGTATAGGATGGCTGCTGAGGACGTGGACGTCGCGCCACCCACCGCCATCGAGACGGAGCAGGAAGCGAAGCAGATGGAGACGGAACAACCAGACGTGGATGAGGAGCAGACGCAGCCGACGTCGACTTCTGCAGAGCTGCTGACGCCTGCCAAGAGCTCTTCGCCTTCTCCAAGTCTATCGACACCTGCTAAAACCCCTCCAGTGAAGCGTTTGATGATTACCAAGATGCAATTGGAAAACTTCAAGTCGTACGCTGGAAAAGTGGAGATAGGACCCTTCCACAAATGCTTCAGTGCCGTCGTTGGCCCCAACGGCAGTGGGAAGTCGAACGTTATTGACGCGCTGCTGTTTGTGTTCGGTAAACGCGCGTCCAAGCTCCGCCTCAAGAAAGTTTCGGAGCTGGTACATCGCTCTGCGGGATTCCCAAACTTGGACATGGCTACAGTCTCCGTCTTCTTCCAGGAGATTATCGACACGGACGACCAAGCGGAAGAACAGGCAGCCACTGACAATGAAGCCAATTACACAGTTGTCCCCAATTCCCAGTTCAGCGTCACACGCACAGCTACTAAGGGAAATGTCAGCAAATATTACGTCAACGATCGCCCTAGCAACTTCACGAGTGTCACGGAGCTGCTGCAGGACAAGGGAATTGATCTGGATAACAACCGCTTTCTCATTCTGCAGGGAGAAGTGGAACAGATCGCCATGATGAAGAGCAAAGGAGCTGAAGGTAGCAACGAGGACGGACTGCTTGAGTATCTAGAGGACATTATCGGCTCCAACGTCTACGTGGAACCCACAGAGAAAGTGTGGGATGAAGTCGAGCAGTGCAACGAAAAACGCGGCGAGAAAGTGAACCGGGTCAAGCTCGTGGAAAAGGAGAAGGCACACTTGGAGGGACCGAGAGCTGAGGCTCTGGAATACCTCCGCAAAGAGAAGGAGGTGTACATGAAGACAAACATTCTGTACCAGCTGTGGATCCAAGAAGCGTCCAAGAATCGAGAGCTGTGCGAGGCAAAGCGGGACGAGCTGCAGGCCAAATACAAGGCAGAACTGGCTCGTATGGAGAAAAACCGGGAGGAGCTGCAGTCAGTTGAAGCCATCTACCAACGTGTGAAGAGTGAGCACGATGAAGTTGCGCAGCAGCTTGATGAAGCTAAGACTGAGTACGCAGACTTTGAGAAACAAGACGTGAAGTTGCGGGAGGAACTCAAGTACGCCAAAGAGCGACAGAAAGAGCTTCAGTCGTCACAGAAGAAAGAGCTGAAGAAGCAGAAGTCTATTAAGCAAAAGGTCCAAGAGAACGAAGAGCTGGTGCCACAGCTTGAGGAGGAGGTAGAGAAGCTGCAGGCAAAGCTTAAAAAACAGGAGCAAGTGCTGGAGAGCATTGTTGAGGGTCACAAGGAAGAGACAGCCAAGCTTCGAAGTACTATGGAGGATATTCAACAGGAGATGGAGCCGTTCCAGACTGAGATGAATGCCCTGCGGTCAGTGATCGACACAACTGAGACAGAGATTCAGCTAGTGGAGGAGCCCGTCACCAACGCTAAAAAGGCGCTGGAAGCTAACGCGTGCGGGGTCATTGAGGCTGAAGCCAACCTGCGTGGGCTTGAGGAAGAAGTGAGTGACAAACACGAGAAGCTCACCAAGATGAAAGACCGCATTGGTGTTGCGAAGCAAGAACTCGATGATGTCAAGGGCAGGGAAACGTCAGTTGCGGAGAAATACCGTGAAGCGCGCACGAAGGCTGAAGAGGCTTCTGGCGCTGTGCAATCACATGCAACTCGGAACCGTATGCTGCGAGAGTTACTTGACGCTTCCAAACCGGGCAAGCCATTGGAAAACGCTGGGTTATTTGGTCGTTTGGGAGATCTTGGTGCGATCGATGGCAAATATGACGTTGCTATATCCACTGCCTGTGGTGCCTTGAATAACTTGGTGGTTGAAACCACATCGGGCGCGCAAGCATGTGTTGCTTATCTCCGCAAGCATAATTTGGGACGCACTACCTTCTTGATTTTGGAGCAACTGGGCTATCTCAAGTCCAAATACTTGCAGCACTTTCGTGGCGTTACCGCGCCGTCTGGCCAAAATGCCCCAAGGCTGTTCGATTTGGTGAAGGTGAACGACAAGAAGTATCTACCAGCTTTTTACTACGCTCTGCGTGATACACTAGTGGCGAAAGACCTGGATGAGGCTTCAGCGATCGCATACCAAGGACGACAGTGCAAATACCGTGTTGTGACCTTGGACGGTCAGTTGGTGGAGATGTCTGGTGCCATGTCTGGTGGAGGTAAGCGAGCTCGTAGTGGAGGTATGTCGAGTACGCTTGCAAGCGGCTTGAGCGAAAGTGAGATTCGATCTCTACAGGAAGATGCGTCGTCTCTTCGAAACGAACTGGAACAGATTCGTGATGAGAAAGCGTCACTGGAAAAGGAGCTATCCCAGCTTACTCGTAAGATTGAGCAGTATGAAAATGATCTGCCGAAGATTGAGTTGGATGTGAGCGCTACGAGGACGCGCTTGGAGGATTTCAAGAAAAATAAGTCTATCTTGGAGAAGCAAACAACGCTCTCTGCAGACGCAAAAAAACAGGTCGAGAAGCTTAGCAAGGCGAAGACTGCTAAGGAAGCGGAGTACAAGACCACTAAACTGAAGGTGGACAAAATGGCTGCGAAACTGGCCAAACTGAAAGAGCAGATCCTCGATGTTGGAGGAGAGAAGTTGCGCAAGGAGCAGAATGTGGCCAAGAAGATCACGAAACAAATTGAAGAAAAAACAAAGCAAATGACCAAGATTCGTGTTGACTTTAAGAGCAGCCAGAAGAACACCGAAAAGAACGAGCAAGCTTTGAAAAGAATTGAAGAAGACATCGAAGCGGCGAAGAAGAAGATCGAAGATACTCGTGAACAGATTACTGCAATGGAGGAGAAGGCTTTGGAAGTGCTCCAGAAGTGTGAGAGCGTTCAAGAGCAAGTTACTGCGAAGGAGAAGGAACTTCGAAAGGACGAAGCGAAATACAGGAAGCTTAAGAAGGAGTACGATGAGATGGCGAGTGCAGAGGTCGACTTAGCCAACAGTTTGGAGGATTGCGAGAAGATGCTGGAAGAAAACAGCAAGAAGGAGGCGTACTGGAAGACGAAGCTGGCGTCTCTACACACTGCGTTCATCACGGAGCAAGAACAGAATGCTGGCGTATTCGAGGATGAAAGAGACCTTCCAGCTCGGAAGCGCCAGAAGAAGAACAGGAATGCTGACGGAGACGAGGCAATGGACGAAGAAGAGAAAAGAGAGGACGATGATGAGGATGAAGAGAGTGAAGAAGAGGAGGACGTTAACCTGGACGTCACGTTGGAAAAACTGCCAATATTGGACACTGTTGCATTGTCCCGTTACAGCAAGGAGGAAATGAAGTACGAGATTTCCGTGCTAGAGCAGCAGCGTGATGAGCTGAAGGCGAATGTGAACATGGGCGCACTGACCGAGTACAAGCAAAAACAGGAGGAATACAAGGCCCGCGTCCAGGAGCTGGAGGAGGCGACGAAGTTACGCGATGCGAAGCGACACGAATACGACGAGTTGCGTCGTAAGCGACTGGAGGAATTTATGACGGGCTTCCGTACTATCACATTAAAGCTCAAGGAGATGTACCAAATGATTACACTCGGTGGTGATGCTGAGCTGGAGCTCGTGGATTCGTTGGATCCGTTCTCGGAAGGCGTGGTGTTCAGCGTACGACCATCAAAGAAGAGTTGGAAAAACATTTCCAACCTTTCTGGCGGCGAAAAGACCCTCGCGTCCCTAGCTCTGGTATTTGCGCTCCACCATTACAAGCCGACGCCGCTGTACGTGATGGATGAGATTGATGCTGCGTTGGACTTCAAGAATGTGTCGATTGTCGGCAACTACATCAAGCAACGTACGCGCAATGCGCAGTTCATCATTATCTCCTTGCGCAACAACATGTTCGAGTTGGCCGACCGTCTTGTAGGTATTTACAAGACGAACGACGCTACGAAGAGCGTGACTATCAATCCGAAGATCTACGAGCAAGGCACCGGCAAAGCTGCGAACGGGACAACAACGCCAATGACGAAGCAGCCGGGATCTCTCAGCATGAGCAGCCCAAAGAGTGGTCCCCGTCGGTCCGTAAAAAAAGCTAGGCGATCCAGCCAACAGTCTGTGGCATCCCCTGTTGCCCACCACAATGGATCAGCGACTAGTACGCCACTACAGGACAGGACAAACCGGTCGTAGGTTAGAGCAGTGAATTGCGTATGGATATAGTTTGTTGAGAGACTGCTAAGGTGTCGACCTTCATAATATCTGGAACGACGAGGAGTGACTAGCAAAAATTGCGGTGGATGGCAACCGAATGAAATTCACTTGTAGCTGTACTAATCCAGCAGAATACTAATACAAATCTCTATCTGCAATCCCGGACAACCGTTGTCTCTCATTCTCCTTCTCTCCCAAAGACAGTGACCTGCAAACAACAATGGACTCGGCTTCGATGGCAGCGATGAATGGGTTCCTCCGCGAGTACCAGGAGGTGTTGGCAAGCTCTTCAGCAGCAACGCCAAGTGATGAAGACTCTAAGCACAGAGCTGCCAAAAGCCGACGCGAGATCGCCAAGGCGAAGGCCACTGAACGGCGACTCCGACACCTCAACAAGACGAACAACGAGCGCGTGTCCCTCCGGCGGCAGGAACGGGAGTTGCTAGAGCAGTTGGACCAACTGCGGAACACTGGCGTGAAAGTCCAAGGAGAGCAGGACCCGTGGCGGTCGACTGCTGTGCTGCAACGAGAGTGGAAGCTGCTGGCTGAGAGACAGCAGCAACAGCTCAAGACTGCGGTACTCACTCGAGCCAAAGTGATACAGCGAGTTACAGAACTCCTGCGTCATTGTCTCCTCAATTGTGAGACGGAAAGTGTCCTGCTTGAAGGACAGAAGCAGAAGAAACAGGCGTCGCTGTTCGTGACCTTCATGAACGAGCTGGACGCGTTGTACGCTCAGACGAATTACGTCGTTCGAGACGTGGACTTTCAGTCTTGTCCACCTGAGACCTACAGATTCAACCGCGAATGGAACAAGGGCATGACATTCCTGGAAACGTCAGGCGCGACTGTCATCCCGCTTGACTTCGCTCAAACGTTCCCTGCCTTCTCAGCCTTAGTTTTAGCTCCAGGCTATGACTTGGAGATCCAGGACGACGATAATACTGCAGCTAGAGCGTATCACTTGGACTTCTCGGAGGACTTGGGATACAACGCCACTTTGCAGATCTACTTGACGTTGAGGCGATACGTCGAGGACGGGCGAATTGTGATCGTGTGGCGTGGTCTGGCTGAAGGACGGGGAGAGTACAAAGACCTCTACATGGACGAAAGCGGCTGGTTCATCCTGTCGCCTGTGAGTCCACGCGATGGCCAAGAACCAGCGACGCTGCTACAGACTTGTATCCGCTTGATGCCCATTGGCTTTGACTTGGAATCGAACATGGACACACGGGCGAGCAGATTCGTGAAGCTTCGCATGAGGGCGGACGAGGCGGACGTGAACGACATGGAGCAAATGATGGCCAAACTGATGCAAAGCTGCCGTTAGTAGTACATTAGGACGAAGCTAAAGGATACACAAGTTGAAGAGCTCCTCAATGGCCTTTCCCCCCACGCCAATATGTGCCGTACATAACGCGATAGCTGAGACCTTGCGCAATGGAGGAGCAGAACCTCATGGAGGCGATGGCGATGGCCGAATTTCTACGCGAGTACGAGGACGAGAGCGAAAACCCGACGGCTGACCGACGGCGGAAGATCAAAAACGCACAGGCGGCCAAGCGCCGAGTGCGATACCTCAAGAAGCTCAAGGTCGAACGACGTACGCTGCAGAAGCAGGAGGTGGAGTTGGCTCTGCAGCTCAAGAAGCTGCGGGACGCCCACGCCCAGGAACGGACGGCACGTAACAAGAAGATGCTGGCGCTGGGGGCGTGGAAGACGACGGCGTTGCGACAGAAGGAGCGGCGACAGGAAGCTGAAGAGAACCGGCGACGGCTGCAGAACGCCGTGACGAACCAGGCCGGTCTCATCCGCAGGTTGAAGGCCTCGTTGAGTCAGCACAAATGCCTCGACACCTTCGAGGAGAAGAAGGCCAAAAGGAAGGCGTCCGCTCTGCTCAAGACGTTCGTGGACGAGATGGACGTCCTCTATGCACAGACGGACACCGTGGTCGCCGGCGTGCGCTTCGAGCGATCACCACCGCTGACGTACGAGTTAACTCGGAGGTGGAGCAAGGACAAGACGTTTCTTGAGAGCGCGGACGCTACGGTCATCCCGTACAGCTTCGAGCGCACGTGTCGTGCTGTGTCATTGATGATTTTAGCCCCGAGCTACAATGACGAGCTGGAAGACCCGGAGAACACGGCCATCAGGACGTATCACCTCAATTTCGCTCGGGAACTGGGCAACAGTGCCACGTTGGTCGTCTACAACGCGGTGAAGAGGTACGTGGAGCCGAATCGCGCCGTCTTCGTGTGGCGGACACTCGCAGAGGGTCAAGGCGAGTTCGACGGGCTGCAGACAGTGGAGACGGCGTGGTTTGTAGTTCGTCCACTTGCAGTTGATGCCCAAAGCTCAAACTGCGAGCCCGATATGATCCTGGAGAGCTACACGCGCTTGGAACTTGTTGGTTTCGGCAGACCACAGCACAACGACGCGAGGGCGAACAAGTTTATAAAGGTATTGGCCAAAGCGGACGAAGCGGACGTGAACGATATGAAGCAAATGCTGGGGAAGCTTCTGCTGGACGATGAGCCGTGAAGCCGTCAATTAAAGAGTTAATGACTCAGAACCACCAGTTGAAGCTCCTCTTGCTGATCATTACGCGCTAATCCTGCGCATGCGATCGTACATGTACCGCTAAACTGGATATTCGTCTTACAGCAGATGAGTAACCACGTAGAGACTTTCATTTGTCAATCTGCTGTAGGAGGAGCCAAATGGATGAGGCTTCGCTCTCTGCGCTGTCTCAGTTCCTCCACGAGTTCGACACGCTGGACGATGGCCGTTTCGAGACCAGCACGGCGTCCCCGACATCAACCGCCACTCCAGGCGATTCAGCTAAGCGACGACGCACTGCGCAGGCGAACAAGCGCCAAAGCCGCTACTTGGCGAAGGTCCGCTGCGAACGGGAGACGCTACGTCAGCAATCGATCGAGTTGTCCGCAGTGCTGCAGAAGCTTAAGAGGAATCAAGCGCGTTCTGCAGCTCAAGCGGCGGGTAACTTCTCCTTAGCCGCATGGAAATCAACTGCCGTGCGTCAGAAGGAGCTCCGACTACAAGCAGAGACTAAGCAGCGCCGTCTGAAAGCGCTAGTGGAAGAGCAGACCCGTATGATCCGCTGTATGGACGAACTGCTGCAGCAACGCATGGTCTGCGGTCCAATAGCTTCTCTGATGCTTCCGCCAAGTGGCGGACCGCTCTTCAAGGTCTTCGCTCAGGAGCTGGACGTGCTGTACGCCATGACGAACGACGTCGTTGCAAAGGCCGAGATTAAACTGTCTGCGCGGCCGATGCAGTTCGAGCTGACGCGCGACTGGAGCCCAGACATGACGTTCCTGGAGAGCTTAAACGCCACGGCCGTCCCGTTCGGCTTTGAAGAAACCAGTCGCGCATTGACTCGGACGCTGCTGGAGGACGCGAACGGGATGTATAGCAGAAGCGACGAGCCGAAGAACACGACGGCGCTCAGACGGCACATGGATTTCACGCACGAGTTGGGCTCCAGCGCCACGTTAATGCTTCACACGGTAGTGAGGAAATACGTCGAGGCCGATCGGGTTGTGTTCGTGTGGCGAGCTCTTACGGAAGGGCAGGGCGACTTCAGGGGCCTCCACACAGACGAAACTGCGTGGTATGTGCTTCGTCCAGCCACCAGTGCTGGTGAGGGAAGCTCGTTAGTGCTAGAGACCTACACGCGTTTGGTTCCGGTTGGCTTCAGCTTGACGTCCGAGTCGAATGCCCGTGGGAACGCGTTCATCAAAGTGCTTGAGAAAGCGGACGAAGAAGACGTGGACGATATGATGCAAATGTTCGAGCAGATGCTGGTGAACGAGACCGCTAAGCTTTGTGAGTTGAAATGAAGTTGCAGTGAATGTTTAGTCGTTAGTTGGATCGACACAGCGTGCACTATCTCAATCTCGGTGGATTCAAACAGTTTGCCTTGAACACTGTATTACCTCAGGATCACAGTATTGATCCTAGCGTAATACAACGTTGGAGGCTTTCAAGACAAACAAACTGCAATTAGTGGCCAGGGACAGAAGTCTAGACAGTGTAACACGGTAGACAAGTCTGTCGCCTTCAACGTTGCAAGTTGTACCTACGATATGGACGGGGCCTCCAGTGTTTCTCACAAGGGAAATCCGACGGGAGTTCTCTTTGCATGTACATGCTGGTGTAATACCATGTACATGTATTATTAAACTAGTACTTCAAGTACATGTACTTGTACAAACCAAATGTATTCAACATGTAGCATTGATAAGCTCACTTTATTGAGATAGTACAAGCTAGTGTCAACATCACTCACCACGTTATCCCATCGGACTGGCCAGTGGCCACTCGTGGTAATTGAATCAGCTGGTCTGCACACGTGTACAACACGTGCAATATCCAGTGCAAAGGTTTTGACCAGCGTCCGTACATTTGCGCTTGTGATGGCAGAGACTGAAGCAATGGACGACGTGGCCTTCGAGGCTGCAATGGCTAGTTTCCTCCATGAATTCAAGTTAACCACGGACAAAGTCGCAGTCATGGAGGGGGACGTTAGCCCCGACAGCCACGGCCCACAGAAAGCGGCACTGTCCAAGCTCAAAGCCACCGAGCGACGTGATCGCTACCGTAAAAAGCTGCGGAATGAACGCGAGACCTTGCGACGTCAACAGCGAGAACTGTCGATGGAATTGGCGTGTCTACAAGAAGCCCAAGCAAGGGAAAAGGAACTGGAGAAGGCACGCAACACATTCGCGTTGAGTGCGTGGAGAGCCACAGCCGCACGGCAGAAGGAGAAGCGACTGCAAGTTGAGCACGAGCAGCAGCAACTCAAAGCGGCCGTGCGCAGACCCTCCGATAATACTATTGCAATATAATTGCTGCATCACAAGAAAATAAGTAATTGTTATCAACGTGAAGGAACGCAAAATAAGTTATTGTCCGTAATGAAAATGTATTGTCATTACCCCGAGCTCACAGCAAGATCAATTCACTGAGCATGAACCACCTTGGCAACGGTGGCTGCTTTCAAAAGGCGTCTATTCAGCTTCAAAAACAGCACGGCCTCCAGATGCATCGGGAGCATACCGTGGCGATGAAGTGACAGCGTATGCTTCGCGATGCTTAAAAGCCTCTCCACGGTATTGGATGTCAGCGGGACGTACTCGACTCCGCGAAACTTCTTCCGTGCCGTGCGCTGCTTCTTTCGCGCTTCCAGCACCTGGTCCGCGAATCGTTGGGGTCGTGCAGTTCCCGCGTCTTCACTGCCTGTGGCCGCTGCTGGCACCGTCTCGAAAAGTAGCAGCATCAACACCTGCTCGCCCGTCAGCTCGTTGTCTTTTCCTGCCAACGTCAGCACACATGCCCCCCTCGAAAGCATGACTCTTAACTATAGAAGCGTCTGCCGCAAGGTACTGGGTGTTTCACGACAAGATCATCGAAGATATCACGCACGTCGAGGATCGTCAAGTGGTCCTTTTGAAGCTTAATTACGAGGTGTATGAAGGCTGCTAGTGGGCGAAACATAAATTTCGTAAAAAAAAAAAGTATGGCTTGGACTTGGTAAAAATAAATTACTGGCGATGGACTGAATTTTTTCCAAAATAACTTATTGACTGTAAAATATTGTATTGGATTTCCAATACAATTATTATTTCGGAGGGCCTGCCCGTGCGTTGTCATGCAGAGGCGATTCGTCGTATGAGTGCCATGTTGACACTTTCCGCTCCGATGAGGACTCTCACGTCGTCTGAGGATCAGGTGGGCGCCCTATTGTACAGGACGTTCATTGGCGAACTAGAGTCGCTCTATGACAGGACGGGCCACTTCATGAAAGACTCAATGGAGAATGTTCCGCCCGAGAACTTCGCATTGATACGCAAACGGGGACAAGATGGGATAGTGCTGGAATGCGCCAACGCGACGGAGATCCCAGTGGCCTTCGAGCCGACGTGGCGTTGTCTGTCCTCCATTTTCTTGTCGGACCCGCAGGGAACTCAATACAATGGAGGGATCGACGACCCGGACAACACTGCGGCGATCACGTACCGGCTCAATTACGGGTCTGGCGATACCCCACAGCTCGTTGTCTACAACGCCGTGAGGAGGTACGTCGAGAAGGACCGCGTGGTGTTCGTGTGGCGCGTGTTGTTCGAAGGTCAAGGAGAGTTCGACGGGTTGTACGCGGACGAGCACGCGTGGCTCGTGATCCGTTCTTCAGGCTCTGGGACATCTCTGGAAAGCTTTTCACAGTTGAAACCTATGCGTATCGACGGACACGCTGTAGTAGGCGGCAAGTGCTGTGTCGGACGAGCATGGTGACGAGAGTGACGCGCAGTGAGTCGGCGCTGGATGGTGGCGACTGCGAAGACTACCTTGAGACGGACGTTGAAGTACCTCGAGGCGGGATTCGAAGCGCACGCTGGCAGTCTACGTATACAAAGAGCGGTGGAGTCGAGGAGCGTTGAGCTCAGTTAGCAATTGGCGCGGCAGTTAAGATTTGGCGAACTTCCTAGCAAGTGGGGACGTTCGTAGTGTTGGAGTGAGCGTGAGTGGACCTGGTGAGTGGCGAGGTTCGCAACAGACGCAGCGAGGAGTGAATAGAGGAGCGGATAGAAGACTAGCAAGCGAAGCTACTGGGCTCTGGACGGCGCGAAGTAACCAACACTGTCGGACTGAGGAAGCGGAGCCTACAGCGGCGGTGAAGAAGGTGAAGTGCGTGGGAAAAGGAGGTGGCAGCAAGAGCGAGCTGAGTCTACGATTGAGATTGAGTGTGAGCGTTGAGAGAGTTGAACGAGAAGAGGAAGTGTGTTGTGAGTGAGAACGAACGAGGAGGAGAAGTGTATTGAGAAGTTTATCTTCTGGTAATAAAGTAGGATCTAAGGCCGCGTAGAGTGCCGAGGATCCGGCGCAGTGACCAAGTGGGTCGCTGACTGCCATTGGAAGTGTTTGTGTGCCCCATTGAAGCGGGAACGAAGGACGCGGCGGGGCTATACGATTTGCCTAACGAGCCAGGCAAGATAAGTGGCCCAGTTACATGGTGGTCATACAGGGGCCTCAAGCACAAACACTTACGAGAACAGCGGAGGAACGAATGCAGACGAGATCGCAGTCGCCGGGAACGCCAGCAAACAACCCAGCGAGTGCTTCGGCAACCGAACAACCAACGGAGAGTGAAACGAGTGGCGGGCTCACCGGAAGATTAGGCCCACTTTTTAGAACTTTTCAAATTATGAATCTATTTAGTAGGCTTGGACTCAGAATTATTCCGATCCAGAGGATGAAAAACATGCCCACTTTTGAGTGAAAACCTCGATTGTGTCATATTGATTTATACTTAGAAATTGTAGCGAACTGCAAAATAAGCCCACTTTCATCAGCAGCCACCCGTCCTACAGCCAGGCGTTGACACTTCGTCTTTCGCCGCTCTCGCCAAAGCCCCGCTCACCCACCCCACCTCAATGGAAACCCCCCACCAGTATCACCTCCCAGACGAGGAGGAATTCTCCGTCGCCACCGTCATGAAGGTGGCGACCGACGAGAAGACGTGCTTGCAGTGGTGCATGCGCGTCGGTCTCGTGGACAGGACGAAGAGCTGCCCCCTCTGCGGTGCTTGCATGAGGCAGTCCGCCTCGCGGAAGCGCTGGAGGTGCAGCCGCCGCAAGCAGCATGCCTCCGGCAAGGAGGTCTCGCGGGGGTTACTAACTAACTCGTTTTTTAACGAGTCGAGGGTAAAACTATGCTCTGCCGTGCTACTCCTACTTGCATGGTGCATGCGCATGCCGCATGCCCATGCAGCTGAGTGTTCTGGCGTCTCCGAGCGCACTGTCCAGGAATGGTACGCCTACTTGCGCTCAACGTGCTCAAAGGAACTTGTTAAAGCTGACTTTAAGGTATTTATGTTGCTGTATTGTTGCTTAAGTTGCGCTAACGACTGTAATGTTGCTCAGATTGGCGGTGATGGCAAAGTTGTTGAAATTGACGAAACCAGCTTAGCGAAGAAGCAGAAGTATCACCGAGGACGCCACTATGAAGAATTCTGGCTGTTTGGGGGCGTCGAACGTGGTACTGGGCGGTGGTTTGGGCGCATCGTGTATAACAAACGCACGAAGCAGACACTCCTTCCTATCATAAAGCAGTTCATTAAGCCAAGGTACGGTTTTATAATTGTTAATTGTCACTACCAGTACTGATTTATGTTACAGGACTCGCATATTGTCTGATATGTTTGCAACCTACGTTTGCGAACGAGCTGGCAAGCAGCATACCCTTGAAAACAACAAAATGCTGGTGAGCATGGAGTACTCGCACAGCTGGGTTAACCATACCTTGAATTTTGTCGATCCTATTTCTGGTACTCATACAAATACCATTGAAGGTTTGTGGGAGACCAGAATCAAAAGACATATCAAGTCAATGCGGGGTATGACTAAAGACAAACTCGATTCTTACCTCGACGAGTACATGTGGAGGTCCTGGTTCTTTCCTCCCAAAGCAACAATCGGACAGTACATGGGAGGTCTAGTTGTAGCCATAATTAGAAATGAATAGATTCATAATTTGAAAAGTTCTAAAAAGTGGGCCTAATCTTCCGGTGAGCCGAGTGGCGTACGGACGGCGGTAATGACTCGAACGACGACAGCGACGACATCTACGGCGACAGCGGCGACCGCACCGAAGGCACCAGGAAAGCAACGGCGGGTCCGGTTGGCGAAGGATGCGACGTCGTCCAGCGAAGAAGATACGGAGAGTAACGGTGAAGATACGCGGGGCCCCAACCCTACGGTATCAGCGAAGAGTCGCGCAGCGAGTAAAACGCCATCTACGCGAGAGACTGGTAAGCAGCGACGGAAGGCGCTGGCAGGAATGGCGACGCCCTCGAACGATGATGAGGAGCCGGAGGACGACGCTGACACAGTGCCGAGGTCGGAGATAACGGCGCTGACAACGGCGGTGACGCAACTGGTGAGCCTCCTGGCAGACGTTAAAGCGGCCACGGAGAGACAGCCACCGACGGCAAGATCGGCGAGTGACGCGAATATCGGAACACTACCCGAGCAGCCACAAGAACGAGCGGAGCAGCACGTGGTAGCCGCAGCGCGTGGAAGCAGCAGAGACATAGCGACGGAGGTGGCACGACTTCAACCTGCACAGCGACGTCGACAAGTTCCTGTACGGGGAGGTGCAGCTCAGCGACGCGTCCAGCATGTACGAGAGGATGGATCGCCAGGCGATACTCCGCCGGATTCAAGCGACGACGAGCGCGATGATGATGACCCTGAGGTGAGCAGTGACGATGGTGCCGATGCAAGGGCCAGCTCTTCTTCAGAGGGTAACAGTGAAAGTGATGATGGTCGAGAACAACGAGGGCAGCAACGACGCGAACGGCGGGCACGGCGGAGAAATGTAAAGGATTTGGAGCTACCTACCTTCACCCCCTCGCCGAAGGTCTCTGTATCTACGTGGATTGATCGAGTTGACTTGGCGTTGAAGGGTGCAGAAGAGTCTGGCAGAGGCAGATGGTCGGACAAGGCGTTGTACTACATCTTAGGCAACAAGTTGATGGAGAATGCAGCGACGTGGTGGGTGAATAGAAACCGAAGCACGCCTACGAGGGAGAAGACGTGGACCCACTTGAAGGAGGCTCTACTGCAACGATATGCTGAGAAGCTGGACAAGTCTCAAGCAGAATGGAGGGTGAGCATGCGGAGGTTCTTACCTGGAGAGTCGTATGCCGACTTCGCGGCAGGACTTCGAGAGGTAGTAGGGAGAAATCGCGTGAGTGAACGGGTTTTGCTGGCTCAATTCTACAGATGCCTGGATAAGACTACGAAGCAGTTAGTGAAGCAAGCTCCACGTCCGACAACCCTGGAAGCAGCCGTCAAGAAAGCGAACGAAGTGGACGACCCGATGGAGAACGTGGCGCAGGGCATGATGAACGTCGGGCTTCCTTGGGCGACGGCACCGAGTCCTTACGTGATCCCGATGGCTGGAACTACGGGACAAACGATGATTATACCGGGAATTGGTAACACGAGCCTGCCAGCAGACAGAAACTACCACGGAACGGAGGATGCAACAGCACGGAAGAGCGATGTCGAGCATGTGGCGCTCTTTACGAACCCACAAGGGGTGTACAATGTGTTCTCAGGCACATGGGATCCACCACCAGGCCACGTGTGGAACGGGAAGTACTGGTACGAGCCACGAAAGACCGAGCGAAAGAGGAGGGCAGCTTCGACGACTCCGACGGCAACCCCAGAAACCAGGAAGACGACACGGAAGCCAAGGCGTGAGCGAGCATCAAGCGACGACGACTCGGATGCACGGCCGCCGAAACGGCAGAAAGCGGCAGTACGAAAAGCGACAACAAGTGGCGACTCGGCAGGCGCGGCCAAGCAAGCGACCGGCAGACAGCAGAACAGCACTGGAGGAGCCCAAGCTCAGTATCGAGGAGCGAGCGAGCAGCGATGCTACAAGTGTGGAGAGTCCGGGCACTGGGCAGTGTACTGTACACACCAACCGCAGTGCTTCGCGTGTAAGCAAGTAGGACACTTGGCCCGAGACTGCACCAACCCTGAAGCGAAAGCGCGAAACGACGAACTGCTCAAGCGACGAGGAGCACCACGTTCCAGCGAGGAAAACTAACAGCGGGCGCGGTAGCGGGTGTATGGCGTCCGGCAAAATTGCAGGGATCCCGAAGAGCGGAGGTGGAATACGAGAGTGTTGTGGACGTGGTAGAGCAGATGAACAAGGATGCTGGAGTTCGTGATGACGAGAAGGCGGCACTATATGTGGCGACGGTGAGACCAGCCATGGCCTCAACGAGGTATGTGTCGGCGGAACCGAGGAACGAGCCGTCAACAGCGGAGAAGGAATGTGGTGATCGAAACGATGGCGCGGCGTGTGACGCGCACAGTAACAGTGAAGATGAGGCTGAGACTGGGGAAGGCGGCGACGGTGTTGAGACTGGGGAAGGCGCCGGACCGACGAACCCAACGGACAGCAATGTGTTGAGGAAGGATGAGCGGCAGGAGGTGATCGGCACGGGTGAGTCCCCATCGCCGACACTAACGGCTGAAGAGACGAATGAGGAGCCCAGCAGCGACGAGCGAAGCGTGGCATGCGTCGCGTTGAGTCGAGAAGAGAGGAAGAAAATGAGGAAGCAGAAGAAACGGCACGGCATGAAAGTGAGACTGGCCAGGCGACGTGAAGCCGAGCAGCAGGCCAAAAACCAGGAGCAAGCAGCGATCCAGGAGCAGCTGAACGAGAGACAGAAGGTTGCCACGGAGACTCTGGAGCTTCACGAGGCCATGGGACGAACGAAGACGACCGCCGAGAGCGATGGCGAGCCTGAGCAGCGAACGACGGCACGGGTCAGTCTAGTGAAGCGTTGTGGTGGTGTTGGAGGAGAACAGCAGAACCAAGGCGAACGCGGAGTCGAATACATCGGAGCTGACGATGGACTGCCAACTGCGGTCATGGAGCTGAGTGGCGTGCGCAGACATGTGAAACTCGACAGCGGAGCTCGGTACACGATCGCGGGACCCGGGTGGATGAAGTACGGCGACAAAGTAGATCGAACGGCACCAGTGGAGTTCGTTGAAGGCATTGGTGGGTTCCTTCTGGACGTAATTGGCGTGTGGAAGTTCCAGATGAGGAGCGTATTCGGCGAAGACATCAGTGTCGAGGCGTGCATAGTGAAGGGTTGTGGTGATGAGTTCTTGTTGGGCGTGGACTTCCTACAGTCATATGGCGCCACGATGGACTTCGAGCGCAACGAGATCCGGTACAACGAGGAAGGACGTGTCGTGGTGGTGCCGTTCAGGACGTACGGTGACGAGAAGAAGGCCAAGGTAGCGGCGGTACGAATGGCACGAAGAGCGCAGCTCGAAGGACGAACGGTGACTCCAGTCGAAATCGCAGTGGCGGCGGCTGATGGAGAAGTCGGTGTCTTCCTACCTACGAAGCAAACAGGAGCGGTTATGCTAGCAGCTACAGTCACAACAGTCAGAGACGGTAAGGCCTGGGTACCAGCCATTAATGCAAAAGAGAGTGGAGTGAGATTACCTTCGAAGCGTGAGTTGGGCACGTGGATACCCATGGATCGGGAGATGCAGGTGTTGAACATGAGCGGGGGCTTGAAGCGCAGTAAAGTGAAGGAGTGGTTGAAGTCCCTGAACGAGAACTCGGAGAAGCCCCTGGATAACGAGAAGGACGTCCACATTGGCGTAGAAGACAACGAGAGTCGAGACTTGATATTGCGGTTGTTGAGAGTGTATCGGCAGCTGACGGAGAGTACTGGAGACTGTCCACCAGCCACAGCGTTGAGTACGGAGCATCATATAGACACGGGTGATGCGGCACCGATCATGTTGAAGCGGAGAAGGCAAGCGCAGGCCGAAGATGCGATAATTGATGAGAACGTTGAAAAGATGTTAAAGTCCGGCGTGATCGAGGAAGGAAACGGCGCGTGGGGATTTCCGGTGGTGCTGGTTCAGAAGAAGGATGGCGAGGTGCGTTTCTGCGTGGACTACCGAGCATTAAACAAGGTGACGCGTAAAGATGTGTATCCCCTACCTCGTATCGATGAAACTTTGGAAGCATTGGGCGGCGCGATGTTGTTCAGCACACTTGATCTGAAGGCTGGGTATTGGCAGATACTAATGGCAGCGGCGGATAAGGCGAAGACGGCTTTTACAACCAAGCGAGGGCTGTACCAGTTCGTGCGTATGCCGTTTGGGTTGTGTAATGCTCCGTCGACATTCCAAAGGATGATGAACTCAGTGTTGCGTGGATTGACTTGGAGCACTTGTTTAGTTTATCTGGATGACATAGTGGTGTACACGCGGGGCGGTATCGAGCAGCACGTGTTGGAATTGGCGTGTGTACTGGAACGTCTGGCGGTGGCTGGCTTGACGCTGAAGTTGAAGAAGTGCGTGTTCGCGACGCGGCGGATGGAGTACCTTGGACATGAGTTGAGTTCTGAGGGTGTACGGCCATTGCAGCGGTTGGTAGATGCGGTGCGCGAGTTCCCGAAGCCACGAGATGCAGTGGAGGTGAAGCGCTTCGTGCACTTAGCGGGGTACTATCGGCGGTTTATCGAGGGTTTTGGGTCGCTAATGGCGCCTATGACCAAGTTGTTGAGAAGGACAGCGGAATGGGAATGGGGAGACGAGCAACAGAAGGTGTTCGAGCGTGTGAAGAACATCCTGACGACCAAACCATTGCTGATCTATCCTAATTTCCTACTGCCCTTTCGAGTAGTGACTGATGCGAGCAAGGTTGGGCTGGGTGCGTGTCTTATGCAGGACCACGGTGGTGGTTGGCAGCCAGTAGCCTTTGCCAGCAAGGTTAACAGCGAGACGGAGTCGAAGTACGTCATTACGGAGTTGGAGCTAGCTGCAGTGGTGTGGTCTATCAAACTATTCAGGCCATATCTTTATGGGCGACGCTTCACTATCGTTACGGATCATGCGGCATTAAAATGGCTCATGACGAGCACGAACCTGACGGGCAAGTTACATAGGTGGGCATTGACCCTACAAGAGTACGATTTCGAGGTGGTGTACCGACCGGGGAGTACAAACGTGGTGGCAGACGCACTTTCGAGAGCTCCCACGGCGAGAGCGTTGGCGGCGATTGGTAGGAGACGCAGGGCGAGACGACTAGCAGCGGATCGTGCACGAGTAGCAGCTGAGCACGAGCGAGAGAAGGCAGAGCAGCTAAACGAGCCCACGAACGGCAGGTCGGGTGTTGGACGCGGTATGCAGAGCGCGCAGAGGCGAGAAGCGTATGTGCGTGGTAAGACTGGCAACGGACAAGTGACCAACGACGCAGAAGCGAGGGCGAGGCGTACGGCGAGCATTCGAGCTCACAGAGAGCGGCGTGGAGCAGTTCCAGCGCGAGGAACCCTAGTACCGAAGAATGAGGCACTGCGAAGAGCGTCCAGCGAAACAGTAGAGGTGCGCGGCATGTACGAGGAGCCTACTGCGGTCAGCGAGGAGCAGCAAGTGACGGACAGACGCGAGCAACGAAGCAGACCCGTGAGAACCGATGGTGAAGGAAACATGTGTACAAGCGAGCGTCCAACAGTGACGGAGTTAGAGCAGCGAGACAGTGGTGACCAGGAGTGGCCGATACGTGGAGCAACAAGTGGCGAGCAGGCAGTGTCGACAGTGACCGAGACGCGTAGGAGTGCGTGGCGACAAGAACGCTTAGCTGCAAGACAAGAGGAGGAGCGTGTACGTGGCGAGACCCTTCAGTTGACTGACGACGAGATTATTGCAGCGGAGAAAGCGAGTAGGCTGGTCCAGAGGTTAATGGCGGCGAAGGTGCAGAACGACATGAAGATTGAAGTGCGGCACGGGCTGGTGGTAATTCAGACAGAGAAAGGATGGCGAATAGTGTTGCCTCCAGCGCTGTGGCCAATCGTCTTCAAGGAGTGTCACGATTCAGTGTGGGCAGGACATTTGAGAGCGCCGCACACGTTTGCAAGAATTTCGCAGAGCTACTGGTGGCCGGGTTTATTGCACGAGGTGAAGCAATGGGTGCGCGGATGCCAGGAGTGTGGTAGTCGCAAGGCGAGACCGAGAGAGACGATTCCGCCGTTGAGAAGCATTCGAGGAGGTAATGTCGGGGATAGATGGGCTCTTGATGTGGCTGGCCCTCTTCCTACTAGTGATGGCGGTGAGCGGTTCGTGATTGCAGCTGTGGAGTACGTTACGAGGTACGCGGTGGCTACGACGGTAAAGCGGCATACAGCGGAGACAGTGGCGGACTTCATGATGAAGAACATCGTGTTGAAATTTGGAGTTTTTCGAGAGATTCTGACGGACGGAGCGCCTGAATTGACAGGGCATGCGGTGGAAGAGCTAGTGATGTTACTACAAGCGCAGCAGACGACGGCGGTGCCTTATCGACCGCAGATGGTGGGGTTAGTCGAGCGTTTTAACCGCACGTGGAAGGACATCGTGGCGACTTACATGCAAGAAGAGAATCAGCGAGATTGGGATCGGTGGGTAGACTTTGCGGTCTATGCCTACAACTCGGGGCAGCACTCGACGGTGAAGCTGTCGCCGAACGAGCTGATGATGGGCCGGAGATTAAGGAGTCCAAATGACTTACTGCGGAAGATGAGTGTGACGGAAGCGGGCGAGCTCAGCGAGTATCACAAGAAGATGATAGCTGCAATGAAGAGCAGTTTGCGATGTGCGGAGATTGCTAGAGCGAAGGAGCAAGCGAGGCAGGCGCGGTATTACGACCAGCGAGTGCGGCAAAAGAAGAAGTTACAAGCAGGAGATCGGGTTTGGATGTTTCGACCGCCGAGAGGTGCGGACGCTTCTAAATTTGTTCATCAGTGGGTTGGTCCGATGCGCGTGGTGGAGCCGGTGGGATACGACAATTGGTTGGTCAGACGCGAGGACGTGGACGGAGAACCTGAGTGGCATATCGCTCATGTGTCGTTCCTGATAGCCTATCACAAACCAATTGACTTGTTGAAGCGCGTGGCGGTGGATCTGGAGCAGCAGCTCGAGTATGAAAGTGCAGACAAGAGAGTGCCCGAGAGCGAGGCGGCAGCGAAAGTTGTACGAGCAGCGGAAGTTCCTACAACTACACCTGCACAGGGTCGAGCGCGAAAGAGAAATCGACAAACAGCGAGAGGTGCGACAACGTGGAGAAACACGAGTGATGTCCTGGTGGAGACACGAAGACGGAAGCGGAGAAATCGAGCAGGGCAGTACGTCCTCGAGCACGGGCTACGGACGAGGAGAGCAGTCGAGCGATGGCGAGCTGGATACGACGGAGACGAGAGAGAACGATGGTGGGTCTCAACACGAGATTATGACCAGTTGCTGCGAGACGACAGAGTCGTTGAAGACTCTGGTTTGGAGGAAGGCGTGTAGTAGGCGGCAAGTGCTGTGTCGGACGAGCATGGTGACGAGAGTGACGCGCAGTGAGTCGGCGCTGGATGGTGGCGACTGCGAAGACTACCTTGAGACGGACGTTGAAGTACCTCGAGGCGGGATTCGAAGCGCACGCTGGCAGTCTACGTATACAAAGAGCGGTGGAGTCGAGGAGCGTTGAGCTCAGTTAGCAATTGGCGCGGCAGTTAAGATTTGGCGAACTTCCTAGCAAGTGGGGACGTTCGTAGTGTTGGAGTGAGCGTGAGTGGACCTGGTGAGTGGCGAGGTTCGCAACAGACGCAGCGAGGAGTGAATAGAGGAGCGGATAGAAGACTAGCAAGCGAAGCTACTGGGCTCTGGACGGCGCGAAGTAACCAACACTGTCGGACTGAGGAAGCGGAGCCTACAGCGGCGGTGAAGAAGGTGAAGTGCGTGGGAAAAGGAGGTGGCAGCAAGAGCGAGCTGAGTCTACGATTGAGATTGAGTGTGAGCGTTGAGAGAGTTGAACGAGAAGAGGAAGTGTGTTGTGAGTGAGAACGAACGAGGAGGAGAAGTGTATTGAGAAGTTTATCTTCTGGTAATAAAGTAGGATCTAAGGCCCGTTCCGAACCGGGATCGGATCGGATCGCCGGTCGCGCGAGGCAACAAGGGTTAGGCGACACCCTGAAATGACGCTTTTGGCGGTTCCGAACCGGATCGCGATTCTTGGGGGTGTCGACACGTGATGGGTACAGTTTCCTTGGTGCCAACTCCATATTTCTTTTCGCACGCTGGAGAACACCTCCCTTGCCATGGCACCGCCGAAGACGTTGACGGTGAGCGACGCGCTGCTGGGCCGACGCAAAAAGGTCGTGCCCATCCCGACCCTGGAGGCGTACGGAACGTGGTCGTTGGACCAGCTCAAGCTGGAGTGCAAGCTCAACGCAGCGAAGAACACGAATAAGGAGGCTCGAATCGCGCTGCTGAATGCAGAAACAGGGATCCAGCCGCGGCAAGAAGGGCAACCGCAAGCGCCGGAACAGTTCACAGGCGGAAGTATTGGCTTCGCTAGCGGAGAGCGTCGGAGAGATGGCGGCTGCTAACGAGTCAAGCGAGGCCCAAGAAGCCACATGTAAAGATCAGGCGTTGCTGCTGCACGACAAGCGGATCTCGCACCGGCTGGACATGCTGCACACAATTGTGGATCGTACCAACGGCAACATTTTGGAGTTGAAGAAGCGTCTTCAAGAGCACAAAGATGACAGCGATGAAGAAGAGCTCAATGCTGAGGAGCCGTTGGCCCAGGAGCGCAGCAAGCTTTAAAGCCTGACGGATCAAATCGAAGAGCTGGATTATGAGGTGGTCGCTTACGTGCAGCATCAGCAAACGCTTTAACGCGTGTTTGGGCACAGAAGGTTGAAGCTTTGAATGTGGTCGTTGAGGACTTGGCGCAGGATTCGGCCACGGGCAGCGTAGTGAAGCTCGACGTCCGTAGCTCTCCTGTCTGCCACGCTGTTGTCCGCTGGCTGGTACAAGCTTTCTTGTAGCTGAGGATACACACGCGACACGCAGTCGTGTGCCACCGTTACATCAGCATCAATTATTTTCTCGTTAATGCAGAAATTGTGGAGCTTCATGCACGTTTTAATCACTTTGCTGACGTTCTTGAAGTCAACCATCAGAGGCTTGTTGGAAATCTGCATTTGTACACGAGCGCTTGGCGCCTTTTGCACCCTTGGTGGACCTTCACCATCCACCGATGCACCTCCAGCTCGTCCATTGTGGGCTTGCTCGTGTCGAAATGCGCTGCAACTCCCGACGATCCGGGTCGGATCGCGGCGATCCAAATGGGCGCGTCGGATCGCGCGGGATCGCGAGACGATTGCTAAACAGGTCGACAGCCCCAGCCCGCGCCGTCTCGTTGACCAATGAGAGGGCGGTATTCGCGATCCGATCCCGGTTCGGAACGGGCCTAAGGCCGCGTAGAGTGCCGAGGATCCGGCGCAGTGACCAAGTGGGTCGCTGACTGCCATTGGAAGTGTTTGTGTGCCCCATTGAAGCGGGAACGAAGGACGCGGCGGGGCTATACGATTTGCCTAACGAGCCAGGCAAGATAAGTGGCCCAGTTACAACGCAGTCAGTCGTGACTCGCGTAGTCTTCAGTTCGTCAAACTGCTGGAGAAGTCGGACGAAGAGGACATCGCGGATATTAAACAACTGGTGGAGCGAGAGTTGTTGAACGGACCTGCACCGAGTTCCGACGTCGTTTTTAAACCTGTAGGAAGGGCTGCGTAGCCAGCCACATACACATATTCAGGCATCGGGGCCAGTATACCATCAGTGTAGGAGATAACCAACCAGTTAATCCATGCTTGTGTCGCTATTGATATCGGCCATGACGAACGACGTCGTTACAAAGGCCGAGGTTAAACTGTCTGCGCGGCCGATGCAGTTCGAGCTGACGCGCGACTGGAGCCCAGACATGACATTCCTGGAGAGCGTAAACGCCACCACCGTCCCGTTCGGCTTTGAAGAAACCAGTCGCGCATTGACTCGGACGCTGCTGGAGGACGCGAACGGGATGTATAGCAGAAGCAACGAGCCGAAGAACACGACGGCGCTCAGACGCCACATGGATTTAACGCAGGAGTTGGGCTCCAGCGCCACGTTATTGCTTCACACGGTAGTGAGGAAATACGTCGAGGCCGATCGGGTTGTGTTCGTGTGGCGAGCTCTTACGGAAGGAGAGGGCGACTTCAGGGGCCTCCATACAGACGAAACTGCGTGGTATGTGCTTCGTCCAGCCACCAGTGCGAGTGAGGGAAGCTCCTTAGTGCTAGAGACCTACACGCGTCTTGACGTCGGAGTTGAATGCCCGTGGGAACGCGTTCATCAAAGTGCTTGAGAAAGCGGACGAGGAAGACGTGGACGATATGATGCAAATGTTCGAGCAGATGCTGGTAAATGAGACCGTTAATGACTTGCAGTGAATGTATAAGCTTAGTCGTTAGACAGCGTGCACTATCTCAATCTCGGTGGATTCAAACAGTTTGCCTTGAACACTGTATTACCTCAGGATCAAAGTATTGATCCTAGCGTAATACAACGTTGGAGGCTTTCAAGCAATTAGTGGCCAGCGACAGAAGTCTAGACAGTGTAACACGGGTAGACAAGTCTGTCGCCTTCAACGTTGCAAGCTGTACCTACGATATGGACGGGGCCTCCAGTGTTTCTCACAGGGAAATCCGACGGGAGTTCTCTTTGCTTGTACATGTTGGTATAATACATGTGCATACTAGTACTTGTACTTCAAAGTATGATACAAGTGATATAGGTATTCTCTTAATACTGTACCTTGTCTTCGCTTCGCTTTGATTTTGTTTTGCATTGAGCGTACAAGTGTCAACATCACTCCACGTTATCCCATCGGACTGGCCAGGTAATTGAATCTGCAGATCTGCACACCTGTACAAAACGCGCAATATCCAGTGCAAAGGTTTTGAACAGAGCACAGAGACACATTTGCGCTTGTGAGTCTGCCATCACAAGTTGTGATGGCAGACAGTGAAGCAATGGACGACGTGGCCTTCGAGGCTGCAATGGCTAGTTTCCTCCATGAATTCAAGTTAACCACGGACAAAGTCACAGTCATGGAGGGGGACGTTAGCCCCGACAGCCACGGCCCACAGAAAGCGGCACTGTCCAAGCTCAAGGCCACCGAGCGACGTGATCGCTACCGTAAAAAGCTGCGGAACGAACGCGAGACCTTGCGACGTCAACAGCGAGAACTGTCGATGGAATTAACACGTCTACAAGAAGCTCAAGCAAGGGAAAAGGAACTGGAGAAGGCACGCAACACATTCGCGTTGAGTGCGTGGAGAGCCACAGCCGCACGGCAGAAGGAGAAGCGATTGCAAGTTGAGCACGAGCAGCAACAACTCAAAGCGGCCGTGCGTTGCCGAGCAGAGGTGATTCACCGTATGAGTGCCATGTTAAGACCTTTAGCTCCGCTGAAGACTCGAAAGGTGGACGCTCAAGGAGCGTTATTGTTCAAGACGTTCATTGGTGAACTGGAGTTGCTGTACAACAGGACGGACCACTTCATGAAAGACTCAACGGAGAATGTTCCGCCCGAGAACTTCGCATTGATGCGCAAACGGGGACAAGATGGGATGGTGCTTGAACGCGCCAACGCGACGGAGATCCCAGTGGCCTTCGAGCCGACGTGGCGTTGTCTGTCCTCCATTTTCTTGTCGGACCCGCAGGGAACTCAATACACTGGAGAGATCGACGACCCGGAGAACACTGCGGCGATCACGTACCGGCTCAACTACGGGTCTGGCGATACGCCACAGCTCGTCATCTACAGCGCTGTGAGGAGGTACGTCGAGAAGGACCGCGTGGTGTTCGTGTGGCGCGTGCTGTTCGAAGGTCAAGGAGAGTTCGACGGGTTGTATGCGGACGAGCACGCGTGGCTCGTGATCCGTTCTTCAGGCTCTGGGACGTCTCTGGAAAGCTTTTCACAGTTGAAACCTATGCGTATCGACGGACACGCAGTCAGTCGTGACTCGCGTAGTCTTCAGTTCGTCAAACTGCTGGAGAAGTCGGACGAAGAGGACATCGCGGATATTAAACAACTGATGGAGAGAGAGTTGTTGAACGGACCTGCACCGAGTTCCGACATCGTTTTTAAACCTGTAGGAAGGGCTGCGTAGCCAGCCACAGACCAGTATGCCATCAGTGTAGGAGATAACCAACCAGCTAATCCATGTTCATGTGTCTGTCGCTATTGATATCATGTCGGCCGGGATTGACTCAACCTGTCGCTATACTCAACATTCCCGGTCCCGGACATAAACGCTCACCCGATCGGAAGAAGAAGGCCGAGATGGAGGAGACCAAGCAGCAAATGGACGCAACGCTGGCGGCTGTGACGCAGTTCCTGAGCGAGTATGAGCCGTCCACCGTCCACCAACCGCCCGTGGACGACCTGCTGCTCGCCAGTCAGTTGCTGGTATCGGAGACCGAGGCGTCACTAGCTCAGAACTCGTCCGACAGCGACCGGGCCGTCGCACCACAGAGTCCGCGTCAAGCCAAAGCCGAACGGCGACGTAAGATCACGAACGCACAGGCGGCCAAGCGGAGAGTCAAGTACCTGAAGCGAGTCAAGGACAAGCGGGAGACGTTGAAGCGCCAGGCCAAGGACATGACGGAGGAGCTGGAGAGGATGAAGAACGCACAGCAGAAGGCCAAGGAGGAGGCGGAGAAGGCCGACGCACTGGCGGTCAGTGTCTGGAGAGCCACGTGCGTCCGCCAGAAGGAGAGGAGACACGAGTCCGAGGAACAGCAGCGCCGGCTCAAGGCCGCCGTCCTCACGCGAGCCAAATTGATCCATCAGATGCACTCACTGCTTCAGCATCGCGTGGCCAGCAGCCAGTTGGAGAGCGTTTTGGCTCTGGAAGGTGGTCAGGACGGAGCCGGCTGGGAGAAGAAGGGCACGGCGCTCTTCAAGACGTTCGTGCACGAACTGGACGCCATCCACGCGCAGACGGACGAGGTCATCGAGAGCTCCGACGTGAAATTCTCGTCCTCGCTCATGTACAAGCGCACGTGGAAGTGGAACCAAGGCATGACGTTCCTTGAGAGCGCGGACGCGACCGTCATCCCTTTCGGCTTCGAACAGACCAAGCACGCCGTGTCGTTCGCCATGTTATCGGACCCGAGGGAGAATCCGCACAGCGAAGGGATCGAAGACCCGGAGAACACGACCGCCTCCACGTATCGTCTCAACTACTCGTGGGAGTCGGGTGAGAGCGTGTCGTTCGTGGTTTACTGCGCCATCCGACGGTATGTGGAGGCCGATCGCGTCGTGTTCGTGTGGCGCGCGCGTAGTGAAGGCCAAGGCGAGTTCGACGGGCTTGCAATGGACGAGACCGTGTGGGTCGTTGTGCGGCCTTCAGAAGACGACGAATCGACTGTCTTCGAGATCTACACACGGTTAGTCCCGACGGGGTTCGGCGGGCCACACGCACCGCCTCGGTTTGTCAAGATGTTCGTGCGTTCGGACGAGGAGGACATCACGTACATGATGCGGCTAATGGAGAAGCTGTTGATCCACCAGGACGGCCGAGCGGTGTCTGTGTAAACGTTGAGAGTGAGTATTGAGTTCATAAGGAGAGAGGGGAGGAAACAGTTGAGTAACACGACGTGAATATTAAAGTGCCGACCTCAGTCTTCGTCCATCGGCTGCACCCCGTTCTTCATCTTCGGCTTGAATAAAATCTGCAGCGACAGCGCCAAATCGCCGACAAAAACTGCGTCTGTGATCGTGAGGTGCTCTCCGTCCTTCACGAGCTCCCGCAGCGGCTTAGTCAAGTTCGGGCTCGTAGCAGTACGCAACGCTGGCGGGCCCTGCATGAACAGGTTGGCGTTGGAAGAGCTGATCGAGGGCTTCAACAGTCTGAAATCGTCGCCGCAGAGCTGGTCAATCAGCTGCTGCAGTGTCGTGGCGTCTGCGTCCACGTGCAGCGTCTTTTGCTGCGAAGAACAGACCACACAGTCCGCTTTCCGGTCGTACTGGAACGTGTGCGAGTAGCAGCCCGTGGCGCCCATGTGCATGTGGTAGTTGTTCATCAGGCGACTACAGTAGCTCATGGCCTTCAACGCCTCGCTCACGCACATGGCCGACACGACTGCGTTGGTCGAAGCCACAGCCGGAATGATGTTCTTCACTACGCCAAGAGTGAGACTATACGTGACGCCGGCGATGCCGAACTGCTCGGCGCGTTCCTTGGCCGCCTGATGGACCCACTGCATGTGCTCGGGCGAGTCCTTGTCCAGTTTCTTCTCCGGGAACTCGCGAGGCCACAGCACGATGAACGCGTAGGCGATGCAGTGCGCCGGCTGGCGGGGGGTCTCAGCGATGGTGCACATGGGGAAGCTCTTCTGGGGCGGGAACGTCTCTAACGAGCACTCGAAGCAGCTCGTGATCCTCGGGATAATGACACGAGCCTGGCCGCGTAGACCTTCCGTGCCGCCGTCGATGAGTGGAATGATGGTTGAAGGGTCCACTTCTCCGTCCTCGTCCACCTCAGCCAGAGACACCACCAGTGAATTCAAATAGCGACGAGCTTCGATATTGTCCAAACCGGAGAGGATCACGTGGAACTGACGGTAGAAGTCAACGTCCATGTCCTGCACCTTCTTGAAGTGCGGCGTAATGTCCACCTTAGTGTCCTCCTGGGCCGAAGCCATTCGTTCACGGACGAAATTGGCAGCACATTCCGCCTTGGACTTCCCGACGTCAGCTGCACGAAATAAGAATTGCCGGTTCAAGTTGGACACGTCGATTGTGTCCATGTCGAGAATGTCCACCTTGGTAAAGCCCGACAGCACGGCGTCTTTTAACAGTTCGCAGCCTAACCCTCCGGCGCCAATAATAAGCAGGCGACATTCACTCTGCAGGAAGCTCAGCGTGTCCTGCGCGGCCTCCGGGTCGAATTCACCCAGTGCCACAGTGGACGTCTCGGCTGGGAAGGCTGTTCGGTGGCTTAGAAGCCGCAGCAGGTCCCAGTGGCGCTGGCTGTCGCGCACCGAGTGCAGAGTGTTGGTCGTCATTTCACTGGACGGTCGGAAGTGCAGCTTGGGCTTCTTGTGGGCGGGAGACGGAGGCGAAGGGAGCGCAGAGGACGAGGCCATAAACGTCGCACCCACAGGGACAAGCAGCAGCAGAAGATATTAACCCTTATGAGCTTCTTCTGGGGTTACTTGCGTTGTGTGTCTTACATCAATCAGGTCAAAAAGAATTAAACGGTTGTTTAGTATGTATCAATTGACAAAGTGATTGAAAACGAATAGCCAATCAGATGTCATTGTAGTGTATGTTGTATGCTAGGCTTATGCTGTAACGAAGGTATAACTGCTCGAAACGACACAAGTTGAAGTGATATGGGGAAGCCTCACATCCTCGGGGGCAGCAACAACCTCGTGGCGGAGCGTAATAGACGCGAGAAAGCGGAGGAAGCGCTGCAGACTGTGAGAATTAATCTACGTACAGTGGCGCAGGATCTTATACCGCAGGTCGAGAAGTTGACGCAGGCCGTGGAGGTTCAAAAGTCCTGATGTTGATACAGTTGATACAATTCTAAAGACTTCCATCAGACTTTGCAGGTGGAGAAGCGACGTCGAGTGCAACAGGATGACGCGTCACAGGAGCTGGTGACGTCTAGGCTGGAGGACCTGCAGACCCAGATCAACTCTGTGGAGGCCAGACAGCAGCAGTTCTGCGTCGTGGACTGCAGGATCGAGAACAGCGTCAAGCAATTAGAAGAACAGGCCAATGCAGATCGATATGTGAGCGACTATTACCCCACTGAGATATGCTTTAAGTCATTTAACAGGATCTTTAGGATCTCCGTAGGCTCATTAGCAGGCTGCAGGAAGTGCAGGACGAGCACGCGGCGGAGATTCAACTACTCCACCAAGAGGTAACGAAACGAAAACTATCCTGGATGTATTGGCTTTTATTACCCACATGCGAATGCGCTGTAGATCATCGCGTCCAAGGCGTTCGTGACTCAGAGACTTAATGCAATTGAGGACACAGTGACCAGCGTCCGAAACGAAATCACTCGAGGCGCCGACCAGCAACACACTGTGACGCTGAAACACTCGGCTAAAATGGATGCATTGGACGAGAAGCTCTTCGCGCTGGACAAGGAGCTGCTGAAGCTCAAGTTGGCATTGCCAGCATCCGTCAAGGCTCAGCTTCCGACGTCCTTCACAGACCAGCGCTCGGCTTCTGGAATCCGATCTAATGCGATTCATGTGGAAGCAGGAGACTTGGGCGTCGCGTTGAAGCTCCAGGAAGCAGCAGCGGATCTCGAGGCAGTGTAAGCACGCGTACGTTTGCAGTAGGGTAGTCTAGAACTCACACGATCCGCTCGTTATCTAGGAAAGCAGACGCGTTGGCGTATCGATCGGCGGACCGGAAGCAGTTCGACGCGATAACGAACCGGATGCGCGAGGCAGCAAAAAGCCAACACGAGCTTAAGAAGGAGGTGGAAATCCGACTGCAGGACGCGAGGGAATGCTACGACCAGGTACAAAGTGACTGGAAAGGGGAACTCAACTGACTGCTGCTAATATTTTCTGTCTGTCTCCGCAGATGATGGTCAAAATCCCCAGCGAACTCTCGAAGCGTCTCCAGAAAGCACAAGCTGCATGGGCCAACGAGATTGAGGGACTAAAGGCGACTGTGCTCAATCTAGAGGCGTTCTACAACGTGCAACAGCGGAAAGCGACTGTGAACACCCGTCAAGTGGACCCAGAACCGCTACAAATATCCAACAAGTTGCAGAAAGAGGTGGCCAACCTTCGAGAAGAGCACGGTTCGCACCTCACGCGTATCGACAAAGACTTATTGGGGTTGTACGACTGGACTCAGAGCAAGATAGCAGCTATCTCGAACAACCCACGAGCGTTGTACAGTGCTGCTATTATCTATAGGGACACTCAAGATTTTGTTATTCTTCTCGCAATACGCGGAATTAGATCGTGTAACTCGGTCTAAAGCTGACTTATACAATGTCTGACATCTCACAGAAACGATTTTAAAAAAATGCGCGTACAGCAAATTCTAAAGTGAAATTGTCATTTTAGGGGGTGTTCCTATCTATAGGGACACCAGTTTGAAGGTGGTCTATTTATCAATTGCACCGCCGTTTTTGAGAACTACCTGCGCCATACGTGTTGGCATACCTTTCACGAGCCCTTGTAAGTAGCTCTGCTGAATTTTAACCCAGCTCCGCTCGATCTGCGCCTTCAACTCGTCTCTGGTGTCAAATTGACGCCCTCCTTCGTATACAGACCATGCTAGCTGACCCCACACGTTCTCAATAGGGTTTAAATCAGGACTCTTGGATGGCCACTTTAGCTTCCGAATGCCTAGCGCCTCAATATGGGCCTTGGTGAACCTAGATTCGTGGATTGAGGCGTTATCTTGCTGGAAAATAGGCATAGCAATACCGTGATTTTGGCGAAGGTTTTCAAGAAAAGGAAGCAAGTAGGTGTCCAGTGTGCTAGTGTAGCAGGCAGAGTTTTGCCTTCCTTCAAGGAATGCAATTTCAGTTTTCCCAAAGTAGTTCATACCAGCCCACACCATAACGCTGCCTCCACCGCTTGCGCGCTTCGAGAAGATTTCTTGGTCGTTCCGGACGTCGTGCCAATAGTATTGGTACCCGTCCGGACCGTCCAAGTTAAACTTCTTCTCGTCGCTGAAGATGACGCGACGCCAGATGTGCGTTTTGCTTAGGAATTTGGCTGCGAACGCGGCCCTAGCCACCTTGTGGTTCGGCTTGATAGCCGGTGACGGTTTCCTCTTGATCCACTTGGCGATAGTCGACGAGTTCAGCAGCTTTCGGACGGTACTTGGGCGTAGTACGTGGCCGATTGCCTCTGAAATCCGTTTAGAAGATAGTTTCTTTACGGTAGCAAGTCGCAGCACCTGACGGACCAGGCGCTTAGTGCATTTAGGGCGCCTTCCTTGACGTTTTAATGATTTGGGTAGCTTGGGGGGTTGGAGGGCGTTAAACACAGCGTTGACACTGCGGCCTATAGCACGAGCAATCCAGCGTTTGCTTTTCCCGTCTGCAAAGTGTGCTTTCACTCGACCTATCTCCTCCGCGGACAGTCGTTTGCCTCGTGGCATTCGTGAATTGATTGGGGGTTCCGCGCGTGGTCTAGAGGGAGATAGGAACAGTTCCGAGTTAATTGCATAATTTTAGCCAATAGAAATGAAACGTCACTTCAGTATCTTGAATTGTTTTTAGTGTCCCTATAGATAGGAACACCCCCTAAAATGACAATTTCACTTTAGAATTTGCTGTACGCGCATTTTTTTAAAATCGTTTCTGTGAGGTGTCAGACATCGTGTAAGTCAGCTTTAGACCGAGTTACACGATCTAATTCCGCGTATTGCGAGAAGAATAACAAAATCTTGAGTGTCCCTATAGATAATAGCAGCACTGTAGTTTAACAGTAGTGGATTTTGCCACCAGGTAACCTGCCACGTTGGGACATTCCCCTTGGACTGCTACAGGCTGTAGCCTACAGCTGACGACGTTGCCGTATTTTTTCGTGGATCCGTAGCCATTGGCAGTACTAGCCAATATGTAGTACAGACGAGAACGATTTGCACAACTTCGCTGGTGGAATTGTGCCATCTGACCGTATGAACACACGTCCGGATGGGGAAGGCTGTGTGGCGCCAAGTACTTTGAAGCCCAGAGCTCTATCCCGACTGCACCGGATGAAGTCTCGATCCTCACTTTCAATCTTTCCTCCACCCGTTCAAGTCTCCCACCACACCATGAAGTTTGCTGCACTTCTCGCGTCCGTCGGCCTGTTGGGCGTCGCTGCTGCTGGTTCCGGTGAAGTTCAGCAGTCGACGCCGGACGTGACCCCCGCCACCACCACTGCGGCCCCGACAACGACGAGTTTCGCACACTTCTTCGACCAGGAGCGTTTCCACGAGATGTTCCCGGACGCCGTGGAGCTCTACAACTTCGACGGTCTCGTAAACGCCGCTAACAAGTACACGACGTTCGCCAACACGGGCAACGACACTAATGACAAGCGGGAGTTGGCCGCGTTCCTGGCTCAGACGGCACACGAGAGCGATAACTTCAAGGCCCCGGAGGAGTACGCGCGCAACACGTACACGGTCTGGCAGTACTGCGACAACACCACGTACCCGTGCGCACCCGGCAAGCGTTACCATGGTCGCGGCCCCATTCAGCTCTCGTGGAACTACAACTACTTCAACGCCGGGGAAGCTCTGGGCATTGACCTGCTGAACAACCCGGACATCGTCGCGAACGACACGGCCGTGACGTGGATGACGGCGCTCTGGTACTGGATGACCCCGCAGGGCGGACGCGTGATCCACGACGTCGTCGCCGGTGTGAACGGGTTCGCCGAATCCACCGACATCATCAACGGCGCACTCGAGTGCGGCGGCCCCAACCAGGCCAACGAGAAGCCGCGCATCGCGTACTTCACCAAAATGTGCGCAGCGCTGGACGTGCAGCCCCTGGGCAACACCTCGTGCAACGCGTAGACGATACTGTAGACAACCTTACACGAAATGAATTGGCATTTTGATTCCTTCATTCATATCAACACTGTGCAATGAAGCACTCTACGTGGAGCTCTACTTACTGCAGCGCAGGGTAAATGTACTGATCCCACAAAGGCTCCCAGTAGCACTCGACGTTGGCGTCAAGGCGCACGCCGTCAACGATCCAGCAGTTGTGCGAGACGTTCGGCACCGACGTGCGGTGCAGTGCGCCACGTTCGTCCAGCGAGCGCAGGCCGTACGTGTCCTCCTTGTACTCCACAGTGTCCTCCATGTCCATGACGGTGAACTGCTCGAACTTCGTCTCAATCTCGTCGAGCGAGTCCACGGGCGTGTACCGCTGCAGTAGCGAGTGTTGCCACGGAGCCACGACGCCGTCGTTCGGGCCAGCGAAGAAGTGCGCGGACTTGAGGCGCAGGAAGTTGGCCTTGCGACGGATCTTGTCCCATTTGCACTGGAAGTCGTCGTCTCCGCACTGAATCAAGTTGTTTAGGTACGGCAGGTACTTGTTGTTCGAGACGAAGTAGCTGTCGACCGGCTCGCGGTTCATGTTCATGAGCGAGTACTTGGACTGCAGTGTCTGGTTGGCGTCTAGCACGGCCAAGTCGTGCTGGAACTTGCCACGCCAGTCGGCGGTGGTGTACTTGGAGAAGTTGAAGACGTCGGCAGTCAGCAACTGGGGACCCAGCACGTTGAGCATAATGTAGAGCGGCACGACGTCCGCTGCCTGTGGGCCGTAGAACATGCCGTTCTGCATGCCGGCCAGACTCACGAGCGAGTGCACCTTGTGGTCGTCCATGTTCTCCACCACAGCACGGGCGATACCGCCGCCTTGCGAGTGACCAACGAAGTGGTAGCCCTTGTCGAAGCGCGAGTCGTTCTTGACGATACTGCGGATCTCCTCGATGGCCAACGGGATCTGCGCCGTCACTGACTGCACCGAGCACTCGTTCTCACAGAACGTGAGGCCCACGAAGACACGGCCTTCAGCTGTGAGGTTGGCCTTGATGTTGCGTCCATTGGTGGCGTTGCCCGTGATGCCGTGGAAGAAGAAGACGGGAAGCTCCGAGTCGGGCACTGAACTGGAGCCAGCACTGACGGTGGCGACGGCAACTGCGGCCAATGCGAGGAAGAAGCGAATCACCATGAGGACTTGGCGGTGAAAGGGATTGTGAGAAGATGGAGACTTTGGGCTGAAACAAACTCACGCGCAATGGACCAGACCTCCAGCAGCGACGGATCGTAAGGTCCAGTAGGGGGTGTGGAGATCACATCTTCCATCGATGAGGAAGATTTCATCGGGTGGTGACCGTGATCATGGTCAGACAGCAGCGTCTAGATGAGGCGATTTCGACCCGGAGCACGCGCAGCGAATGCCACGCTGGTTCTCCACTGCGCTATGTGGATTGTCACCCAGAAGCTGACCTCGCCTTCGGATTCCACACCGTTAACACCAACAGTTTTAGTCACTAGTGTTGACCCAACACTGTTTGTTGTGTTTTACGATCGGGGTCATTTGATCCAAATGACAACGTTTTCTGACGAGATACAGACACTTCACCATGCGATGATTCTCCACTTCGGTGGGGCAGGTCATGCGCACATCCACTTTCGTTTTCGGGTTAAAGTGTGTGTGCATGATTCGGTTTGGTCCTGTGCAACAACGACAGTGTGTAGACAGACTTGCACTTCACCATGAGAAGACGGCAACGTTGAACGTATACAACTTTATGCTTTGCAAAAGCCTTGATATTTGCTGGCTGGCGGCGACAAACTGTGCCGGTGGCAGCCACTTTTGTTCCTTTCCGTTGAGCGGATCGACGTACGCTTATAAGAGACCGGTCTATCAAGTTTGTCGTCGGTGTCAGATGACTTTTGTCTTGTGGGTTCATTTTTGCATGACTGGCCAGGAGTATCCAGCAACAGTTTACCGCCATACAAAGAAGCAAATGATTACCCGTTTGCACAGTAGACACTTCGCAAAAAATCAATCAATCTGCTCAGTGTCCAACAACGGAAATCCGTTTCGATTGCCACCTTTTAAGCACATTCCTCTTTTCGACTTCTTGACTGCAAATGTCGTCTCCAGTCTACGGTGCAAGTCCATACCTGCATCAGCCCTCACGACGGGCCGAATCTCCCCAACCAGATCTACAGGCGTCCGCTCCACCGGCTGAAATCGATGCACCGCCTGTCAAACGCGAATGCAACGACTTTTTCTTCCTCATTCCATTCGTAGCCGTCGTAGTCGTCACCGTCGTCTTTGCAGCCAAATACGGTGACGATTTCATCAGTGCCACCAATGTACAGGGACTACCGGAGTCTTCGGGTGTGAAACTGATGATCCGTATCGTCGGACTCTCGGCTCTTGCAGCCGCCGGGATGTCCGTGGTCTGGATCGCCGTCATGGTGTTACTGGCTCAAGTTCTCATCTGGGTAGCCCTCATCACCATCATCGTACTCAACATTGCAGCCGCCATCTTCCTCACTAAGAAGGCATACGACAGCGGCTCGGACTGGTATTGGTGGCCGGCCGTCGTCTTCGGTCTCTTGGCGCTGCTGACGATCCTGTACGTGTGTTGCATCCGCAAACGGATCAAATTCGCTGCTGCTCATCTAAAAGTGGCCGGCAAAGCTATCTTCCGTCTTCCGATGACGCTGTTGGTGGCGCTGGTCATGGTCGGCGTGCAGATCGGCTGGGGTGTGCTGTGGGTGCTCGGCAGTCTCGGTATCATGTTCAACCAGGACTACATCAAGCTGGAGAACACGTGCACAACTGAAAGCTGCGAGCTCAAGTACAAGACCGGTGCCATCGTCGGTGTGCTGTGCGGCATGCTACTCATCTACTTCTGGGTCACGTTCGTCTTGCGCAACGTCATCGGCGTCACGACGGCCGGCACTGTGGCCGCATGGAAGAACGCTGCCAACACGCCGTTCATCACGATGGGAGCGTGGCTGCGTGCCGTGACGCTTAACCTCGGCAGTATCTGCTTCGGATCGCTCATCGTGGCTATCCTCGAGACGATCGCGTCGATCCTGCGGATTTTGGCGTGGCTGGCTGGTCGCAGCGGCAACTGCTGTCTCGCGTGTCTGCTCTCGTGTCTGTCGTGCATCATTTCGTGCATTGAGAGCTGGATCGAGTTCTTCAACCGCTTCGCTTACGCGTACGTGGGCTGCTACGGCTACAGCTTCGTGACGGCCAGTCGTCACGTCTTCAAGCTGTTCGCTGCCAAGGGCTGGAGCGCCATCGTGAACGACGATCTCACGGGGAACGTCTTCTGGCTGGGCAACATTATTATTGGTGCTGTGACCGCGTACATTGGCGTGCAAATTGTAGACAGCACCGACTCGGCCCGACTAGCGATGTTCTCCCACCCGCACGTGTTCGTGGCCTTCTTCTGTTTCTTCGTGGGCTATGGGATCAACAACCTCTTCATGTCGGTGGTGGCCAGTGCCGTCACTACCATTTTCGTACTATGGGCTGAAGACCCGCACGGATGGCAACTCGCACGACCGAAACACTACGAGACGCTGCACAAGGCGTGGCTCAAGATTTACCCAGAGGAATACAACAACGGATACGGCAAGCAGGCAGCTAGTGAGACCGATGGCCGTGTTTAAGACGTAGAGTAACCTATATCAGTAGATTCTTTTATCAACTTTTTTGTTGCTTGTTTTTGCTTTTTTGCATGTTTTTTTGCATGTGCAAAATTTTGACTATTTTTGGCGGGAAAAGTTGCCATTATGCCAATTTTGTTTGGTCCACCATGAGCGAGGCCAACCGGTTCATGATCATGGGCTTCGACGTGGAGTTCCCGCAGGGCAAACGGCCGTTCCCTGCGCAATTTGCAGTGATGAATAAGGTGCTAACGGCGCTCAAGACGGAGCAGCACGCGCTGCTGGAGTCGCCCACTGGCAGTGGCAAAACGTTGGCGCTTTTGTGTTCCACTTTGACGTTCCAGAAGCAGTTTGTCAAGGAGAAAGTGGCCGCGCAGAAGAAATTAGAGCAAGATCCGACGTTTAAGGAGCAACAGGCCAAGAAACAGACTCAAGAGGCCCAATTGAGGGCGCTGGAGGCTCAAATGCAGCTGATGGAGGCCCAACAACAGATTCTACAGGCGAAAAAGGCCCGACAAGTACAGGAAGACCAACAGTTAACACAAGAAACTCAAGCTACACAAGAAACTCAAGCTACAGAAATGGCTACACAGGACGACGTGGCTCCTACGCAGCCCAGTGGCAACGGCTGGTTGACGACACGGAAACACGAGCTGGAGACGGACTCTGTCGCCGCTAAAAAGAAGCGGGTGCTGCCCAATTCCTTCGGCTTTGCAGCTCAAGACGCAGACAAGCAGCAGGCCAAGACGGAAGCACCGGACAAGCCCAAGAGCAAACGCGTGACGCCACCGCGGATCTTCTTCTGCTCCCGGACGCACTCGCAGCTGGCGCAGGTCGTGGACGAGCTCAAGAGCTGCCCCGTGTCGTATCTCGACTCTCCCGAGGACAACAATACGTACACGAAGCAGCTGCAGACGTGTGTGTTGGGCTCCAAGCGCAACTTGTGCGTTAACCGCAAGGTGAACCGCGACCCGTCTCAGGTGGACGACAAATGCCGATTGGCGCTGGAAAACTCGTCCTGCTCGTACTTCAGGAAGCGGAAGAAGACGAACGACCTGAGGAGAGCTGTGCCGCCCGTGTGGGACATCGAGGACCTGGTCAAGCTGGCGCAGAAGCACCGCGAGTGTGCGTACTTCCACGCCCGAGAGGCGCTGGACCACGCCAATATCGTCTTCGCGCCGTACAATTACCTGCTGGACCCGACAATCCGAGAGGCGGTCGGTATCACTCTTAAGGACTCGGTCATCGTGCTGGACGAGGCGCATAACGTGGAAGACACGTGCCGGTCCAGTGCCAGCGTCGAGGTGACGGCTGACACTCTCGCAGCGTCCATCAAGGCCTTCTCTATTGTTATTAAGCACGGCAACCGGCCTAAGACGTACAACGCGCTGCTGAAGCTTCTGAACGGGATCAGCCGCTGGCTGCAGAGTGTCGACTCCAATGCGAACGCCATTCTGCAGGCCTCGGGCTACGAAGAGAAGAGCAAGGTCTGGGACGGTGCGGACGCTCTGGCCATGCTGGCAGAGTACTCGGGGCTGACGAAGGACAACTTGGCTGAGATGAAAACTAACGTGCAGGAAGTTCGAGAGTACGAAAACGAGCTCGGGAACAGCGCAGAGGCCAATCAGCAACCGCAAACCAAGGCGACGCAGGACGCTGCAGCTAACCCGACAGGAGCTTCTGTTCTCCTCGGTGCCTTGGCGCTGGCCACAGTGCAGAGCATCATGAACGTGGTCGACTACATGTTCCGAGACAGTCTCAAGTATCTGGACGACTTTAAGTTGGTGGTGATCAAGTCCAAGTCGACGTGGAAAGAGAACGCGAGTTTTCGATCCCCCACCAAGAAAAGCGGAAGCGAATGGGACCTGAAAATGTGCATCTGGTGTCTGAACGCCGCCGTGGCGTTCTCGGATATCGCCAGCCAAGCGCGTAGCGTCATCCTCACGTCCGGTACGTTGAGTCCCATGGAGTCGTTCGCAGGGGAACTGGGCGTGGACTTCCCCATCCGCCTCGAGGCCAACCACGTCGTGAATATGCGCAAACAAGTGTTCATTGGTGCCATCATGAACGGACCTGGTAACGTTGATCTACAATCCACGTACAACAACCAGCAGGACCCGCGGTACCAGGATTCAATGGGCCAGTTGCTACTGCAGTACTCGCAGTCGATCCCCGGCGGTATCCTCATGTTCTTCCCGTCCTATTCGCTGCTGAACAAGTTAACGACGCGCTGGAAGAAGACGAAACTGTGGGGGGAGATCGAGCAGTTCAAGTCGATGTACTCGGAGCCTCGCAATGCCGGAAAGGACTTTGACGCTTTGCTGGACGACTACAAGGACACGATCACGAGGTACGCCAATGGCGGAGAAGACCAGAAGACTGGCGCCATCTTCTTGGCGGTGTATCGAGGCAAAGTGAGCGAGGGGATTGATTTCTCCAATGACAATGCAAGAGCAGTGTTGTGTGTAGGGATCCCGTTCCCCAGTGTGAAGGAGCTGCAGGTGTCGCTGAAGCGCAAGTACCAGGACGAAAAGAGCCGCTTGAACGTGAAGCTGGTGAACGGCCACATCTGGTACAATCTGCAGGCCTTCCGAGCACTTAACCAGGCACTTGGACGCTGCATTCGTCACCGTCAGGACTACGGCGCCATCATGCTGCTGGACTCAAGACATCGCTTCAACAAGCACACCAGGTCGTTGTCCAAGTGGATGCGGCCGTTCATTCAGGAATTTGAGCACGCGCAGATGTGTTTGCCCATGTTCAGCGACTTTTTCCAGCGCAACAAGATGGAATTGCCCCAGACGATCTCAGTGCCAGTGACAGAAGCGGCTGGGCCGGTGAAGAATCCGCTTGTGCTCGAGTACGAGGTGGACAAGAAGGGCAAAAAGCCAAAGGATAAACGCAAGGCGACTCCATCACTGTCAGCTACCCTGGCTACGGTGAAGGATTTTATGGCGAAGCAGGAGGGCCCCCAAGAGAACGTTTTCTCCATCTTCCGTCCGCAGAAATCGACCAAGTAGATAACGGCCTCACCGTCTCTTCGTGGAGATCTCCATGTCTCGGTCCTTTTCCTCGGTATCGTCGGTGCTAGAAGAAAGCGACTTGGAGCAGCAGCAGAGTGAAGCTGGAAGCGCATCCAACGCGTACTATGAGAACGAACAGTTTGAGTCGCAGAGTGAGGACGGAAGCGAATCGACAGAAGTTCAAACACCGGGACAAGAAGAGCTCCAAGTCGTGTCACCGCTTGTCGTAAATTCGAGTGACAGTGACAACTATGACTCCGATGGGTTTGAAGATGAGCAAGAAGCTCATCATAGTGCCTCTTTTGGAGTAGTTTCCGTCTCTGGAGATGTTGAGAACAGTGGTAACTATGACGGTGAATCCTTTGAAGGTGAAGAAGAAGCAGCAGCGTTGGGGGTGCAACGCTCAGAGCAGGAAGATATTTTACAAGTGACAGAGGAAGAAAATGAGTACGTCGATGAGTCATTTGAAGGTGAAGAAGTAACATATGAGCACGAAGATGCAGGTGCATTGGGTGTACAAATAGGTATTTCCCAAGCCAGTGATGAAGATAATTACGATGGTTACGACGATGAATTGTTCGAAGATCAGGAAACAACCGAAGAAGAAGTCGCTACAGTGCTGGAGGCGCAAAGTTCATTTTCGCAAGTCGCTGATGAAGCGAATGACTACAGCGACGAATCATTTGAAGGCGAAGTGGCAAGTGAAGAAGAAGGTATAACATCGTTGACGGTACAAGCAGGGATTTCGCAAGCCACTAGTGACGAAAATGACTACGACGATGAATCATTTGAAGGCGAAAAAACAACCGACGGCCAAGGCGATGAAAGCCCACCCGACGTTCAAGTCGCACCGGAAAGTAACCTTCATCCAGAATTGAGTGGTTGGTGTTTCCGGAAGATCCATGAGCTCAGAAGTTCTAAATCTGAACCAGGGAACGCTCGACTTCCCGTACTTGAATCGAGAATTGGTGTTGGTAAAATCCCAGCTGTGGCGGTCAAGGAATTGATTCATCGAACCAGCAGTGGACGTCGGCTGAGTCGTCAGCGACAACAGAGTGGCAGCTCTCGGTTTCTCTCTCACCAGAAACTCAAGATTCCGACTTCGCTCGTGGCTCGTGCTCAAACTCAGCAATGGCTCGCGAAGGGGTCGCAGTCACTTGACCCTCCTCCAGCACCGACGCGATCAGTAGCATCAACATTCTACTCAGTGAAGTGCGACGAGTTGCGTGGTCGTTTAGCCACAATCCGATTGTCTGAAGGTCCAGGTTTGCCCGACCCAGGAGATTTCAGCATAGAGACACTTGGCTGGGTTCAAAAGGTGGCAACGAAACAACGCCAGGTTGCTAACTACACAACTGAGGACTCTGGGGGCAGAAGACTGTTTGAAGTCGAGATGGCTACACGTTTGCAACTGGAAGATTCCATTGCACTTCGACACCAGGCTGCCACGTTACTTGCAAAGTTGTCCACGTAACAGATCGGAGCAATTGGCAGTGGAAATGGCTCGACGTTGTGTTTAAATCCAGACCCAGGTGATGCGTTTTCATCTGTTCTCATCTCTTCATCCGTCATAAGAACAGGTAACTTGAAATACACATGAATGGCATAGGGGGGGGGTGTTTATATTCGTGCAGATGACCAGATTCCCTTTCGACTTCCTCTTCCCATTCCTTCCCCACCTTTTGCCTTGAATCATGGAGAAACAGGCAAAACTCGACGATTTGAGCACCCCACCCGGCACTCCGTCCGAACGCAGTCAGTTCTATGACAACGTCTACGCCTACAAGTACAACGAATCGCACACTCCTTCGCTCAAGAGCGACCTGCGCGTCGGTGGGGAACCTCTGGCGCCGGACGATCTCAAAAATGACAACAACAACCCGTCCACCATGTTCATTTCCCTCTACAACCAGCGAGCGAGCACCCCCATCGCCTACGTTCTAGCGGCGGCAGGCGTCGGTATCGGCCTCGGTCTTCTCTTCGCACACCTCAAGGTGGATGGCGCCTATGCCAAGTGGATTGCAATGCCCGGAGACCTTTTCATCGCCGCTCTCAAGTGCCTCATCGGGCCGATGGTCTTCTGCAGTATCGTCGGCTGCATCGGGCAACTCGTGGAGGCCGGTAAAGTCGCGTCTATCGGTGGCCGAATCATGGGCTACTTCGCTCTGTGCTCCGTCATCTCATCGGCTACGGGCGTTGTTTTCGGTCTCTTGTTCTCGCCCTTCTTCATCCAGCAAATGAAAGGCAGCAACTCGGATGTGGTGACGGCACTCCGTATGCACTGCTGGAACGGAGACGTGTTGTCCATGGCCAACGGTGGCAGTATGGCGTGCGTCAAAGACTCGAACGGAACTCAAGTAGCGAGTCTTCTTGCGCTTAACGACACCAGCACCAACTTTGCCACTTCGACTGGGACATACACGGACATCACCGTCTCGCAGCAGCTTTTCGCCATTCTCAACGAGATCATCCCGTCCAACATGGTCAAGGCCTTCTCGAGCTCGTCCACCATGGGGGTCATCACTCTCGCCATCTTCTTCGGCATCGCCAGCGTTTTAAGTCACGAACGCACCCGACGACAACTGGCAACGAGTGGCGGGCCGGCCGGGACGACCAAGACGGACGTGGACGTGAATCACCTGCTGCTGCTCATTAACCACTGCGGCCTCGTGTGTCAACTCCTGATCAACTCAGTGGTGTCGCTCATTCCGTTCGCGATCGTGTCGATGATCGCAGGGTCAATGGCTCAGTACACGTCGTCGATGGATTTGGTGGAGAGTGTTGGCTTCCTCATTGTGGCGTTGGCACTGGCACTTGTCACTCTCACGTACGGGATCATGGGGACGGCCTTGTTCGTAACGACCAGAGTCAACGTCTTCTCATACTTACGCCACATCATCCCGGCTCAAGTCTTCATCTTCGGCTGCTCTTCGTCCATTGCCACGTTGCCCATGACGATGCGTTGTGTGGATTCGACCCGTGAGGTGTCGTACGCCTTGTCGAGGTTCCTCCTGCCTCTGGGGGCCACTAGTAACCTCAACGGCAGCGCCTGTTACATGACTTTGGCTTGTGTGTTTATGGCCAAAGTCGGCGGCTACGGAGACCTATTGACGCCGTTGAGGTACGTTTTGCTAGTTCTGGTCGGAGCCATCGCGTCTTTCGGTGTGGCTCCCGTGCCTCACTCCGGTTTGGTCATGGCCATTACCGTTTGGCACACCGTCTTCAATATGGATGTGCCACCAGTGTTTTCCCTACTGGTGGGCGCCGACTGGCTGCTCAACCGGATGCGAGCGATCGTCAACATCACCAATGACACCATTCTAGTCCGGATCATCGCCGATCAATGTGATGAGACGACCATTTCCGAGCTCGAACTCGAGGCGCAAGCTACCACACGCGTGGTTTAACATATTTAACGTCTCTTTTGCACATTTGTCCTAAGTCTCCATTGCAAAACTGAAGTTGCAATTGCAAGTAGTTGCCTGGATGACACCCAGCATTGCTGGTGGTGCGGAGCTGTGAATCCCCACACTCCAGTGCTCCGCTGGTCCGAATTGCAAAAATATCCCAACAAAAATATTCGCCGTATGCGTGAGTACCGTGACCAGTAGTTTCACCTAAAAAGAAGTCCTGAAACAACATAACCTGTCAATTAGACTAAAACGCTTTGGTTCACTTTGCATCCTTACTCTCTTTATAAACAGAAAACCTATTAAACCGAATCTAATTCCAAGCTGCTAACCTTGAGTACAGTACAGTACCACCACCGAAACTGCTTTGCGAATCAGTTCCAAAGGACAGTATCCGGCAGAGAAAGCAGAAGGCAGTCCACACAACGCAGTGTGCTCAAGTTTCAACAAGTGTGTTAAAGCGACAGGGGGTTAAGCCAATTTCCTCTCTATGGTGAGCTTCGGGCCACTCACCAAGGCCGAACGCCGTGAGCGCTACATGCAAAAGACTCGGTCCGAGGCCAGTTACCTCTTCAAGTATTTAATCCTTACGCAAATTGTGGTTTATCTCGAGGCCGGCTCCATCCCGTGCCTTCTGGACCAGCTCAGCGTGTCTCTCAGTCTGGACGCCACGCAACAGGGAGCTTTGGGCGGCGTCGTGTACTTGGCGTTGAGTGCTGCGTCGCCCTTATGCGCGTTTTTCCTGCATCGATTTAACCCTCGCCTGGTGCTGGGGCTCAGTCTGCTGTGCAACAATGTGGCTGTTCTCATGTTGGCATTAACCCCTACAGGCTACGCCTTCTCCGCTAATATGTTGATCGTCGCTCGAGCTGCTGTGGGGTTTACGCAAGCTTTTCCGTGTATTTACACGCCTTTATGGGTGGACGAGTACGCGCCACGGGAGAAAGTGGCCGGTTGGATGAGTTATTTGCAGGGAAGTGTCCCCATGGGGGTTATGTTGGGTTATTTCGCGGGAACAGTGAGCAATTGGGTCGTGCCGGAGACTTTTGCGCTCATTCAGACGTGGCGGTGGCCGTTTTTACTGCAGTTTTTCGCTCTTTTGCCCATTAATGTGGCCATTTTCTTCGTGCCAAAGAAACATTTGGTCATTCGCAGTGAAAATGACCGACAAGCAGTGGCAAGTGGCGGCACGGAGAGCGCCAGTTCATCCGACGGATTAGACGAAACGCAGTCAATTGAGAAGGAAAACGACGACCCAGTGGAGTTAAAACAAGAGGAAGAGACGCAAGAAGAAGAAGAAGAAGATGCAGCCCCCCACTACGACCAACAGAGCGAGATGGAGCCGCTGAACAGTGGACGAGGAGGCTTTTTAAGCGCCAGAGGCAGGTCTGGCTTCGGTCTCCACAGCTTTCTGGACGACACAGTGGCTGGAACCCCCATGAGCACGAGATCCACCACGTACCACGACGAAGAGGACGCGCTACTGGCCAGTGCCAGTATGTACGGAGTCAGCAGCCAGCGCAGCTTCCGTCAGCTGCACCAGAACCAGCAGCAGTACCATTTCGGCCACTGCGAAGACGACGTGGGCTCGTCATCGCTCCGACGCAGTATGATCCGACCGCCGGGCGTTGCTCCTGGTTCGCTCTTTGACTCGGTGGCGAGTGCATTAGAGAAAGGCGACAGCTCCGTCAGTGCTCCACCAGCAATCGCCACGTCTCCAATTACCACTAAGACTGCGACTGAAGACGCAGCGTCGCCAGTGGCTAAAAGCCCACCGACCTACGGCGCTTTAGACACGGCAATTACCCCCATGCGATCGCCCCGGATGTCGCCTCGGATGAGCATGTTAGAGGCCTCCATCCTCGAGGAAGAATTCATGGAGGTGTACGAACAGGGCGCGTTCTCGGAAGGGGTGTACGAGCTGCTGCACATTCCCGTCTTCTGCTTGATCGTCTTCGGCCTCACAACCGTGTACTTTGTCGTCACGGGCGTGCAGTACTGGAGTACCATCTTCATGATCAAGTCCCTGCACGCGTCCAAGTACCTGGTGAACGCGCTCTTCGTCGTCGTCTCCGGTACTGGACCCATCCTGGGCGTCTTCTTTGGCGGCTGGCTGATCGACCGGTACGGAGGCTACATCGGCGTGGAGCAGCGCGCGAAGGCGCTGGGTATTTGTATGATCCTGGGCCTCACGGCGTTCTGCATCTCGGCGGTCACGACGTTCTTCGACGACATCTACATGACCGCCGGCTTTCTGTGGCTCCTGCTCTTCTTCGGTGGCGCAATCCTGCCAGCCTGCACGGGCATCTTCATCTCGGTTGTGCCGGCTGAGCACCGCGCACTGGCGTCCTCGTTCTCTGTCATGGTCTTCAACCTCTTCGGCTACGCGCTGTCGCCGTACCTCACGGGCTTAATTATGGAGTGGGTCATCTCTCAGCAGGGACAGCCAGACACGTACTTCCAGTACTGCGACGAGGCCTGCGCCTACCGGATCGGCTTCCGCTTCTGTCTGTGCTGGTCCGTCTGGTCGGTTCTCTGCATCGGCTCTGCGTGGCATCTCGCGTCTCGCCAGGCGGACGAAGCTCGTCAAGTTGAGCATTTTTACCAGCGCCCACAAGTGGCCGAGTGCTGAGGCAGGTTTTTAGGACAAGTTGCACATACCAAACAAAGAGAATCCATTGTTTTCTTACATGGCAATGCCAATTCGATCCACAGTCAGCGAGTGGAACTTCTCGAGGGCATCGCACCAGTTGTGGATTGACGACTGGAACTTCTCCTCCGGTTTGCGGTCCAGAAGCACCAGCGTGTGCTGCACCTGGTCGATTCGCGCCTCAATCTTCTTGTCCAGCACCAGCGCAGACAGAAGCGACTCGACTTCGGAGATCGGAATCCCATTGAGCTCCCGAGCGATGTACTGCGTATCCATCGTGCGATACGGTTTGACGATCTTCAGCAGCACTTTACTGCGGATGGTCCGCAGCAGACTGTCGATGTAGTGCTTGATGAACGGGTCGTCCATGATGGCCTCCTGGTTCCGGTTCAGCACCTGTTCGAACGTCTTGATCTCGTCGTGCAGGAACGCGTCGGTAAGCTTCGTCATGGCTACAATCTCCTTGTCGTTCTCGTACGGTTTGGCCTCCTGCGAGTCGAACACGTTCACGTGCGATTCGCTCAGCATATTGGCCAGCACCAGGTACTTTAGACACTGAAGCCGTCGCGGCTCTCCAGCTTCGTCGTAGCTCTTGAATCCGGAGAAGAAATCGCTCCGGGCCTTGTCCCATTCGCGCTGCATCATGTACATTTTGCCTCCGCATTCGTGGATAACCCCAATGATTTTCTACACTTGTCAGATAAACTGCTTCCAAGGATAAAAAACAAAAACAAAAACATACCGGATGTGCCACGCCGGACTTCGTACGCAGCGCCTTCTCGTAGATCGACACCAGCTTCTTGTTGTCCTTCTGCGCCGTATACATCTGAATCTGCAGAGCGTAAACCTCGAGTAATTGCGAGTTTTTCCTTACGCCATCGTCAGCATCTTCGTCACTGCACGACGCCAGTAGATCTTTAATTATCTGCACTCAACAAGCTGTCAGCCCTATAGACTCCCTCTCCAGCGTCTTCCTCTCACCTTACTGAGTCTGGAAAAATCCCCGATCTCGTACAACAAATTGCCCAACTTCACACTCGTCTTGAACCAAAGTCTCTACACCATATCAAAACCTACAGCATAAATCGACAACCCCTTAAAAAAATCCGTCAGATAATCGGTCTCTTACCTCGTTGCTGGCCTCTTTGAGCGTCTCCAGGGTCGTCTCGTAAAACTTCTGTAAAATCTCCCAGTTCTAAGAGTAAAAAGAGAGAGTCTTTAGCAATATCCAACGGATTATCCATAATCGGTAGCAATAGCACATGGCACCTTCGACGTCGATACAAAATCCAAGATACTGTTGATGCCCTTCTCCCCCACGTTCCGCGTCACCGCCGTCTTCGTGTAGCCCAGTAGCTCCTCGTATCTCTTCATAGCTTCATCATGTCGCTGCAGCTCGAACAGCAACTTGACGATCCTCTTGAGAGCCTTAAATCCCCAGTCCGTCTGCTCAGTCTGTAGTGCTAGCACCTGGCCCAGAGCCCCCAGAGCCTCTTCTCGCTGCGGTGGCTCGCATTCCAGCAGCTGTTTGGCCGAATAGTAGGCGTTCTCGATCTGTACATGCAGGTCGGCGTCCTCCATGTCCTCATCCTCGTCGCTGTAGTCAAAATCATACTCTTCCTCGGGCGACATGGTCAATAGATTGAGAGATATTGGATAGAAACCAAAATAATCCAGTGGATAATTATATTAAATCTACGAGGTAGACACATTAGACACGCCAATACCCGGCCTGCACGATGAAGTCCGGGTGGAGACTGTGCCAGCCTTGAGCCAACGTGGCGTAGAGTTCTGGATGCGAGCGCTGGAAAGGAACAGGATCCTACAATACGCAGTTAGTTAGAAAAAAAAACCAGATTTTTTCTAAAGGAATCCAGTCTACCTCGACAAAGCAGACAAAAATGGTAGCAACCGAGCTGCTGATGATCGCCAGAGGTGTGAGGGCGACGCTGAAGCCGATCAAGAAGCCTAGAAACGCCATCAGTACTGCGACAACAACGTCAATAACAATACAATAAAAACAAACTACCCTTTCGATCGTACATGTGCTGAATTCGAAGTCGAAGGAATCGCTCAGCTCAGCTACCAGCGCCCCAAAACCAGCGCAGACCAACCCTGACAAGAGGAAATCAGTGAGGAGAATGTCTAAAAACCCTTGGGATATTCACCAACCAACTCCAGTAGCTGCGAGTCCAAGTACAATCCGAACAAGGTCCTCGTTTAAAAAGGCACTGAAGCCTCGTTGTTGGAAGAGTCTGGACACGGCACTGCCTGCTTTCATGAAGCTGTGGCCGTAGATCCCCACGTATACGTATGCCCAGCGATTCAAATACTCCATGAGCGCCTCCAGCCAAGATAATAGACATTTGGCGACACAAGCAGCAGCTCCTCCTTTCTTCCGAATGCTTTTGAGCACCTACAGAGCCAACTATCAGTTAGGAAAATGACCATAACGTCTCCAAATTCCGACGCGTACAGCTAGTAGAGTTTGTAGAATAGCGACAAGGAGGGATCCCAAGCAGATTGAACCGAATGACGTCGTCAACGACCGCTTCAGTGACGCAGTCGTCGTGTTCGTCGACTCCGTTTGGTACCAGAAAGCGGCTACAGTTCCAGCGACTGTTGTGTGGACGACGTTCTTGATCACTTGGATCCCCCAGTAGAACGATAACAGAAGAAGCGCGTACACCCACGTGTAGTTCCGTCTTGGCTGCGGCTCAGTTGCTGGTGTTTTGGCGGATAAGCGGTCGATTACTCCCAGTAGAGCTACAACCCACAGGACGACCCAGCAGATCTGTACAATGGCGAAAACGACAGACACGACGTAGACGGTTTTGTTCTGGGTAATGGCAGCTTGAGCCACTTTTAAATGAGCCACAGCTAAAGGGATTCGGCGCTGGACACTACGAACGTAGCACCAATTGAGCATCCCAACAATAACCCCCACGATGATGACGAAGACGTTGGAGAGAGCGATGCCAAGGCCAACGAAAGCCACAGCCACGCCAACGTTGAGCCAGAGCACCAAGAGGACCATCCCTCGCGCGCACGACGGGATGATTTTGACCAACGTAACGCCGAGAGCCATCGCTAGGACTGCCATCCCAGCTGCAAGACCAGCTACAGACTGGATGTAGCTGTCTGAGAGGCTTTCGCGCAGGTTGGTGTTAGTTTTGACTGTTGTAGTCCCCAGAGACGCCATGAGGGCGAAGATAATGGCTACATTTACGATGAAGAGGATGGCGAACGGCCAGTCTCGGTATTTCGCCTCCACTTGCTCTCTGGATAGCACACAGTTGTAAGTTGATAGGGAACTTTGGAAGAGATTTCCTCACGTACGGCTTGATGGGACTCACAACAGCAGCAAATTGACCGATGGGCTCAGTATGGCTAATGGATGGATGAACGAGAAAATGATAAGCGTAGGAGGAATATTAATGACGAAACGGGGAGATACGCACGGCTTGATCATCTTGGCAGTGAGGAGAAAGTAAAGTGAGCTGAGGACGTCATTTGCTTGTTATTTTTTGCCAGCCATGTAGCGAATGAAACCTTCATCTGGAAATACATGTAATAAACGTCCGTGTCTGTAATACATGCACTGAAGAAGAGAGTTGGAGATCTCAACAGTATTGTGAAGGAACTTCAACCGGTTGAAGTCGTCTGAGGGAAGCAGGTAACCACAGTGACCGACATCCCCGTGGTATGAAAAGTTACCACGCGAATTGTCCCGCAAACGTTTGCGTTGCTGACGTCGTTGAGGCTGTCCCCCATCCTTCCATCTGGATTAATTCATCTCGAGATTAATTTGCCAACTTGTTGCCTCCTTCCTTCCTCGCACTCGGAAATGCAGCAACCAGCATGACGTCGATCACTTGTCTGTGGCCCTGCAATCGACTCGTTTCTTTTTCTTTCGCGGGCGGGACAACCAGTCGCGGCAGAGGCTACATGCCCAGTCTTAAACTGTGACTGTGTTTACGGTGCACAGTCTTGAGTATTCTATACTTGGTTTTTGTATGCCTCCGATCGGGTTGAACAAAACCGGGGCAGCGCTCGCTAGCGCTCGCGGAAAAAAAAAATAAGACCGGCTTCGTTCACGCCCTCACGCTTTCGGCTTTGGCGGGGGGCCCTCTCCCCCTGCCACGCCGTGACGCTGCGGGGACGTGCGCTGTTCGCTCGCTATCGCTCGCTCAAAATTGCCAAAACGGCCCGTTTTATGAAAATTACTGTGCATGTAGACAGTCTCAACCAGTCGCTGCCGGTGTTGCATTGTTCTGTTCGAACCCCCGCTGACTCTGCGACTTATTGCCGAGTCTCTAGCCGCCACCTGCTGATCGGGCGTCCTTTTTCGCTGTGAGTGCAACCGTCTGATGGACATCCAGTCTGATCACTCCATCTACAGATCCCCAAGTTTTTCTTACGCTCGACCGGCCGGCACCTGGTCCTGTTCACCTGTCATTCCTACATTTGCCGTCTCCGCTCGACCATGGTGGCCGAATCTCCGCAGACCGAGTTCTTCGAAAAGGACCCGCACCGCTCCCAGCGTCGCTGCTGCTGCTGCTCCCTCGGACTGGGTCTGATCATCATCGGCGCTTTCATTGCCGTGATCGCGCTGCTGTACGGTACCGTCGTGCCGGCGGTCGTTGACAATGCGGTGAAGGACGGCGTCGTGACCTGTGACGCCTCGGACGGAGCCGAGGAGAGCTACGTGGACCCGTACGGCGACTGCGATGACTGCACGCCGTACTACTACAGCCTGCACATGATGAACGCGACCAACGCCGAGGCCTATCTTGCCGGAGAGGCCGATACTTTGGCGGTTCGTGAAATGGGCCCGTACACGTACCGCCGCCGTCAGATTAAGCTGGACGTGAGCTTCGAGGACGACGGCAACCGCGTGAGCTACAAGCAGTACACGTACCACACGTTCGAGCAGGAGATGAGTTGCGACGGATGCTCGGACTCCGATGAGGTCACGGCGCTGGATGCAGGGTACATGAGTGTCATCGCCGGTGCGGGCGGTGAGTTGGCCTTCCTCGTGCGTCTGGCGCTCGGGTCGTTCGCCAAGGGCAGCAACACCAGTGCGGCCGTGAGCATCGTGGCCGAGAACGGCCCGCAGATGATGCGCTGGGTCAACGGTCTCAACTCGATGGACCCTGAGGCCATGCGTACAGTGAGCAACAACAGCGCCGTGCTGAGCTTCCTGGCCACGGGACCGGATGCCATTGCTGGCATGGACCTGACCGGCTTCGCTTACAACGGTCTGTTCGCCAAGCGCACGATCTCCCAGTGGGCTTTGGGCTACCCGAGTCTTCTTGCCGGTCTCGGTCTAGGAAGCAACTACGTGAACCTCTGCGCTGCCACCGGCGGTCTCAATGAGCAGTGCGCGGCGTGCGCGACCAGCACCAGCGCTGAGTGTCTTGCGCTCTATGGTGAGTGCAACAAGTGCGCGCGTGGCGCTCGTGTCGTTGCCGTCAACGAAGAGACTTGCGGTATCATTGAGGCCACGTACGCCGCCGCGTACGGTGAGGAGGAGGCTGCTAGCTTTGCCAGCAGCACGTGCCAGTTGTGCAGCTCTCTGGGTCTATGCGCCGCCCCGCTCCCCGGTATCGTCGAGTCCAGCGGCCGTGACTACTCTGTGAACGCTCCCAATGCGTCTGCACTGGGAACGTACACGCTGCGTACGGGGTGCGACGACGAGGACTTCATCAACGAGTACGAGCAGTACGACGGCTACAAGACAACCGCTCTGTGGGTGGACCTGGGTGAACGCCGTAACCCGACGCTGTCGGAGCTGACTGCTTTCGCTACGTACGGCAACTGTGCTTCTCCTCCGTCGAACGTGACGTGCAGCCCTGTGTTCGGTAACGACGCTACTAGCATCGCCCCGGGCGGCGTGAGCATTTCGGGCTTTGAGGACGAGATCTCGATCGAGGGCTTCACCATTTATCTGAGCCAGGGCGAACAGAACCTGACGCTGTTCAACCAGCATGAGGAAGTCGAGTACGAGGGCATCACCCTGCACCGCTTCCGCCCGCCCGCCGACCTCCTCACGGGTACGGACGCTAACGCGAAAATGGGGACGGCCGTGCCGGTGGACGGCGTGCAGTGCATGGCTTTCACGACGGGCTTCCTGGCTTACGTTTCTTACCCGATGTTCCTGTACGGCAACGAGTCCCTGACGTCGAATGTGCAGATCACCATGAACGACGGCGTGCAGGTGGGCCAGAGCACGCTCTACGACAGCGCCGGCGCGCTCACGACCGAGTACTCGGACAAGTACGCGACGTTCGTGGACATCGAGGCCGGCACGGGCAAGACCATGCGAGCATACAAGCGCCTGATGGCGTCGTACGCGCTGTCGGCGTCCACCACCAACAGCTCGTTCGCCATGAGCGACGTGCTGTACCCGACGCTGCCGACGGAGGTAGTGATCCCCGTGTACTGGGGCCAGGAGGGCTCCACCATCACGGACACGCGCGTGGACGCCTACGACTCGCTCAGTACGATCCTCAGCACGCTGCTGCCTGTGCTTATCGTTGGCCTCGTGGTGGGCGTGGCGCTCGTGGGCGGTGGTGTTTTCTTCACGCGCCGTCGTCGGCAAGCCATGAAGGCTTAAACGTTGAGGAACTCGAGGCAGAGTATCAATTGCATAGGTAGGTAAAAGTGCTGCATTGCGAGTGCCTGCAGTAATTGAGCGTAACGTTCAACAAGTACAGCTCACGTTGCCACGACGGCACGCAAGCTTCTGATTCTTGCGCTTGGAAGTTGACACTCGTGACTAAGCCATTGCTCGGTCCGGACCACAGGTCTCACCGTCTTGTTACACTCTTGTGTATGTGGTCGCAACGCTTAAGCTGCAGCTTTCGTCAAGACGAACGGCAAAGCGTCTGTGACTTCATCGCTTCGGTCACAACGGGAGGATTACGGTAGATTATACCGTGACATGGTTGCACCTTCATCGAGATCGTACGCCGTGTATCGTACACTCTTCACTTGTCTTCACTTTGGACGATAGCACGATCAAGCGTAGCTTACACTTCGGTTTCCAACATGGCCTGGTGCTGCACTGCTTTGACAGATTTCCATCAAGCGGATGGTTTTCATGATTGCCACTTCAACTGCGACCTGAACTGACACTGCAGTTGACAAATGTGCCGTATTTGATCCAGCCCAGCAGCCCTGTGGACGCTGGTCTTTCCTCGTCTTATGTGGGCTTGGATCCTCACTTGACCAGCTTCTTGCACATTGCAAGATCCACTCGCGCGATGACGGTGATCCCACCCAGGTGGTCTCTTAGCAGATTCCTAGTGATCCCTCCAGTCTGTAGTACAGACGCTCCAAACAACCGAGAACTTGACCAAGCAAACCTAAAGCTGGGGGCCAACTGCAGCAAGCTCCAATCTGGCCCAGAGTCTGGCAATACCACCGCGCCTTTCCCCCATAAACGAGTCCGACCGTACGGTACCGCCGCCAATGCTTCTCTTGACCGCCTACGTGGTCTCCCTCTCTGGCGAGAGACCGATTTCTACATGCCCAATGCTGGTCATGCCTGTTTCTCACTTGCGAATTCGCCTTCATCTCGCCAGCCATGGCGACGCACACTCCGAAGACGCACCACAACACCGCCTTCGAGCAGTTCGAGAAGGGTTCGCCCAGTGTTTTCCCCAAACTCGAAGAGGCCGAACCCCAACGACGACGGTGCTGCAGCCAAAAGGTCTGGGCCATCGTCCTGATGGTCGTGGGTTGCCTCACCGCCATCATCGGCATCTTGTACGGCACCGCCTTGCCTGCGTACGTGAATTCGGCCGTCGAAGACCAAGTCGTACGCTGCTCCGATGACGAAGTGGCCAAAGAGAGCTATCTGGACCCGTACGGAGACTGCGACGATTGCTCGCCCTACTACGTGTCCGTGTACATGCTCAACGCCACCAACGCAGAGGATTATCTCGCCACCAACGCCAAGCTGCAAGTGCAGGAGATGGGGCCGTACGTGTATCGCCGTCGCGAGATTAAACTCGACGTCTCCCTTTCGGATGATTCCTCCACCGTCACGTACAAGACGTATACGTACCACACGTTCGACTCGGACAGAAGCTGCGACGGCTGCACCGCCTCAGACGAGATCGTGAGCTTCGACACTGGGTACTTCAGCGTCATCGCAGCCACAGGCGGCGAGTTCAATCTGCTCGCGGCGGTTGCTGCGGCCTCCTTCGCCTCATCCGAAAACACGACAGACATCGTCGCCACTATCACGGAGCACGGCGAGCAGATGATGCGCTGGATGAACGGGCTCAACTCGCTGGATCCAGAGGCCATGAAAACGGTGACAAACAACAGCGCCGTACTGACGTTCCTCGCCACCGGTCCAGAAGCCATCGCCGATCTCGATCTCTCGGGCTTCGCGTATAACGGCATCTTCGTGAGGCGCACGGCTTCACAGTGGGCGCTGGGCTATCCGAGTCTGCTGGCCGGTCTCATCCTGGGCTCCAACTACGTCAACACGTGCAAAACGAGCTTGAACGCTGAGTGCGCGTCCTGTACGGGCGACGACTGCCTCGCTATTGCATCGGAGTGTTCACAGTGCACCAAGGGTGCGGCGGTCGTCGCAGTCAACAACGTAACCTGCGCCACCGTCGAGTCCATTTATGCCGCCGAGTACGGAGCCGATGAAGCGGCCAGCTTCGTCGCCACCACGTGTGGCCTCTGCGAGAGCGTGGGTCTGTGTGCTGCACCTCTGCCTGGCATCGTTGAGAGCTCCGGCATGGACTACTCCACGACTGCGCCCGATGCGTCGTCACTCGGCGCGTACGTCAAACGCACGGGCTGTGACGATCTGAGCAACATCGGCGCGTGGGTAGAGTACGACAGCCTCACCGTCGCGCCCGTGTGGGTGGATCTGGGTGAGCGCCGAAACCCGACGCTGGCCGAGATCAACGCGTTCTCGAGCTACGCCAACTGCGACTCGCCCGTCGCCAACGTCACGTGCTTCAACGTGTCGGGAACGGACGGCACGGCACTAAAACCTGGCGGCGTGACTATCAACGGCATGGCGAAACACACCACCGCCGACTCGTTCAACTCGTATCTGGGTGCCGCCGAGATCTACATCACCATTGAAAGCACGGACACGGAGGTTGACTTTGACGGCGTCTCGCTGCACCGCTTTGGCACTCCGATCGACATCTTCGACTACACGGACGCTAACGCAGACATCGGAACGGGCGTCCCCGTCAATGGTCTGCAGCAGCTCAGCTTCGTCACCGGCTTCCTCTCGTACATGTCGGGTCCGTTCTTCATCTACGGCGACACGTCGTTGCTCGAGGCCGTGGAGATGACGAACGTGAATGGAACGGTCATGACGGTCGACAACATGTACGATTCAGACGGCACCCTCCTCGAGAGTTTCCTCAGTGCGTACGCCACTTTTGTCGACATCGAGTCCGGCACGGGCCAGACCATGAGCGCACGCAAGCGGTCGCAGGTCTCGTACTCCCTCGCTGCTTCGTCGTCCGTGGCTAACGCGTCCATGAGCGACGTTTTGTGGCCTGCACTGCCGACGGAGGTCGTGCTGCCCACGTACTGGGTGCAGGAGGCAGGTGAGGCCAAGGAGAGCGTACTGGACACGTTCAAGAGCACACTGACGCTCGTCAAGACGTTCCTGCCTGGTCTCATCGTGTTGATCATTGTGGGCGTTCTAGAAGTGGGCGGAGGCGTCTTCCTCTGGCGTCGGCACAAGCAGAGGCTGGAGATGATGCGCTATGGCAGTGTCATCTAGAGCAGCAGTAATATGAATTGTGTATAAATTGAATTGGACGTACGTCTCTGCATTCAAAGCTTCCTGATCGCTGCGAAAGGAATTGTGAGACTCACAATCTGCAGCTTATGCAGATTGCGCACAGAGCTCCGTGCGTAAACGCTTACGGCTTGAGCCTCCCCACGACGGCGTATTTGCCTTCGAAGCGCTTGATCCAGTCGTCCAGGGTCTTCCGTTGCTCCGCATTCAGCTCGTCGGTCGAAGGATTATTGAGTGCCTCCTCCTCCAACGACATGCAGGCCAGCGCTTTGGACGCGTCTCGACCGGCGAATTGGCCGTACATGCCGTCGGGGCCGTAAAACTCCGCCCCGTTCATCGTCACGTCATACAGCACGCCGTTGGCAGCTAACAGGATGGTCTGGCGCGGGTTGTCCACCCCGTTAAACGGCAGCAGCTCGTCGAGCGAGAGACGCAGATCGACATCTACCAGTCGCCCGACGTTCGTGAATTTGTGTTCGTCGCTGTGGAACTTGTCCAGCCACTCGTCCAGCGTCTGGAACTGTCCCGGCGTCAAGTCACTCAGGTCCAGAGTCCCCAACGCCTTGACGTCGTCCAATTTGCCCAAGGCAAGCGCTCGCGTGACGTCTTTACCCGCCAGCGCCGCGAATTTGCCCGAGGGTCCGTACAGCTCTCGACTGGAGCTCACATCGTAGACTTCGCTCTTGACCGACATGTAAATGGGCCGTTTGTCGTCCGATCCGTTAAATGCGGCGAGCTCCGCCATGGTAAAGTGCCGACGAGCCTGTGGCTCCTTCGAGGCGCTGCCTCTCCTCCCACCAGACATCGGCAGTGAATTGGGTCCGCTTGGTGGCGTGCCCACTGCGTTGCCCATGTCTAAAGGTTGGTCACCTGCGTCGGTTCCTGCTACTGACACTCGGGTGGCTGAATATGCGGGGCACTAAACATAGGAAGGCAAGAAGACACGTGCGGTCAGAACGAAACAGCTCCACTCTCTTGTCTCTTTTGAATCTACTTGATGAGCTTCCCCACGACCGGGTATTTCTCCTTGAACTTCTCCTCCCACTTGGTGAGCGTCTCCTGCTGCTGCTCCGTGATGCCTTCGAGCGTCGGGTTGTCCAGATACTCATCCAGGAAGGACATGCACGCGAGCGACCGGGAGCAGTCCCGGCCCGCGAACTGCTTGTAGCCGCCCTCAGGGCCGTAGTGGTCAAGTCCGTCCAACGTCACATCATAAATGTTGCCGTTCACAGCCACGTACACGATCTTGCGCGGGTTGTCCAGGCCGTTGAATTGCCGCAGCTGCTCCAGCGTCAAGTCACGGCGTCGCAGCACTCGCCCCACGTTCGGGTAGCTGTTGTAGACGCTGAACTTGGTCACCCAGTCGTTGAGCGTCTCCTTGTCCATGAAGCTCAAGTCCGACAGGTCGTCGCTGTCCAGGTCCTCCTTCTCGAACGACATCTTGGCCAGCGCACGGGACGCGTCTCGGCCGGCGAAAAGGTGGTAGCCCTCGCCCGGGCCGTAGAAGTCGCGTTTGCGGCTCACGTCGTACACCTCGTCCAACACGGCAATGTAGATGGGCTGTCCGTCCTCTCCGTTGAAGGGCAGCAGCTCCTCGGGCGTGAAGAAGCGGCGCTTGATGGGCTTCTCACGCTCGGCCTTGAGCGCCTCCTGTCGCGCCTTGGCGGCCTCGTACGCGCGCTGCTGGGCCGCGTCTGCGCGCGCGTTCATGTATTTTACAGCCATCACAGCGGCTACGGCCACGCCTGCGCCCACGAACAGGTTGGTGTCTGCGTTGGTGAGGAACTCGAGCATTTTCGACAGTCTTGTGCTTTACTGGCTTGAACTGAGAATGACCATGTGCCACCTCAGCATTTCTGACCTTGTATCATTTCGTACAGTGGCCCATTTTCACAGCCCAACATGAACCAAGTATAAACGCAAGGGTTATTTAATGTAAGAGAGGATGAATTGTACAATAAGACAAATTACTACATCATGTACCACAGGATAATAAAGTTTACCAGCAGCTAAAGATGATGCTAGACTGTCGAACACCGAAATAACGCTACAATCTTTAGACAACACTTGTGTCAATTGACTGGAGACGTCCATGATGCGGAGGTTCTGGGCTGCTAAACCTTTCCTGGCGCCTCGTGGTGTCTCCCGACTGCGCCACCGTTACTTCACCAGGTCAAGGACGTCCACACAGAGCGAGCCCTGCAACGTTCCAGACGCAGTCTGTCCTACCGTTCTCGCCTACGCAGACGGCGCGTCTCGCGGCAATCCTGGGCGGAGTGGCTGCGGCGCGCTGCTGGTGGATCCGTCGACAGGTAGCGTGCTGGCTTCCGAGGTTAAATACGTGGGTGACCATGAGACGAATAATGTGGCCGAGTATCACGGCCTCATACTGGCGCTGGAACTGGCACAGCGCCACCAGGCCACTCATGTACACGTGCACATGGACTCGCAGCTCATCGTGCGGCAGATGCAGGGCCTGTACCGAGTCAAGGCGGTCAATCTACGGAAACTGTACCAGCAATGCAAGGATCTTAGTGCGGCGCTTCCCCACGTGACGTTCTCTCACGTGGCTCGAGAGGAGAATTGCGCAGCTGATCGACTCGCGAACGACGCCATCGACGGCTTTGACGCTAGGACCCAGTGCAGCAACTACTTTGACGAATGAAGCGTAGAGGACTGTATTCAAGGCGTGCTTAACAACCAGGTACTCCGCTGCATTATCCCTTAGAACCCCATCTACTGCGGCGATCACCTAGTCTGCAACCACTACTGGGATCAATTTAACATACTACTTTTAGTATCAACACGGCTCAAATCGTTGGAGCAAAGACAAAGGAAACTCACTCGGTGCGAAGTAGGACCTCGCAAAAGTGGAGCCCCCAACTAGTCCAGTCCTCCAGTTACTGGAGGGCTCACTGCGGGTGCGTGTTGCACTGCAGAAGATATTCGTTTATTATCTAGTGTCATCATTGTTGGGGTGGGAGCAGTTCTCCACGATACGTGGGCATTGCCCACTGGGCAACTGGGGGACTCCCACTGTGGAGTCCCACAGCGCTGGATTCTGATCGCGGATCAACTTTATACTAGTAGTAGGTCTGAAGATGCACCAATCGAATCGCACCATTTGCCTCACTTCAACTACAGGCGCAATAAATGCTGTGCTAGTACCTCACTTCAACTACAGGCGCAATAAATGCTGTGCTAGTACATGAAGAGTCTTCATTGAAGACTGAATGAATTAAAAGTTAGCTCTGACCCTTTGCTCAGTCTGCTACATGGATACGTGTTCATGCCTACGTCCCGGATATCTGATCTCTCAGCTTCTCCGGAGTGTGGTCTCACGCCGTTGAGCGCAGGTCCCGGATTCCAACAACATGTACAGTACACTTTGAAATCGCCATCATTTTTACCGAGAAGCTAGTGAGTCACACGGTGTGACGCATTCGACGCGAACTTACAGTGGTATAGTATCATCACAAGTACCTTGTAGTGGGCAATACCTCTAGCCCCAAGCTTGTATTGCTGTATTTCACTTTTCTATCTGTCTTCGTGAGGGCAAGTGCTAATCCAAGACGAAATCATGTCCACGCCTCGCATCCGTACCGTGGACGCCTACGCAGACGGCGCGTCTCGCGGCAATCCTGGTCGTAGTGGCTGCGGAGCGTTGCTGGCGGATCCGTCGACGGGCAACGTGCTGGTGTCCGAGTTCCGATACGTCGGTGAATATGCCACAAATAACGTGGCCGAATATCACGGCCTCATGCTGGCGCTGGAATTGGCGCATCGTTATCAAGCCACCCATGTCAACGTGCACATGGACTCGCAGCTCGTCGTGGGGCAGATGCTGGGCGACTTCCAAGTCAAATCTGGTAATCTACGAGGGCTGCACCAGCAGTGCATGAAACTTTGCGCGGGGCTTTACGTGACGATGGTCCACGTGCGTCGAGAGGAGAATTGGGCTGCTGATCAACTTGCCAATCGTGCCATCGACCAGCGCTAAACTGACTAACTGACGAATAACTCATACAAGAATGATACCCCCACGCTGCTTGCTGTTTATCACTTACTACCCAGTAGCACGAACCGCTTTAGACTGCCCCCTACCAAAGCTGCTTGGATACGAAGTTTCGCCATCCCCGCCGATGTAGCCCTCCATCCAATCCAGTCGAGGACCTTTTAATCTCGACCAGTGCGTGTGGATCACTTGGTCTGCCACCAGCGCAACTGGAATTCCATTCAGCATTTTGCTCGTGTGGAGTAGCTCGTATGTCGTCACTGTGAGGTTGAAGAAGTTGAGAACTTGGATGGGGACCACTCGTGCAATGAAGAAAAGCGGCAGATCTCGGTAACGAAAGAGAATCGAAGACGTCATGACGAACCCGCACGCCTCCAGTTGCGCACGCGTCGAGAAGAGCTCCTGACCGGATGCCAGCACGTAGACCTCGGTACTGCAGTCGTACAAGGACGTATCGCGCGATCGGTCGTCGAGGAATCTCGTGAACGAGTTGACCATAGTAAACGACTTAGGCTGAATACTGACTCGGACCCTCGGTCCTGCGCGGACAGACGCTTGCAACATGGCGTGAGCTGTCAAGCCAATGAACGTCGCCGCTCCAATGATGACGATGAGAACGACTGTGTACATGCCCAATGACGCCTCCAGTGCACACACAGAGGAACCCCGACAGCCTGAGTATTTCGTCACATCAGTAGCCGACACGGAGCGCATCCCTTTGGCTAGCAACGTCCGCACCGATACAGACACTGACTCCGTTCGGCTGATGAGAAAGAGAATGATCGACACGAGGAATCCAACGACGTGGGCAAAACTCGGCTCCATCTCCTGCATCTTGAGGTCTCCAGCCCTAGCGAAGACGATGTTGATAGCCAGCACCACCACCAACGTGCCACACCCAAAGGCCCGCAGTACAGCCTGGTTCGTGTCGGCCCCGACCAACAGATCGATCGTCAACTGCTTGCGCCACTGTAGAATTCCAAGCACCATCTGAGCGGCCAGGATGAAGTTGTAGCTGCTGCGCACCACCTTCGCTATCGTGCACGACGTGGTGGCGTTCACCACCTTCGTCCATGGCGACCCGTAGGCGCATTGGATTCTGTACCAGCCACGCACGCTCGTCAAGTAGGCCGTCACGACCAGGGACAAGATCTGAAGACTGATGAGCAACCGGATACTGAACGTGGTGTCCACCGTCACCTCATTCACCTTGTGGTTCACGAAGTTGTGGCGAAGTACTTGGCCGGACGCGGTGTCCTCTGTCGTCCACTCTGATAGCCACAACTGTGTGAACAAAAGGGAACTGCACTCTCCGGACATACTGCACTGGATCATACGCCACGGGGCTGGGAACGAGTACGTGCGCTTCGTTCCGTCCGAGTTGAGATTGGCTACAGCGCCCGAAGTACCAATCGCCGAGTACGCGCACCCGAGTGTATCTCGCAACCCACCAAAGAGAGAGAACTCTGCACAGGTATCAGGTACTAGCAACTGCTTCGAGTACACGGAAACCAGACGGACATACTCCGTTTTGGCTTCCGTCGCGGCGTGTCTTGCCTTCCGAGTTGTTTCGTAGCACGAGCTCTCTACGGGACTGAGGTTCGGCCCTACAAGGGACACAATCAACATGGCGCCCGAGACGCGAGCCGGATTCAACTCCCCCATCGTGTTTTCCACGTAGAACTCGGTCGATTGGAGTCGCAGACGCATATGGGAGGCAGAACCCTGCAAACACGACGAGTCGACACCGAAAGCGGGTGCGTCCTTGGCACTGAGTAGTGCTTCGATCTGAATGGCACCTTCAGCGTCTACACCGCCGAAGCACACGCTATTGTCGACCGAGAGGCCCAGGATGCCTGTGTTCACCGAGAGTTTCGTGATGAAGTCTCCCGTTGTCTTGTTCACCACAAGAGAGCGGACGTCCTCGAACGTCGCTTGGGGAATGGCACGCACCAAGTCCGTCGTTGCAGCGGGTGAGGCACCACCGAACAGCGTCGTCTGGAGATCGGAACACTCTACTTTACGGGGCTCCAGTACTTGGTGGTGGTCGTTCTCGAAAGCGAAGTACGAAAGTTGTTCGTAGCGATCCCCGTGACCGTCTCCAAAGACGCTCTCGGGTACGAGAATGAGCTGCAACGCTAAGGGCCAGAGACCCATTGCAGCGATGGAGAAGAGCGCGAGCTGGCGTAAAATACCGCACAAGGCGAATACTGCGTCGTGGCCCTTGGAGTTCATTTTTACCTTCTTCTTGTACAGATTCAGTTGCGTCTCGACGGTGTCTTCATCTTCGTGTTGGCTCACGTCACCGGAATCGAGCGGAGCGGCGTAGATCATTGGAGCTGAGTGACGATGTCGAAGTGCATGCCTGTAACTCCTTCAACTTGCATGGTCTTGTACTATTAATACACTTCAACTTGCATGGTCTAGTACTATTAATACATGAAGAACCTGCGTGTACTATTAATACCTGTACACTACAGGCTGTAGTATTAATAGTAACCATATCAATATGAAGACCTTATCTTTTGAGAAGTCGCCATGGGGAACAAGGCGAGTCGCTCGACGTCCGCCTCTCAATTGGCGCTGGACGCGCTGTTGTCACGCCCCAGCGCCCTACAAGCGTCTCTTTTCTCCCTGCACGCGACTGCGCACCACGGCGTCCCTAGCAACGCCAAGACGCTGGCCTTCTGCGGTCTCCAGGGGCTTTTGGCCGTGGGAACAGCTTCTGGAGCTGTGAAACTCTACGGAGCCAATGGACTGGAGGTTCTGCTGGAAGGACCGGAGTCTTCCTCACACTTAACTCTAGGCGTCACCCACTTGCACTTCACAGCTCGACAGCGGCTGGTCGTGGGCTACACCGACAGTTCCTTACGGGTCTTCGACTTGACGTCGGGCGCTCTGCTCTGCTGCGTGTCGGACGCCTGGACCACGAGCGTCATCACGACTCTGGAGACGATCAAGTACTGTAATTTCCCCTTCTTTTTCGTGGCTACGGACGACGGAGACGTCCACGTAGTGAATGAGGAGACCGGCAGAGTCAGCACGTACGTTCTCCGACCACGGGACCTGCCGATGCCCAACGTCGAGGGGATCACAGCGCTGGCTTCTCATCCGAAAGACGCCAATCTGCTGCTGCTCGCCTTCGACACGTATCCTGCCGTGCTGCTCTGGGACTTGGCCAAGCGAAAAGTGGTGCGGGAGTTCTCTCTCTCGGGGAAGACGCACAAGTTGTCGTCCCCCCAGTCGTCCCACACGCCGTCCGAGGCTTCAGCCGACGGGGAAGTCGTCTACAACTCACCCCAGTGCTTATCCTGGCACTCGACCGGTAAAAGATTCGTCGCGGGATACAAACACGGAGGCTTTGCAGTGTTCCGCACAGATAAATCCCACGGTTTGTACCGCTACGTGGCAGGCCCAACGCCCAGTGACCAGCCGACGCCCGTGAAGCAGATCAAGTGGATCTGCGCGCCTCCAACGTCCAAGCACGCGACTCTACCTGGTGCTATCGTCTTTTCTGGTGGTCGACTTCCAGCTTCGGAAGCCAATCTGCTGACGGTAGTTTACCCGCTCAGCAGCGACGACGCTCTGACAGACCTTTACAAGTCCGAGAAGCTCACGTGGGCTGTCGAGACGATCGAGTCGGCGAACCACGCGGAGATTGCAGTGTTCGAGGCCGCACAGGACCAAGTGGACTACTGCGTCAAGATGGCTCCGCTATCGCTCATTTTGCTCTCGGGAAACCCTTTGGACGGCTGCCTGCCGACTGTAAGCGTGCAGAGCTTGCCGTGCTTCGTCAAGTTGTGTGACGGCGACAAAGAAGACTGGGAGTGGCGGTTTGATCGCCTCCCAGAGCCTGTGGTTATCCCGTCACTACTGCAACTGAGCCCACTCAAGACATTCACACTGGTGAATCTTTCACAGTCTGACAGCACCTTGCAGGACGATTTACGCTCGACGTGGAACCAGGCGAAGTACAATCCGTTGTTTCGTTTGGCTGAGAGTGGGGACTTCGAGTGGCCGATCAACGGCGGCAGCATCCTGGAACCGATGCTGAAGGGATTCCTGGGTACGAGTGAAACTGGGATCGCACCAAACAGTATGATGCTACTGACAGGACACGCAAACGGACGCGTGCTGTTCTGGGAAGCGCAGACGGCAGGGGACCGGTCCAGCAAGGGCGCCATCCGCCTGCTTCACGTTGTGGACGTGCCTCTGCAGATGTCCCCCACTCCTGTCAACCAGGAAATCACGTGTCTGGCATTCTGCGCCAGCTCTCGCACTCTTGTGGTTGGCTTCGCGTCTGGAGAGATCGTTATACTGGAGTTCGACCGGCTGAAACAGCGCGAGAGTTCGCATGGAATGTTGACCGGTGGAGAACAAGGCGGCACCACACCAGAGGAAAAAGTCGGTCCTTCGACGGATCAGACGATTCAAGGGTCCGCCCAAGCGGAAGCCGTGGGGTTCCGCACCTTGTTCTCTATCCATGTCCACACTGAATCCATTTCCAAGCTGGTGGTGGCTTCATCGTACGGGTACGTGGCGATAGCGGACACAGCAGGGATGGTATCGCTTGTGGAGCTCAAGACGCAGAACTTCCAGCTTCTAGTGTGTGACCTCTCTCCAACAGGCGACGAGTCCATGTCGGTGGACTCGCTACTGGTGAGTGAGCTGGTCCAAACGACTGAAATCCCAGGAAGCGGCTCGTCACCTTCGTCCCAACCTGGCTGTAAAGGGTCCCCAGGTAAAGCAAGCATTTATGGTGGAGACACCAGTCAGCAGGACGTGATTCAGCACCGAGAAGTGATCCCTGTGCTCTTCGTTGGGCGCGGCAGTGGGAAATTGGAGATGTATCACGTCCAGTCGGCCACGAAGATGGGGGAAACGCTTGTGGATCCGGAGAAGACCTCCAGTTTGTCGTCAATGATCATGGTGGACGGCGACGGTAAGCGTATTGAGATTCCAGGACGCAAGTGGATCGAGCACGTTAAAGAACTAGCGGGTACTACAAGTGAATTAGATGCTGCTGTTTCACTGGGCAAAGTGGAGTTGGAGCTGGAGGGGACGAAGGACCAACAGGTTCAGCAGAACCACGATTTCGAGATAACGCAGCAGTTCGTGAAGGAAGCTGGAAGAGCGATCGAAGACGAGGAGCCAGCAAGTTGGACGCAAAGGAATCTCGTTCAAGTTACGGTCCCTCCAGGTTCTCTAGGGCTGCATCTCTTTATGGAAGTAGAGCAACACGCGGTGGTGAAGGGGTTTGCTGAGGACAGCAGCACGGCGGCCTTGATCGCGTCCAAAGGAGTTCACCCTGGCCACACTGTCACAGCAATCAACGGGGTGGATGTGAGCTCACTGAAGCGTGATGCAGTGTGCAGTGTACTGGAGAATCTGCTGGGGCGCGAAAAGGAGATCGTTTTCGCTGAGGGTTTTCAAGAAACACTAGCTGTTGACACGACGAAGCTGGCAGATATCGAGCGGCCGCGGTTCTTAGTGTGCGCATGCGGGCGAAAGGTCCACGTCTTACAGGCTACAGTACCTCGTGCAGCGGAGATGGCAATGGGGCCGAAGGAGATTTCGGCGCAACCTCTAGCTAGCATCGAGCTACAGGGGCCTGTGGTTGTGACGTCCGTCGTCCGCGTCCCGGTCGGTGAGGGCATTGAGAATTGCCTGGCTGTCGTGGACCAGAGCTGCCGCGTGTACATCTTGTCGTTGCTGTCTCTCAAGCTGATCTGGGAGACGGAATGCGGCAGCGTTGGCTTCGGTTTGGGTCGCAGCGGACTGGTCAACGGGGTGCTCGCTAATGTGTCCTATGGTGGTGAACTGGTCGTCGCGAACTCGTTCGGGGAGATCGAGCGCTTGTCTCTATTCGCCGAAGCAACGGCACTGGAGAGCGCTATGCTCGAGCGAATGGCGATCAAGACACGGTTGCACCTCCCGGAACGCTCGACAGTCTTTGACCAAGCCTCGTCCCCTTCGACCACCGACAGCGGCAAGAAGAGAGGCATCGCAGACGCCGGCAAGATGTTCAAGAAGTTGGTGCTCAGCGTCACTCAAGAGGCCACCGACTTGAACAAGGTATTCCATTTTTCCAGCGAGGAGGACGAGCGTCAGAGGCTGATGGGAGATCGGTCTTCTGCTGCGAAGGGTGCTGACAACGCCGCCGTCAAGACGGAGACGGGGCTAAACGCTACAAAGGACACCCTCATGCAGGCGCAACAGGTGAGGCGTTGGTGGCGTTTGAGATTGGTATTTCTTTACTGACTGTGACTGAATTTTAAACTGCAGCGGCTTGTGGAGCGTGGGGAGAAGTTGAACGACTTGGGTCTCAAGACGGAGCAGATGAAGAAAACGTCCGAAGATTTCTACCAGACGATGAAAGCTTTCAACGAGAAGAACGCCAACAAAAAATGGTATGAGTTCTAACGAGTCAGGGTGGGGGAACTAACCAAAATGCATATTAATACTGTGAACACTGTTGAGATAATATTAGGTGTTTTAATACTTTCTTCTGCTTTATACTATACTACTGATGTCGTATTACTATGTGGTTTTCGACAAACTCTAATTTTGACAACTTGACAGTCTATTTCGACGCAATATCATTTCCTTTCTTGACAAATTAATTGTTTTAGTAGCATTTCCTTTTTGACAAATTCATTTTTTAATCAATTTCGATAACCCAATTTTGACAATTTGGCTCGATTTCTTGACAGTTGAGATGGCTACTTTTTCTCCCATTAAGCCATGAGTGGCGGCAGGCAGCTCCGTATCCCGCCGAGCGCCTTCCTGCGCGTAGACGCCAATGGTCCGTGGGTCCATCGCCTTTGCGTCGTGGAGTACGACGGTGCCGATTTCTGCGGCTCCCAGGCGCAGGACCAGCCAGGAGGCATGCGAACCGTGCAGGAGGTCATGGAGGACGCGCTGAGCCGCACCACAGGCGAGAAGGAACTGCCCAGACTGCGCTTCGCCTCGCGCACCGACACCGGTGTGCACGCGCGCGGCCAAGTGGTCGTTCTCTCCAGCCAATGCGTCGAAGAAGACCGTGTTTTCCGTGACGCGCTCAACACGCGCCTACCCGACGACGTCCTGTGTCGCAGCCTGGTCAGTCTAACCGAAGAGAAGGCCGCCACCTTTGACCCGCGCACTGACGCCACATATAAACGCTACGAGTACGAGCTGGTGGCAGGTGGACTGCGTCCTGTGACGCACCGCCGTAATGTGTGGTACATCCGGAAGACGCTGGACGTCGCCAAGATGCAGACGGCCATTGACCACCTACTGGCGCCGCCTACAAGGAAGGATTTCTCGTCCTTCACCCCGCAGAAAGCGGATGGAGAGCGAGACAACATGTGCTCCGTGTCGAAGATTGAGCTTCACTGTGAGAGGTCGAACGACAGAGCAGACGTCCAGTACGAACAAGATGTGAGCACGAGAGTGCGACTGGTCTTCGAGGGCAACCGCTTCCGGTACAAAATGGTGCGGACGTTAGTGGGGACGATCGTCGACGTGGGCTTGGGGAGGCTGAAAGCCGAGGATATTCCGGTGATCGTGGCAGCGAAGAAGCGAGGGAAAGCTGGTCAGGGAGCTCCACCGCAAGGACTGACGCTCGTGTGGATCAAGTGAGACCGGCCCAAACAAAATGAGTCTTAACTCTTAAGTACGAAAATTGAACTATTGGCACCATGATGTTCTACAATGTTTCAGCTTTGTTTTAACCCTTTAGAACCTGAGACTTTAGAGTCCCTTTTGGGGCCTCCAACAACGTAAATGGACGCTTCTTACTGGTGCGATCAACTGCCTCAAAAGTCATTATGAGTACCACATTGCAATATAAACCCTCAGCGGGCCTTCAAGAGGGCCAATGACTTGCTACTTCAACTACGGTAGAGGAGCTCACTGGGGTGGGCGACATCGTCGCAAAATCCAGTAGAGACCCCGAGCAGGCCATTTTGCAATCTTCTTTCTTCTTTCAACAAGTTATTTCGCAATCTGCTGTCTTCTTTCATCATGGACATCAATTTACTTTTGTCGGACTGGGAGCCATTTGAGGACGAGCTGGTCGACGAGGGAGGCAATGGAAGTGACAGCGCGGACGAGAGCGAAGAGGAGAGCAAGGGTGAGGGTGTGAGCTTCAGCTCTTACGGAACAATCGAACAAGACGTAGATGTAGCAGAGATGGATAGTTTTGCTATGGGGACGGCGTATTTGAAGGCTTTGGAAAAAGGCGGTGGGATCGAGCTGCTTCAAGAAGACAAAATCCGACGGGCGTTTGAGAAGAAAGGTCTCATGGGTTTGTTCGCTCTCTTTTTCAGCCATAAAGTTCGCTCCACCCTTTTGCAATGGATCACGCCTCGACTTCTTGAAAAGGGTCTCCCTGCTATCTCAATGCGCGAACTGAACGCTTACATTGGGCTCGAGATTGCCGCTAGCTTGTGTCCACTAAAGCGCCTTCGAGACTACTGGTCAAGCAACGAGTTCTACGGCCACGAGTTATTCAAAGCTACGATGAATAGAGATCTATTTCTGGGAATCCGGGCTGCACTTACGCTGCACCCAATCGACTCTGTTTCTGAAGAGGTAAAGCTGCGAGATCCAATGTGGCAGTGCCGCAGCATTTTGAACAATATTCTAAAGAAGTGTGTAGAGCTGGCTGTTCCCCGCGGAGTGTCTGCTTTTGATGAGAGCTCGGTGCGCACAAAGGCACGGTCCGCAGCAAGAACTTATCTACCATCTAAACCTGACAAGTATGCTGTGCGGTTCTACGCTCTTGTCGACTGGAAGACTCTATATGTACACGGGCTTTTTGATAATGGTAGTGGAAACACTAGCGTGGAGGGGCATTTAGAGCGTTATACAGCTCTATTCCCGCAGATGAGAAGACCAATGGCGACCAAATGCAGCACTGATGATCTGGATCCAAACACGGCAACTGCACTGTGGACAGCAATGCTATGCATGCAGCATCAGCAGCTGCCTTCGCCCACTGGCAAACGGATCGTGGTAATGGATTCCTTCTATACGCGTCATGCGTTTGCTAAGCACTTGCTGAGTATGAGCGCTGGAGAAATACGTGTAATCGGGACGTGTCGACTGAATTTTGTCGACGCACTATCACGACCTGCAGTTGAAGCTGCCATTTTGTCGCTGAAAGACGCAGAGCCAGGGACTTGGAAGGTGGTGGCGGCTATTGATATCGTCGGAGGTACAATGAAGAAGGCTGAGCAGGAACACAAAAAGTGTCAGAAAAAACTCAAACCCACACAAAGATCACCGTTCACACCTCAGCGATTTCATTCTCCTCACGCTGGATATGTCGTATTTCGCGACAAAAAGGTAGTGGTGTTTTACACCAATGATCTATCTGCAACGCCTACTCAACCCGTACTTGATGGTAGTACAGTCGAAGCTCGGTCTTGCTGCAATGGCGTGGCTTTTATTCAGCGCTGGACTGGTACGGAGGTTTTTCGTCGATCCAGGATTTCTGCTCCTGTCACTGTAGCCGCCTACAACAAGTACATGAATGCCGTCGACCGATTCGATCAGTTACGCAGTACCAATCCGACACAGAGGCGAGAAAAACGACTGCAAATGAGTATATTTACCTGGTTGCTGGATCTTGCAGTACACAACGCGTTTGCGTTGTACCAAGAAATTGCTGATAGTTCTGCACCCAAGAAATCCATTCGTCAAATGAAGGAAGAGATTGTCAACACGCTGGTAGCCCAGCAACAACAGTTTCTACAACAGCTCAGGCAAAAAGCTAGCCATCCAGAGCCAATTGCAGACGTCGTTGGAAGTGATCCGTCACTGCACATGCTGACTCGTAGTCGTGGAAAATTGATCTGTCTGTTGTGCTCACTACGAGGTGGAAAAAACCGCGTAAAATACGCTTGTACTCGTTGTAAACGAGGGTTCCATGTTGAGTGTTTCATGGCGCTGCACTACAGTCATATGATGTCCGAAAACACTACTGTGATGGAAGCGCTTGACGCTGTGATCTCCACCACAAGCGGGATGCCTCTGGTCAAAACAAGAAATAGGAAAAACTCCAGTATCGTTCAGCCGCACGAGATCCAGCTTCCAAATCTCCTACTGAAAGATGTAGCACCTAAACAACGCAAACGTCCTCGAATTAGTCCCGCAACAAACTGAAGCAGCAATTAGCACGAATGTAAGCCAGTGTTATTACCTTTACGTATTCAGTCACGCCATCGTTCACGTATCTTCCGCATCACACACTCCGGAACACGAATACTCTGCGTTTTTTTTATAAGGCTGCCGAACTTCAGGTATACATACAGCTGACAGACCGCACGACGGACTTTGTGCTCTTCACCAGCTTGTGCATTGCTCAAGAGATTATTGCCTCTTTCAATCAGTGTATCCTGCATGGCCTCCCAGTCGCAAGGCGTGCCTCCGCAGAGGCCACAAATATCACCGCTCTCACTTCCGCTGTCACTGGCGCTCTCACTCATAGTAATTGGGAATGTCTCCCCCCCTAGCCATTCACAGTGGCCCCTCCACGTATTTGGATTCGCCAATCCTATTCGTCAGTGCGATTATTTAAGTCAATTTGATTTGCTGGCGTTGAGGTCCATTTCAGGCTTCTACGACGAGCTTCGGTCTTAAAGGGTTAAGCCCTCCCATAGCTCTTTTGGGCCACTAGAAGCCCCAATATGTTGTCTTTCAGAAAATCAACTCTGTATATAGACAAAAAAGTACTTTTTTATATTGAACATGTCCGGATTGCTCTTGGTGTATAGATTCCGAATATGCCTTTACAATAGTCAAATTCATAGGGTAACATTCTGTAAATCGCAATAACAGGTAATTTACTAGCCTAAAATTACAGTCGTAATCACGGATTAGCGTTCAAATCCTTCTTTTTATTTAATTCAACTCATTTTTATGTACGTTTTATTTTTATTGCTGTACTTTACATGTAGAAAAACAGTTTATCATTCCTGTTCAGTCTTGGTTCGTCGTGTACGCTTCTTGGCACGAATTGTTTGGATTTCCTGCTCACTAGGAACTAAGTATAGGGGGTCATCACGATATTGAGGCGGAACATATTGCAGAATCTTGTTGTGCAGGTCCACAACTTTTTCCTTATTGACTACGGGAGGGTGGCTGTCTGGATTGAAGTCCAAAATTCAGCTATGTCACCAGCGCTTAATACCTCATCCGTTTTTCGCCGTAAAAGATCAACAACGACCGGGGCACTAGATTGTCGCTTTTGACATCGAACTTTGCCAGGTTCACTAGAGTCCATAGTAAAAATTTGGTAAGATTGAATCCCTTTCAAATCTTTGTAGAGGTTTTGTAGCGGAAATTTGAAATCTCGAAAAACATTTTCCTCGTTTTCCAACAAAACGCACGTATTAGATGTTGCAGACCCCTCAATAGTGTCTTTAACCATATCCAAATTCCACATATCTCGTTTGGCATAGTATCGCTTTATATTCGCGAACCCGCGATCGCAATTATTTTTTGTATGGCCCTTGATTAAAAAATTGAAGCTGATAGACTTGACAGCCTTACTATGAGTCAAGAAAAGTAAATACTTCACAATAAAATTGTTTTTATTTTGTCCACCGCAATTGTCAGCATAAAGACTCCAAGATTTGTCGCCAATACAATTTCCGTAAATGTTTTGGGATCGAGCAAACCAATCCAGCATTGAGATAACTTCGTTGCTTCCTTTTCCGGCCTTGCGCTCAGAGTACACGTAATTCCATTGCTTATTATCAGGCTGATTATGAATTCCAAATACTGAAATGTTGAGAAGACTAAGAAAATACCACATCGATGGCGTCTGAGCGCTGTGAGGCATTGCGATATTTTGTGAAAAGTCAATTGTCGTCACAATATGAGTGGAAGACGCCGTATTTCCATCCCTTGTATACTTATGTCTCATACTTCTTGCGTCTTGAACGTGTTGTGCTAACGGCTCCGTCTCGTCAATGGTTGGGTCATGTACCCATGTTATTCCGATAAAGTACACAATCATCACACACATTGTCACGAGGTGACCGAATTTTAATTGTAGGACAATCTTCATTAAGTACCCGGCAAAATGTTGTGAGTGATGGTTGTTTTACTTTCGTTTGCTGAGTATTCACTGTCGAAGTGTATATCTGCCAAATTTGTTTCCACGTTAAATGTGACGGTAGCAACAAGAAATTTTGTTTAGTGTACTGCAATTTAATCTGCCCGTTCACGGTTGACTGATGGCGAAAGCGAATTGGTACTGTTTCTCCAATTTCATTGGCATATCCACGAAACCAACTTGCGATATCATCACGGTTAATAAATTGGGCGAAATTATTCCCGTTATGTTTGTGATCAGGTACATTGAATTTATTACTTGAGATTATTCCACGATATCTGAGGAAAACAATTAAATTAGTGACTTTACCAGTTGCAGAAAGGTTTTGTTCACTTACTTGGTAAGGGTGTTATTGCTAACCCCGAATGCAGCTTGAAATGCCTTTTTGCACACTCGACCCACCATAGGAACAATGTAATCGTATCTCTCGCGCTCTTTTGACACCTTTTGAAGTTGATAAGAAGAACTTATTCCCAAGGAAGTCATCAAACACACTCGCTGATTCTCTTTGCTCATTCCTATGTAGCCGTACAGGAACGCAGTTGAAGCTTCTACGTTTCGGCCGAGGCAAAGGGCTGAACAGCATGCTGCTGCTAGTATTCGCTTTGTTCTCTCTGTTACCAAAGGCTCTGGGTTGGGTGTCTCGCCGTCGCTGCTGCTGTCTTGGGCAGACGCCGTATCCCAGACGCTGGCGTCACTAGCATCACTGGCAGTACTGCTTGCGGGTACGTCGCGTTCCGGGGCCGTATTGGTGTTGCTTGGAGCGGTTGAAGGCATTGCCTGTGCTTGTCGATATAGTCGTATTTCCAAACTGAAATTAGTGCGTGCAGCCTAAGTTTTACATACGATTGGCTACAAACCTTTGAAACGGTCTCCTGGAAAATCGTCTGATTTGGGGACGATATTTGCACTGACTCTTTAAGGCAATTATCGCAGCTGTAATAAATTTAGCTAAGACTCGTTTTGTTTGGGGCGGTCTCAAGTATGACCAAGCAGTTTAGAATTCCTCTTTAAGTTTTATACTAAGTAGTGCCTCTTCATACTGAGCTATTTCTCGAGCAGCTTCTTGCACATGCCACCGCCACTGGCCGACGCTCGCTCCTTCCCGACGCCGTTCAAATGCAGCGGAGACTTCTGCGGTTTGGCACTGCAGCTGAGCCAGGCGGACCGACTTGGTGGAAGACGAGCGGCAGCTCCCCCGCCTCAGGCTGCAGCGGCGTCGGCGTTGTCGCTTTTATTCACGAAAGAGGAGCTGGGCGCTTTGGGAGATTCCAATGTGCATCGCCTGGTGGCGGCCATGGAAGTGGCGCAGTCGACTAGCAAAAGTTCCGAGCTGCGCGTCCTGGCGTACAAGTCCATTGCGCTGGGCAGAGGCAACAGAGAGCACCTTGACAAGGCAACACAAGCTTCAAGACTCGGTAGTTCCAATCCACCTACGCAAACTGGCCAACGACAGTCGCATCTACTGGAGACGACGTTGTCCCAGGAGCTGCGCGAGAACTCGCGGTCGCGCGTGTACGGCGAAATGGACGGCATCGCCAACTACTACCGCCAAGTGCGCGTCTGCAGTGAGTGCTACGCTGTGTATGCGCTGTTGGATCTGGCGAGGCAACTCGCAGCTGGACCTTTGACGGACGACACGACGCAGCAGCAGTTGAAGAGGAAACAGCAACGGATCCGTCGCCAACAAGCCTTGATGGAGGACAAGTGGCAAGAGCGTCTGGAGCACGAGGTTCGTGAGAAAGAGGCTCTTCTCATGCGCAAGCACCAGGACGGCTCCAAACACAAGCTCTTAACAGAAGCTCAAGTCGAGAGCTCTTCGACTCTACCAGCCCTCGCGAACAGCAAACCCCGATTGCAAAGCAATCCTACCCAGCATTCAGTTAGTATGCCATCGCTACAGACGCCCGAGACCGCCTCGCCCACGAATCTAGTAAAGACCGCGACGTCGAACGGGCAGCTCCTGACGAGCCAACCGCATGAGCAAAAGAAGCTTCTTCGCACTAACGACACGTTCGTGGGCATGGACAACTACTTGCGCGGCGTGACCAAGCGTATCGAGGCGGCTACACTGGAACCAGGTCAACTTTTTCGACAAGGAGCCACTTTGAAACACAACTCGACGGGTTCGGCAACGATCTTGCTCGTTTCCTCGGATACTGCGCTATTGGACGAATTGCATCGGATGGCCCGAGCTTTGACGTCGCCTGCGTTGGAACTTGAGGTTGAAAGCATGACGGATGGCCCACAGGCACTGCGTGGAGCTCAGGACTTCGACTACGACGTGATCGTCATCGAGAGGGACTTGGCACCGGGCGGCATGACCGGCTTGGAGTTCTCTCGGCTGCTACGGCAGTCGCAACTCCAGCGTAGAGTGAAAGCGAACGTCATGACCGCATCCACAACAATCCTCTGTGTGACTTCACAGACGACACCAGACGACCTGCAGCTCTACAAAGACAGCGGGATGGATGGCTGTATCGGGAAACCCGTGAGCAGCGAGTCGTTTAGGCACACACTCCAAGCCGCTCTTCAGTCAAGGACGTCTCAACGACCAACGCCATCAACCAGACGAGAAGACGAGGCATTGACAAAGGCGAAGGGCGAGCAGCAACTTCGACAACGAAGAAGACGGCGTCGACTTGAAGCCTCGCACTCTCTGGCCATGCCAGGACTAGCCGAGATGGACGCCCGGGACGACTACGTGCACGGCGTTTTCCAGATGGACGCAGAGACGGCTATTCCTTTCTGTGTCATGGGTGGCGCTCGGTCGGGTCTTGTGGATAGAATAACGGACCCCACGGACTCGAGTGACGCGTTCTTCAACCTCGTAGTGGTGCACGATCTGTTCGACACGTGGGAGCGCCTGCAGATTCTACTTCAGCCGCTTGTAGCTCGCTATCGCGGTCGTGCGCAAGTTTTACTGTGGAATTATCCAGGCCAGGCGTACACAACATGGAGGAACGGAACGCTACTGAACAATTCGTATCACGTGACGTGTCTGTCCGCGCTGCTCGGTCACGTAGCTGGAGCTTTAGGCGGCGAGCGATTGCTGCGAGATAAGCCGTACCATCTCGTTGGCATTGGCAATGGAGGGAATGTCGCCTTAAGCTTTTGTTGCTCACCCAAGCCACGTGATGGGAATACCCGCTCACTTGTGCTGCTTAACAGTTTCTCTCACGTGGACGCCCAACTGGCGCAGTTCTTACATGACAGCGCGAAGGTGTTGGCATGCACGCCCGAGTCACGACCAGATCTCCCAGTCTACTTCCACGCCCGCTTCCTCTTCTCAGCGACGTATCTCGCACGCGTATCCACACCTCTAGCCCTCAACCTGTACACTGCCGTGCTGAACCCGATCACGCTAGAAGGCCGACAGGCTCTCACGCTCGGTGCTCTAGCTCACCAAGACGTCCGAAGCGACCTGAAGCGCCTTCGAGTCCCATTGATTTCTCTTTGCTCAGTCCAGAACGGGCTGTTCGATGCTGGAAGTCACGCGGAAACGATTGTGGCTTTGGCCAACTTGGAACTGGTAGACTCGGTCGGCAAAGTTCTGCGATACAGACGCGTCAAGTCTCTTCAACAGCAACACTCTGCAGGGCGTAGTAAGCGCCCGAGCTGTGTGGTGTGGCTGTCAGGTGGTCACGAGGCTCTACAGGAATGCAAACAGGACGTTCTCGTACTGCTCGAACAGCTTGTCACTGGATTCCACGAGATTAACGACGTCCCGCACGGCGCCAGTCGGAAACCACAGGAACGCGCGTCGTCTGAGAAACAAAAGTCTCGGTGTGAGGACGAGCAACCACAGAGCGGACCTTCTGACAACCAAAGCAAGAACAAAGTCAAACCACAGCGCAACTTCGAAGACTCCTTCATCGACCGAGTGCTTAGTACAGTCAAAGACGCTGTGCCTGCCGACAGACCCAAATCTGGTCACCAGAAGGAGGATACACCATGGCGAATGCACCAGCAACAGCTCGCTGACCAGGCTGCATCCGTAGCTACAGTAGCTGTTGCGACGGAAGTCTCGCGTTCCACCTCGAATCATGCCAAATCTTCCAAGCTGATTGCGCTGACGACCTGGGACCCCACCACTCCAGCGTTCGAGCGACTCAGCACCAACGTCGTGTACCAGCCCGGGGCCGGCAGCAAGATTTACCCGTTGCTGCCTGAAGTGAAGGAATACATGGGATGGCGCGTCCGTCGCAACCAGAAGCGACTGCAGCGAATGACCGCAATGGCACGCGTCATCCAGCGTGCCTTCCGAGCCTTCAACGCTCGCACGTTGACTCACCGCTTGCACCGTGAGAAATGCGCCGTCAATCTCCAGCGTCTGTGGCGAGCTCGGGTCGCTCGGAAGCGCTACAAAGGCCTCAAACGCGAAGACTGGGCGGTTCGGCTGCTGCAGCGTCATTGGCGAGGCAAAATGGGGCGTTCATCGTACAAGCAACGTATGCTTGAGTACCTGTCTGCGCTGGATATCCAACGCATTGCACGTGGATGGTTAGCGAAACGGGGAGTGGTGCGCCGCCGCCAGCAGATCCACCAAGCCGCCGTGCAGATTCAACGACTCATGAGGCGGTACGTCGCCCGCAAGAAGATGTTCAAACAGCGACTGCAACGCAACGCGGCCATGAACATTCAGCGCGTGTTTCGAGGTCTTCTTGGGCGCAGACGCTTCGCTCGTGAGCGCGACAAGTTCCTCTTCTCCAAGACGCAGTCTCAAGGACTTACGTTTGGTAAGCAGCTTCTATTGGAGTACAAGCTGCACGGCACCAAGCTGCAGAGCGACGTCGCACTGCTCTCCCGCGAGAAACGCGACGTCGAAGCTCAAGCCGAGAAGCTTGTGAAGGAGATCTGTGAGTTTGTCGAGGGTGTTCGGCTACTAGAGGCAGAGCTACTAGCTCTGGGGAAGGCCGAGACGGACAATAACGCGCCTGGAGGCGTCAACCGGACACTGGATGAGACAGCCAAGTGGGCACTGCGTGAACAGAAGATGAGGCTTGATCGGGAATTCTCACAGATGCTCGCACAAATTGCTCAGCGACGGGAGAAGCTTGGGGCGTTGGAGGAGACGCTTGCACGCGTAGACCAAGAGAGATTGAGGAAGGAGGAAGAGCTCAAGGCTCTCGAGCGGAAGCTGGTGTTGTTACTGGAGGAACAGCAGAAGGAGCTCGCACGGATCCGCGAGAAACAGGAGGCACGGTCTCAGCTCGCACTGGACTTGATCCCGCCTGGATCCGTTCTCTCGGGCTCAGGGACTGGGGCGATGTCACCTGGCTTCACGAATAGTCCAGCACTTGGTGGAGCTATTACATTGAGCCCAACGTCCACCGGATTTCCGTCACGCGCCAGTGGAGCACCTGCCGCTACCCCAGGGTTTACGCAGCAGCAACGTCAGGAAGCGGCTTCCCTCATGGAGTCGACAGAGACGATGATGAAGTTCGGCTTCATGTCCATGTCGATGACCTACTTTAGCAGTCTGAACATGGTGCGCGCCATGCGGAAGATCGGAGCGCACCATTTGACGCTTGACAGTGCTGCTGCAGTCTCGCAGCAGCGGTGGCCCGAACACTCGGCAGTCGAGGCAAAAGCCTTTGTTTTCCAGCCGAGTATCCCGCCTGGGGGGTTTCCAGGACAGCAGCCGTTGCAAGTGGCAGCTTGGAGCGTGAGCGACGTCGGTCGATGGCTCGATACGCTGGCGTTGGCGCAGTACAAACGCGCCTTTGCCGACGCGACTGTCGACGGAGCGTTGCTGCTGCATCTCACGGACGACGATCTCCGCAATACACTGGGCATGGAACACCGTCTGCACCGGAAGAAGGTGTTAACGACGGTGGAGGAGATGCGAGCGCGCGAACGCAACCAAATGCGTCAGCTGTACGGGGACGGAGGTGGAGCGGCACCTGCAGTCTCTGAGGTGACGGTAATGCCTAGCGCTAGCCCTGTAAGAGCGATGCCAGTGCCCAACACAAACGCCATATCCTCGACCCCAAATCCAGTGCCCACTTCGTCTGCTGCCCCACCACCAAGCGCGAATGACGCTCCTGCCGGCGGTGGTCGAGTTGTAGTGCCGTTCAGCGAGTTCTGCAGCTTGGTACGGCACGGGAAGGTCAAACAGATACGAGAGGCGCTGCAGGACGTCCCCGAGCGAAAGTTCGATCCGCTGACCGTCAAGACGCAGTTCGCGCCGGGCACGGGCACCATCTACAGCGATCAGCTGGAGAAGAGCGTCTTCCACGTCAACAAGGGCGACGACAACGGCAACTCCCCGCTGCTGTTGGCTGCGCAGAACAACCAGCTCAAGGCGGCGCAGCTCCTGTTGGCCAAAGGCGCCTACCCGGACCACCAGAACGTACGTACGGCTATTCCTTCTCTAGCCCCCCCTAACTCTGTGTGTTTTGTAGAGCCATGGCCACACAGCCGGCCACTACGCTATGGCCTACAGCTTTTTCGACTTGGGGGCGTGGCTACTGGATCCGGACAAAGGCGGCGGTCGCGACGATATCCTGAACGAGAACGGATTGACCGCGTACGACGGTCTCAGTTGACCAGTCAGAGTCAATCACGGCTTTGTAGGCGCAAGAGACCGGAAGATATGACAACGGTTGCGGTCGCATGGAGCTGGCTGTCCACACCGCACAACACGGATGCATCTGGACACGAGAAGCTGACGACGGCCTCTGAGCTACCGGTCATTATCCGCTCCGTCCTGTTGGCGATGGAGCTGGCGTTGGCCAGCGGTAGCGCCTTCCTGCTGTTGCTGATCAGTTCTGTCATTGGAGCGGCGGTGCGCAGCTTTCTACGCACGTTGCTGACTGTGGAGGACGAACCATTGGCGCTTCCGGTAATTGCCTCCCAGATCTGCGAGACGTTGACGTTCTGCTACGGCCTCGTGACATTTATGAGCTGGTTCTTCCAACGGCCATCGAGGGAGTTTGTGCGAAGACTCACTGGGTGTGGATGGAGCGATGTGAAGGCTTGTGTGGTGTCGCTTGTGCTTCATTCGGTGGCTGTGGTAATCTTGAGCTGGTGGCAGAAGCAGTCAAACGAGCAAGAACTGGTGTCCTGGAAGAATGTTGAGGCGGCGGTGCGTGGCCCTGATGGTTCATTGGTCGTGGTGGAGCTAGTGCAGAGTCTACTACTGGCCCCGGTGAAGGAGGAGCTCTTCTTTCGAGGAGTACTAGTGCTGGTGGCCATGAACCGGCTGCCAACGGCCAAGTGGAGTGCCTTTATCTCCAGTGTTTTGTTTGCTGCCATCCACTTGGTGAACGCACGACGTCTTGGGACGCATTATTCAGCGAGTTACATGGCTTTCCAAGTGCTTTGGGCGCTTGTAGTTGGGCTCTTCCTGGCTCTTAAGCTCGCAGTCTCCGGCTCGCTCGTCCAGTGTTTCCTGCTGCATATTATCAACAACGTCTTTGCGTTAGGAGTGGCCAAGACAATTGCACTGGACCTCGCTCGGCCTCTTCCCTTGGTGCCGGTTCTTAGCGCGTTGGCAATCTACGGCTTAGCAATCGCTAGACAACTCGAGCTCTTGCGTTGTCAAGCACGCCAAGACCGGAAGAGCATGTAAAAGAGCTTTGTGTTAAAAATTAAAGACCATCATGTGGCCCTCGTGTCATTCCTAGCTGCTGATCAAGATAAACGCGATCCTCTTCGTCCTCCACCGTCTCGTCCAACTGCTCCGCGATGATCCGAGCAATGAAGGCGGCCACAATGATGTTGTACGTGCGGCGCAGGCGATACATGACCCACTCCATAGCTACCACGTACACGAAGGACCCAGGCACTTGCTTGGTGAACAGCGTGCGCCAAATGGTGCACGTGAACGTCAGAGCCGACCCAGGGACAAGCGGCGTGCCGATAGAACTCGCTGTTGCAATGACAACCAGACCAAGAACACGCGCTGGGGTGACGATGTCGCCCAAGCCGCTGGTGTACGCCATGAAGATCGGCGCCACCACGAAGAAGACCGCCGTGCCGCAGAGACACAGACTTACGCCCAAGCAAATGGTGAACTGCGCCATGGTACGAGATACTTGGCGCGATTTCTCCAGGCTGCGGATGAGCACCGGGATCGTAGCCAGGTAGTTCCCTGTGGCCAGCATGAAGATGACGCCGGGCATGAGGAACCACGTGAACTTGAGGGGGTTGCGACGCACGAGAATTACATACAGCACGCACGCCACGAAGAGAAAATTGGCCAGCAGTGCCACAACCATAGCAAGTGTAAAGTAGAGCGACTGGCGCATAGCCTCCTGCGAGATCTCGCCCGTCATGATGGAGTATGTCATCATGGACAACGTCCCGAGGGGGATATAAGGCACGAGCCAGTTGAGGATCATCTCGAGCACGACGTGGACCTGCCGGACGAGCACGAGGACGTGGTTGAGCTCCCCACTGGCCGGGTCGTACACAGACATGATGGCTGCTCCGACGATCATGCTGAAAATGGTGATGCCCAGGAACTGCACGGACACGAAGGCGCTCGTGATGTTTTCTGTGAAGAAATCCGCGAAGAAAAGCACGATCTGAGTAGCCAAACTCTGCGTGTCGGGAAACACGCCGCTGGCTGAAGCGAGAGAAAACTGCAGGTTGGTTGGAAGCCCCGTGACATTCGTAGCGGTGAGAACTTGTCCATCCAGAAGAGACTGAGCCGCGCAGTCGTCTTCGCGAGAGAAATACTTGCCGTTCGGACATCGCAAGATGAACTGGAAGCTCGTGGAGGCTGCCGCGGGGTCAGCTTTAACCTCGAACGAGTCGGAGAAGCAGAACGTAACGCCGACCGCCACACAACTCGCGATCAACGCCGCCAGCACGAAGTAAATCGCCAGTCGAATGAGAACTGGCTGGGTCTTGTCGGACACCACCAGGTTGGAGAAGCAAATAGTGACGCTGGTAAAGATGAGCGGAAGCGTGAGGCACTCCAGCGCCCAGATCAAGAGAGAACCGAGCACTCCGATCCAAAGTTGGGCGTCCGAACTGACCGGGTACTTGTTGAGCACAGCCCCAGCTGCACAGCCGAATGCGCCGGCGATGGTCGTCATCCACAGACTCGGCGTTTTGTAGTACAGATCAACGAGCATATCGTCCTGTTCGTTCGGCGGTGGTCGCATTTGGGCCGTAGCACCTGCCCAGGGAACGCCTTTGAGGTGGTTCTGGAACGTCGACGTCGGGTCTCGGAGCTGTGCGGTGGCAGACGGACTCATCGTCATCGTCAAGGGCTCCCGATCGCGTCCGCTGTTAGTGCCGGATGGTACACCGCCCATATCGTCCATGGAGCTGGTGGTCGCAGTGTCCATCGATTCGACGGGGATCCCCGCCGCTGCCGCCCGAGTCGCTCTTGTCACTCGCTCCTCCTGCCTGGACTCGAGGAAGCCATCGAACTGCCAATCCATCGCTTCTGATGGCTGGACGAACGCCTCAATGTCCGCCTCAATGGTGTCGAGTTGATGGAGCAACACAAATGACGCGTGTTGTGTCGAAACCCCTCTATCAATGCTATTTTTCACATCGTCTTGGACGTACACGCCACAATCTCACATCGAATTTACTCGCACGCAGACAGATCCCTATTTCTATACCCAGTTCTCGCTGTGGATCATCCCCATCACGCGTTGCCGTCGTAGATCTGGTACTTCTGGCTCCTGCGCTGGAGCTCTGGAGGCTTCAACTTGTGTTGGTTCTTCCGTCGCTGGTTCTTCTTGCGGGGTATCAAAATAATGCGCAACAACCAGCGCTACCAACGTGTTGTTCGTGACGTTCACACAGGCTACAAACGGGCCCGTTATCCACTCCAGTGCTGCCAAAGAGGCGAGCAATGCAGCACGCGGTCCGGCAGAAACACCGAACACGGCGCCTAGAGTAGTCGCCAGTGCCGCTGTCTTACTTCCTGTGGGTAGTGGTGAGACCACGCCGGCGATAAGAGCATTGGCGAATATCATCGCCGTAATGGAACTAGCAGACTGAGTCGCTGCCACTTCATCGCTGGTCATGCCTGGTGAGGAGGCTGTCAGCACAAACAAGGAGCTGACGGATAGATACAGCGCCGTGCCTGTCTGGTTGAGCACGGAGCTGGCGGCACACACGATGAAGGCCAACGTAGGCGACACGCGCTTGCTGGACACGACGCAGGAGACGGTGGCTGGAAGCGAGACGAGGGACGATCCGGAGCTTAGCGCCAGCAGCAGCGCTGATAAGAGATGCTCGAGGAAGGCGAAGGGGTTGGATCTCGTGAAAACTGCAGCCAGGAAGATCATGACAACCACGTCGATCACCAGCGCCAGGAGCAGCACCGCCATGAGTGCCAAGGCCGCAGCGACTGCAGTGTCGTCGTCGGAATCCTCGGAAAAGGACGGAGCTGTCGATGACTGCAACAAGACGCTGCTGATCATGAAGGCTACTGTCATGGGGAGGTATTTCTGCAGCCAACTCAACACTTGACACGCTAACCCTTCAGCCTGTACGAGTAGCTGCAGGAGTAGGAAGTGTCGCTCCTCCTGTCGCCTGCCACCTTCACCCTGTGCTGTTTGTGCCACCGCATAGCAAGTCAGCGCCGCTCCGAGCGCGAGTCCTCCCACCAAGAGACTCAGCACGTCTCCGTGGACGAAAGCGACACCTAGACTCTCGGGAAACACGCTCTCCACCACCTTGACGAACTGCTCCAGAACACTCGAAGTCTGGACAGTCGAGGTCACTACAAAAGTGCGCGCCACGTCGTCGATCACGAACGTCGTCGCATTCTCCGCGCACTTAAGGCTGCCGTCGCTCTGCAGTGCTACAGACCCGTTGGCCACTGCGCCAGGACACGCAAAGGAGACAGTGGCGCCCGCCTGAAGCCCCCAGACCTGCGCCAGCGCTGTGTTGGTCGGTACAATGCTCTGCAACGCCACGACCAGCAGCGCGCCCACCAGACTAGCCAGTAGTGTAGACAGCGCAAAGGCCGCTAGTGTTGTGCCAGTCAGTTGCAGCCATCGGTGGGTCTCCAGCTTGAGCGTCGAGCGTGCTACATCCGAGCCCACGAGCGTTGCGTGCAATGCCGTAGCCGGCAGGACTAGACACACGAATGCGTTCAGCAGCAGGTCGCCAGGAAGACGTAGCAACCCGCGCACGGCAGCAGCAGAGCGTACGCCCGAGAGCGCCACCCCCAGTGACACGAAGCCGCCGCCGCTGACGCCGAGGAAGAGCGGCAGCAAGCGCGGCGCCGTAACGCGACAGAGAGACCCGCCGCCCGGCGGAGAGGGGGACGGCATCGCGACAAGAATGCCAGCACGAGGCGGATGACCAGGTCACATGTAGAAGAGCGTCGCGGGTGAGGTAGAGGAAGCCCCTAGCACATGGGCAGTGTGCAGACATCTCGGTGAGCTCCTGGATAGAACCACTTAGGAATTGTATGAAGGGATTCAGTTCTAGAGTTCCTAGAAAACCTCAACTGGAAAAACATGTTCATGTCTTACGTCGCCTTCTTAGTCGAAGCGTGAAAAGCGCTCAGGTCTACGAGTTCAGGGGCGAAGAGACCAGCGGAGGCAAAACCCACAAACCACGTGAATGGCCCAAGGAACGGCACTTGCAGCATGTAGCAGAAGACGAGGCCGAAACCCAATCGAGCAGCATCGCTACCGCTCTGGTGCCAGTCTCGCTTCTCCGCGTGGCTATCGTGCTCCTCGCTGTCAATTTCCATGTCGGTAAGCAGATCGGTGCTGACGTTGGGGTCTGCGTCCTTCGCTGCAGACTTAATGCGAGCGATGATGGGATCGAAGAGCTCGCGTATCATGGCCCGCGAGTCCAACCACATGTGCACGAGCTGCAGTGCCGCCGCGCGCGTCGCTGGGAACACAAAGGCGATGAAGATAGGCACGAGGAACGCCATCTCCATGTGTCGAATGCTAGCATCGTAAGAGAATAGTTAGCATATTAGTACCACAACGTTTGACATTTTGCCGAAGATCACACCGGTAGCCAAACTGCACGACAGGAATCAGCACACCTAGAAGCGGCTTCGCTACTAGCGCCACAAGGCCGAATGCAAGTTGGCGTAGTCCAAAGCGCACAAGGTGGCGAACGTACTCCCAGTCCCAGTAGATTGCTTTTTTCTACAGACATCGAAAGCAGCAGCGCCTGTCAGTCAAGTATTACTTAGCAACAGCGTTAGCGCGAACCTTTCGGATCGACTTGGCGAGTTCTGCGTCGCGTGTGGTGAGCCCCGCGAAGAAGGCGTTCTCAAACATGTTGACGCTGAAGTAGCGACACACACCAATGAGCAGGAAAGGGACTGTGGAGGCAGCTGCATAGCGGAAAGCGCGGACGCTGGCGTCCACCGTCTCGGGCTCCAGGAAGAGCATACTGAGCCACTCAAAGGGCAGCAGCAGCACGTGCAGCACGACGGATAACACAACAGACATGATGAGAAGCACCTTCATACTCCTGCAGTACGAACATCATCCATTGAGACTTGGATATGTATGACAAACTGCAGATCTTTCTTCACCTCCAGAATTCGTTGCGCACGTCATCGTCCGCCAACGCTCGGAACATGCCGCTCGCTGAAGCAGTTGCGTTTGTTAAAGACAGCCGTATGCAAGGTAGGAAGTAGAGAGAATACGGAGCTACATACCAGCGGCCGTCGCGCCGTAGATAAAGCGCTTGGTACCCGCCAGGAGCTGCGCCGCCGTCAGTGCCTTGGATTCCGTCATGTTGTTGATTGGCAAATGAGATGATGGCAGGTTGAAGCGACATGACTAGGGCAATATTCTCTGGATATTTAAATCCAGAGCCTAGTAAATCCTGTATAAACAATTTCTTGGCCAGCGATGTCATTGAATGATAGTGCTATTTTTCCAAATTTGGTACTAAACTGACATAATAGTTAATAAATGCTTACAATTTATTCAAAATTAGGTGAATGTTACCCCAACCGGTTAAGAACGACATTCGCGCAACATGGTAATGGAGCAACACCCGCGTAACTAACATTGTCCTGCTTTGACAACCGAGAACTTACTGTCGATAAAATGATATTGGCTCCTCTTAAGCATCATGCCCGACGCTCGCCGCAACGTTCATCATTTTACGTGGCAGTCACAAGAGTAAAATCCTTGAACCAGTGATACCTTATGTCACCACTTACGAAGGAGTTCCTCGAGTAGTTTAAACCGTCCAAGAAAGTTCTGCAAGGAAATTCACGAAAATGGAGGTGGAAGAAATGGAATTGATTTATCAGTCAATAACTTTGAGGGTGTCGTCGACCTACAAGTAAATCGGGACGACGTCGCAATGGTACTACATGTACATTATAGACTCCTGATTTACTCCAATATTCAAGAGCTTCCCGGGCATTAGTTTTAGGTAGGGATCGAGTCCTCGTAGATCCTATATAAACGAATAGTCAGATACTGGTGTAACTACGTAAATTATTTCGTCCTACCAAGAGCATACGGAATACTCAATGATATCTGATACAAAGCCGTGCGTTCGCCCGGAACAGCTCTGGATTTAACAAACGATTTCTGTGATTCTGGTGCAAAAAATAGCGGTGGGTACAAACAAAAGTATTCTGGAATCGATATACGAGGAAGGAGACGTATTACAAGTCGTTGACCACCGCGTGCTGCAATTTGATATACCGACTATATCCTCAGTGTCTCCTACGAGTCGTAGTACGACAGCGTCGCGAAGAGGGACAAGGCGTCAGCGCGCGTAGCTGTACCAGTTTGCGATGCGCAGAAAAACGGAACTTCAGAGATTCCGCGGCAAGGAAATCCGCCTGATCGAGAAAACGAAAGCGGGCATAAGCACGAAGACCCCATAACCGGTGAGAAGCAACGAAAGGAAGCAAAGCTGAGCGGTACCGCAAACGCTCGGAAGGCATAGTGATGATGGACGTGCCACTATAAGCTCGAGAGCCTCGCATCAGCCAAGACGAAGCCTTCGTATCCCCAATAATATCGACTTTCTTCTTTTAATACATACACTTAATCGAACTTATATTTCGTACTCACGCCAAATCAATCCAATTGCTGACAGCGCGCGAACTTTCATTTTGCAGTGCCTCATCACAGCACATGCCAGCGACCATGAAAAAATGAACCAGATCTGTGATGTTGCTCGAATGTGTGGATATATTCGTCTATACAGGATAATTTACTATATGCAAGTATATACTATGTATCAGGTTTTTTTAAGTGGACCCATGGGGATGGGTCAACATTTTTAGATTTCATAAAAATCTAAGAGGTTATTAAATATGTTTGTGCGCTTGACTTGATAACTATTATTTTCTCATGTGTTTAAACAATGTATAATCAGTAAAAGGATTCAGAGCTCATTCCAATCCCGCATAGGACTCTGGATAAATCCAGAGAATTCTATGCGGAATAGGGTGAATGTTGAACCAACCGGTGAAGAACGACATTCGCGTAACATGTTACTAGAGCAACAATTATGCAACACTGTATCATACAAGTATGCGCACTTGGAGAGTAAAGGTTCCTGTACAAGTATGCGCACTTGGAGAGTGTAGTTCCTTTACTCTCCAAGTGCGCATACTTGTATGATACCAGTATGCTCGGCTAAAAATGAGTTTTTAGAAAGTTTCAAGTATTAGAATGCTATTAATAACTGAGCAACGAAGACGAAAGAAACGCCTACATTCTCCTTTTTACAGGGTCAAACAGACACCTGAAATGTATAATGATGCAGGTCGGGTCTAACGTTGTTTGGGAAAACCAAACAAACACGAGGTAAGATTGATATCGTTCTGGCCGTGAATACAGAAGGCCACCAGCGCAAGTTTGAGGTCGAGTAGTCATGTGGACCTCGAGAGATCGTTGCAGTACGATCGATTGCACTCGCTGCAGCATAAGAAATCGAGTCAGATCGTGAAAATTGGCAAAATCGTCTTCAACCTTCATAGATCTTCTACTTGGCGTCAACGACGGAGTATCAGGTGATGTGGAAACGTCACGTCGGCGCATGCGGAGGGATGGAGTTGTAACCCGATTAAACCGTGCCGCGTGCTGTTTCAGGAAGCATGATTTCTCGTCCTGGTTATCCGGTTCAAAGTAAATTTCACGAACCACGTCTTGATCAGACATCTTAAGTACGGGTGGGCACTCCGTTCGATTGAAGTATATCGTACGGTCGCGTGAATTGATTTGACCATGGACTTGCGTGAGCGTGATCATGGCCGGTCTCTCACCGAGAGCCACAAAGTAGTCGTAGATAACCGGATCTGAGGCGCTTAGTGAGAGACGGCGCAGCTCGATAAAGTACAGCTTGTCGTACTTCGAATACTTGCGGATCGTCACAACGGAGTCAGAGACACGTAGCTGTGTTTGACCGATACGTGCTTACGCCTCTTCAGATACGCAGACGAAGGAGATACCATGACCAGCATAGCATTGGAAGTCTCTCAAGTGTTGAGCAGTAAATAACGATTCTTGAGCGGTTCCTTGTATACGCTGGTAGTGTAGTCCTTGGCTTCCCCGAAAGGTGAGGCTGAAGCCAACACGAGGCCGACACCATGATTCCCAGAGAAGTCTGGTGACCGGGTATGGAAAAAAACAACGTGCACCAGAGTCCACAACATGTGCAAAGTGGGCCGGAGTGTTTACGGAATCGTCAGTAGTGAACCTCGTCTCCTAGTACCACAAGCCGGTGTGAGGAGTCGTTCATAGAAAGCGGAGACCGCCGAGTCGAGTCTATTTACATTGAGCGAGATCCCGTTGAACAGACCTCCTTGGGGTTGAGGGTGAATCCAACCAGTAGGCCCAGAATCTACCGGTGCAGGTCGTTTGATGAAGCGAATATCTCGGGGAGCCGCTATCACATGCTCTGGAGCCCGTCCATCGTCACAGTATGCAGATTTAGAAATGGCGTGTGGGTTTCTAGATTTGTGTTGCGTTGTCGGTTGGTTGCTTTGGAAGACTTCAGAAATGGCGTGAGAGTTTCTGGGGGGGGGGGGGGGCGTGCAACGTACGAGTAGCATGCAGTGGACGGCGGACACCAGCAAGCAGCAGACGGCGGACACCAGCAAGCAGCGGACGACGAAGGAGCAGTCAGGATGGACGACAAAGGAGTAGCAAGAGCGAGGACCAGCAGTGGAGTGATAAAAAAAGGCGACAAAAAAAGGTGACGGACTTGGGCGAGCGAGCAGCAGACGGCGTGAATCAAGGTTTCAAGTTTCCAAGATGGAGCAGACCGAGTAAAAAGGTATGTCAGTGTCCAAAATCTTATTTGTGATATAGTCTTTGTGAATTGGTAATTAGTGGTCTCTCGCATTTGGTCTTCGAGAAAATAGTTCTGCTATTTTCGGGACAAGTGTAAAAGACAAAAAATAGTGCGCTTGTACTTCTCTGGGGAAACCTGGAGGGGTTTTGCGTGCGAGCAGTAAGTGGGACTGTATTCGTATGCTTTGCATAAGAATCTGTTTCGTTTTGATGCATTCTGCGTTGCAATGAGTACTTTGTGCCGATGCGACTTGGGTCTGCTGAGGAGGTGTGTGTGCGAGGGGTTCTTCCCCGAGTGCATGTGCTTTTTTGGTGGCGAAGAGATGCTGACGTTGCGAGGTGTTTCAACAACGCTCTGTCGGAACTGGCGCGAAGGAGCGCTGCGGTTGGTTGTACGGTGTGCATGTGGCTTTCGGGCTATGTGTTTCTGTGCGGTGCCTTCTGCGGTGCGTTTTGTGTTAGATATTTCCGGTGGAAAGCTTTCATTTTCGGGTAGAACCGGACTTGATCTGGGGCGTGTATGCGGCGTACGGAGGGGGTTCCACCCCGATGTGTGCTGCGTCGTGCTCTCACCAATCGCTTCTTGTGATGTTTTCGGACGTGGCTGTTGAAGTGAGGATCGTATTTTGTCTGGTCTTCGGGCTGTTTGCGAATGTGTGCTGTGTTGTTGTTTTTGTGCTGGGGGCGTCGGGTTTTACTCGGCGTCTTCTTTCGTATAGAAGATATTAACCTGGTTGATCCTGCCATTAGTCATACGCTTGTCTCAAAGATTAAGCCATGCATGTCTAAGTATAAACACTTTTGTACTGTGAAACTGCGAATGGCTCATTATATCAGTTATAGTCTACTCGATAGTACCTTACTACTTGGATACCCGTAGTAATTCTAGAGCTAATACATGCATAAATACCCAACTGCTTGTCGGGCGGGTAGCATTTATTAGATTGAAACCAATGCAGTCTTCGGGCTGGTATTGTGTTGAGGCATAATAACTGTGCGGATCGCGCTTTTGCGCGATAAATCGATTGAGTTTCTGCCCTATCAGCTTTGGATGGTAGGATATGGGCCTACCATGGCATTAACGGGTAACGGGGAATTAGGGTTTGATTCCGGAGAGGGAGCCTTAGAAACGGCTACCACATCCAAGGAAGGCAGCAGGCGCGTAAATTACCCAATCATGACACAGGGAGGTAGTGACAATAAATAACAATGCTCTGGCTCTTCGAGTAGGGCAATTGGAATGAGAACAATTTAAATCCCTTAACGAGGATCAATTGGAGGGCAAGTCTGGTTAAATAAGTTTTTATTACTTAAAATGATTATAGCGTATAGTGAAATCAAGATAACAGTCGACTAGCTAAAAGTGTCCCAATATGACGTCATTGAAGTACCAGGAGGATGAGGAGGACGTCCAACATCGCTACCACCCATTTGGTGCAGTGGTGAAGGTTGGTGTGTTCCATGGTGGACACTGCGGGTTCGATTCCCACAGTGACCAGACTTTCACAGTGTATACTAAAGTGTGTACTATACAGTATAGTATACGTTTCGGCGCCGACGGACCAATAAGGCCGTCATTTCCGAATTTCCCCAGTGGTGCACAGTGTACCGCAGACATCCGACTAAGTTCGATGCCACCCAAGAGCAAGACAACTGGACTCAACTCCGCAGGTACCCGAGCGAAGGGGTCCTCTGTGTCCCACCGGGGCCCATTGGACGCTGGACGGCGCGCCGCAACGTTGAGGACGAAGTCGAAGAAGGCTGGGGTGGCTCAGGACGATGCCCGAGTGCGCCATAGGAAGGCCATCGCACCTAGTGTGGAGGCACCCGGAAACGCTTCTCCCATCGTGAGCGACAGTGGTAGCGAAGGCAGCAGCAGGAGCAGTTACAGCAGCGACCGCGAAGTGTTGCCCAAGAGTCCGGAGTTGCTGTTCACGCATTACTTTGATCAAGATTGCGATGTCAGCACCATGAGCGCGAGCAAGGACTTCGATTGTGTGTACACCGCCTTGGCAAAGATCATGGAGCTGCAGGGTTCGGAGATGCGAGTGACCCAGGAGATCGTTGCGCGGTTCGAGGCGCGAGAGGGGTTCGATCGTATCACCCAAAAAGGGTTGCGGTCCGATCAGGTCCAGCGGTTCATCGAGTGCTTGGTTTCGGAGGGTTGGCGCTGCCGTGTGGAGAAGTCTCAGTACCAGGGGGGACCCACTGGTCCGGCGGGATTGGCGCTGGCTGCCGCGGGCCCTGGTTTGTTCTTCGTTGGAACTCTGGAGAGGCCACGCATTGGGCATTGCATCGTCCTGGAAATTACTGAAGAGAAGGCGTGTTTTGTGCACGAAGCTGGGGTGAAGATTCGGTTGGGCCAGTACAACTACGCTGATCAGATCCGCTGGGTACGTCGCTGCACTATCACGAAAGGACCGGGGGCGGTGGGGGTCTCCCGGGTGATTGGAAGGGAAGGGCCTGAAGAGGAAGCGTCGAGAGCGATCGGTATTCAGATCAAGAAGAAGTCGCGGCGGAAACGCGCAAAGAGGGTCCGGACGTAAAGGGTTCCCGAGACCGAAGAAATCCTCCGCTTCCGACGTGAGACCGAGGTCATTGCGGCTGTATGAAGTCGAGTATGAGGTCGTGCATAGTAGTAAAATGTCGAGTTCCCCACACAGATTGCAGGTAATATAGCGACACCGTGAAGCCACAGTCGGAGAAGAGAGCTTTTGTTAAACAAGGGCAGCAGAGCGGGGAGGGCCTTGGAGACCGGAGGCGCACCGAAGAGATCAGAGGTAAGGAGTTACACCGTGACGACACGATAAAAGTGCTCCTGGCTGGGATACCGTCCGGGTGGGGTGGGTTGTGTCTAGTGAGGATTCCGGACAGCCCACAAGGAGTCCAGGGCAACTCAGAGATGAGTGGCCTCGGAGGACGCCAGAGCACCCCTTGATTCGTCTGCGGCCACTTGCGCGTAATCGTCGTCGGTGTCTGAGGATGCCATGAAGACGTTTTCGGTAGCGCCGTTGCCGTCGTCGTTACGGACCAGATGAAGTGCGCAAGCAACGGGGTCGCTGAGATAGCGTCCGTGCGCTAAACCGAGTCGGGACTCGCACAGGGCGTTCAGCGTGTCGTTACGCCAGAGCAAGAAGTTGGAGTATTAGATACTGGAGACGAGGGTGTTCCCGCAGATCGCTTGAACCTTGAACGGGTCATGGTAGATGGCCGGTGCGTGGGTTCGTAGGAAGAGATCAACAAACGCGTAAGCTCTAGCGGTGTCGCGGTACTGCCCATCCTCGACTTGCTCTTCTAGGATGGCCCGGTTGGATGGATGGTCTGAGTCCGGGTAGAAATGGCGAAGACGGCTCATGACACTATGTCCTGTTCCATGCGACGCGGATGATGTTCCACTATAGAGGCATAGAACTGCGTGCGCATCGATAACTTTCTCTATCGACGGGGGTTAGTTGTGGGCGAGGGCAGCATAGGCATTGGGTTGGGCCGTCATGGCTGTGAGACGATCTTCTGGTTCCACTGTTTTAGGTAGGTCGGCGGTAGCCTTGCGGGCGCGGCGGTGGTATTCCGACCGTTTCATCGCGTTGGTACAGGGCGTAAGAATCAGCGCGCCGCCACTACTTGAGTGACCGGCTCTTGCAGGGTTAGCGGTGTGCATGATGTTGGTTGGTTGTTGAAGAAGGCTGTACAATCAGCGTCACCGGCTGTATTCTATTCGCAATCGTGGTCGCTGAAGGCCAGTTCGAAGCCAGTTGCCGTAACCGGGAAGCCGAACACGAGGTGTTCATCTTTAGCCTCCGTGGAGTATTCCACGATGACGTCAGGTGTTGGACGGGGCGACTTGGAGCACATAGCGTGCCGGGAGACTTGAATCCAATCAAGCATCGGTGCTGAGACGTCAGGGCGTTCCAGGATCAGGTTACCGCCTGAGCCAGGGTGCTGGATTGCGGAACAGTTCATTGGTATGTTGGGTGCAGGTCGTTACAGGTGCTGAACGTGCCGGCTGGACAACATGCGGCCGTTGAGCAATCGCCGTCGGGGTGGCACGAGGCAGAGCAGTCTGTTCTGCAGCCTTCTCAGCAGCGGATGCGCGCTTCGCGGCGATAGACGGGGGCACTACCTTGTTGAGGGAGCGCTTCTTGTGCTGGACGTACACGGGGTAGAAACCTGGGAATAGAACCTCGCGTAGAGGGATGCCGTTACGTTTAGGGTGGTAAGCGGATGCTACGTCTCTAGTGTCAATTGACACCTAAGCAACACCAGTCGAAAGGTACCTCAATACCCGGACACGGTGCAGTGCAGCCTACACTGTATGCCTGTTTCCACTCCGCGTAGATTCAAGCTTTGCGTTAGGGAACTCGTACTTGAGGCCATGCGGGTCAACATCGACTCGAACTAACTTACATGGAGTCGGATCAGCAGGCGCAATGAATGTTTCGCTATCCCTGTATAACACCCCGTATTGGGAGTGTTGCACCAGTTTCCATTCCGGTTCTTCCACCGCAACAGACCCAAGATGAACCGAGGGTCCGGCTTCTGTCGGAAGATGTGAAGAGAGGAGCTCGGTGTATCCAGTGACGACGAGTCAAGCGGAATAGATCGTTTCGTCTTGGCATAGTAACCCACGAGCGGGATATCAGTGCTTGGGGTAGTGGTAGACGCATCAGGTGTGGAGGCGGATGCAGAGTCTGGTAGTGTTGGCGTAGACGGGGCAGTACCACTTCTGTTCGCGGTGACGACCGTCGGTGCACTGGTGATAGAGACATCCGATCCACGTCGGTGCTTGCGGAGAGATGGAGTTGTAACCCGATGAAACCGTGCCGTGTGCTGTTTCAGGAAGCATGGTTTCTCGTCCTGGTTATCCGGTTCAAAGTAAATTTCACGAACCGCGTCTTGATCAGACGTCTTAAGCACGGGTGGACACTCCGTTCGATTGAAGTATATCGTACGATCGCGTGAATTGATTTGACCATGGACTTGCGTGAGCGTGATCATGACCGGTCTCTCACCGAGAGCCACAAAGTAGTCGTAGATAACCGGATCTGAGGCGCTTGGAGGTAGACGTCGCAGATCGACATAATAAAGCTTGTCGAACTTGGAGTACTTCTTGATCGTCGCAGATATCCCGCAGATGGTAAGCTGCAGATTACCCAACCGAGTGAGTGCGGTATCCGAGGCGCACATGAATGAGATGCCTCGTCCAGGAAACAACATGAAGTCGCGGAGGTGGACCAGTCACTCCAGCCAGGTAGCCGGTTAATCGTTGGAGGCTAGTGACTCCATGATCTCGTTGATTCCATGCTCGGTGGACAGCCGTTTAGCAGGAATCCACATGTTGGTGCATTTCTGTGCATCCACCGGAGTCGGTAGAGGCGCAAGTGCAGCAAATCGAAGATCAGCGGGTGTAGAAGCGGCATCGTTCAACCTGACATAGCTTGTTTCGAAAAAAGCATCGTCTGGCATCCAACGTCGTTGGGGCGCTGAAGTGCGTTGCGGTCGGCGGTTAAAATGGTGTGCCGAAGGCGCGCAAGCTGAGGAGGGCGGCGGTGATCCTTGCGGCAAGCGTTGTTGGCTATCTCGCGTGTTAGCCGACATGGCCAGTGCTTTACGTTTAGGGTGGTAAGCGGATGCTACGTCTCTAGTGTCAATTGACACCTAAGCAACACCAGTCGAAAGGTACCTCAATACCCGGACACGGTGCAGTGCAGCCTACACTGTATGCCTGTTTCCACTCCGCGTAGATTCAAGCTTTGCGTTAGGGAACTCGTACTTGAGGCCATGCGGGTCAACATCGACTCGAACTAACTTACATGGAGTCGGATCAGCAGGCGCAATGAATGTTTCGCTATCCCTGTATAACACCCCGTATTGGTGTTGCACCAGTTTCCATTCCGGTTCTTCCACCGCAACAGACCCAAGATGAACCGAGGGTCCGGCTTCTGTCGGAGACGTGAAGAGAGGAGCTCGGTGTATCCAGTGACGACGAGTCAAGCGGAATAGATCGTTTCGTCTTGGCATAGTAACCCACGAGCGGGATATCAGTGCTTGGGGTAGTGGTAGACGCATCAGGTGTGGAGGCGGATGCAGAGTCTGGTAGTGTTGGCGTAGACGGGGCAGTACCACTTCTGTTCGCGGTGACGACCGTCGGTGCACTGGTGATAGAGACATCCGATCCACGTCGGTGCTTGCGGAGAGATGGAGTTGTAACCCGATGAAACCGTGCCGTGTGCTGTTTCAGGAAGCATGGTTTCTCGTCCTGGTTATCCGGTTCAAAGTAAATTTCACGAACCGCGTCTTGATCAGACGTCTTAAGCACGGGTGGACACTCCGTTCGATTGAAGTATATCGTACGATCGCGTGAATTGATTTGACCATGGACTTGCGTGAGCGTGATCATGACCGGTCTCTCACCGAGAGCCACAAAGTAGTCGTAGATAACCGGATCTGAGGCGCTTGGAGGTAGACGTCGCAGATCGACATAATAAAGCTTGTCGAACTTGGAGTACTTCTTGATCGTCGCAGATATCCCGCAGATGGTAAGCTGCAGATTACCCAACCGAGTGAGTGCGGTATCCGAGGCGCACATGAATGAGATGCCTCGTCCAGGAAACAACATGAAGTCGCGGAGGTGGACCAGTCACTCCAGCCAGGTAGCCGGTTAATCGTTGGAGGCTAGTGACTCCATGATCTCGTTGATTCCATGCTCGGTGGACAGCCGTTTAGCAGGAATCCACATGTTGGTGCATTTCTGTGCATCCACCGGAGTCGGTAGAGGCGCAAGTGCAGCAAATCGAAGATCAGCGGGTGTAGAAGCGGCATCGTTCAACCTGACATAGCTTGTTTCGAAAAAAGCATCGTCTGGCATCCAACGTCGTTGGGGCGCTGAAGTGCGTTGCGGTCGGCGGTTAAAATGGTGTGCCGAAGGCGCGCAAGCTGAGGAGGGCGGCGGTGATCCTTGCGGCAAGCGTTGTTGGCTATCTCGCGTGTTAGCCGACATGGCCAGTGCTTTACGTTTAGGGTGGTAAGCGGATGCTACGTCTCTAGTGTCAATTGACACCTAAGCAACACCAGTCGAAAGGTACCTCAATACCCGGACACGGTGCAGTGCAGCCTACACTGTATGCCTGTTTCCACTCCGCGTAGATTCAAGCTTTGCGTTAGGGAACTCGTACTTGAGGCCATGCGGGTCAACATCGACTCGAACTAACTTACATGGAGTCGGATCAGCAGGCGCAATGAATGTTTCGCTATCCCTGTATAACACCCCGTATTGGGAGTGTTGCACCAGTTTCCATTCCGGTTCTTCCACCGCAACAGACCCAAGATGAACCGAGGGTCCGGCTTCTGTCGGAAGATGTGAAGAGAGGAGCTCGGTGTATCCAGTGACGACGAGTCAAGCGGAATAGATCGTTTCGTCTTGGCATAGTAACCCACGAGCGGGATATCAGTGCTTGGGGTAGTGGTAGACGCATCAGGTGCGGAGGCGGATGCAGAGTCTGGTAGTGTTGGCGTAGACGGGGCAGTACCACTTCTGTTCGCGGTGACGACCGTCGGTGCACTGGTGATAGAGACATCCGATCCACGTCGGTGCTTGCGGAGAGATGGAGTTGTAACCCGATGAAACCGTGCCGTGTGCTGTTTCAGGAAGCATGGTTTCTCGTCCTGGTTATCCGGTTCAAAGTAAATTTCACGAACCGCGTCTTGATCAGACGTCTTAAGCACGGGTGGACACTCCGTTCGATTGAAGTATATCGTACGATCGCGTGAATTGATTTGACCATGGACTTGCGTGAGCGTGATCATGACCGGTCTCTCACCGAGAGCCACAAAGTAGTCGTAGATAACCGGATCTGAGGCGCTTGGAGGTAGACGTCGCAGATCGACATAATAAAGCTTGTCGAACTTGGAGTACTTCTTGATCGTCGCAGATATCCCGCAGATGGTAAGCTGCAGATTACCCAACCGAGTGAGTGCGGTATCCGAGGCGCACATGAATGAGATGCCTCGTCCAGGAAACAACATGAAGTCGCGGAGGTGGACCAGTCACTCCAGCCAGGTAGCCGAATAATCGTTGGAGGCTAGTGACTCCATGATCTCGTTGATTCCATGCTCGGTGGACAGCCGTTTAGCAGGAATCCACATGTTGGTGCATTTCTGTGCATCCACCGGAGTCGGTAGAGGCGCAAGTGCAGCAAATCGAAGATCAGCGGGTGTAGAAGCGGCATCGTTCAACCTGACATAGCTTGTTTCGAAAAAAGCATCGTCTGGCATCCAACGTCGTTGGGGCGCTGAAGTGCGTTGCGGTCGGCGGTTAAAATGGTGTGCCGAAGGCGCGCAAGCTGAGGAGGGCGGCGGTGATCCTTGCGGCAAGCGTTGTTGGCTATCTCGCGTGTTAGCCGACATGGCCAGTGCTTTACGTTTAGGGTGGTAAGCGGATGCTACGTCTCTAGTGTCAATTGACACCTAAGCAACACCAGTCGAAAGGTACCTCAATACCCGGACACGGTGCAGTGCAGCCTACACTGTATGCCTGTTTCCACTCCGCGTAGATTCATGCTTTGCGTTAGGGAACTCGTACTTGAGGCCATGCGGGTCAACATCGACTCGAACTAACTTACATGGAGTCGGATCAGCAGGCGCAATGAATGTTTCGCTATCCCTGTATAACACCCCGTATTGGGAGTGTTGCACCAGTTTCCATTCCGGTTCTTCCACCGCAACAGACCCAAGATGAACCGAGGGTCCGGCTTCTGTCGGAAGATGTGAAGAGAGGAGCTCGGTGTATCCAGTGACGACGAGTCAAGCGGAATAGATCGTTTCGTCTTGGCATAGTAACCCACGAGCGGGATATCAGTGCTTGGGGTAGTGGTAGACGCATCAGGTGTGGAGGCGGATGCAGAGTCTGGTAGTGTTGGCGTAGACGGGGCAGTACCACTTCTGTTCGCGGTGACGACCGTCGGTGCACTGGTGATAGAGACATCCGATCCACGTCGGTGCTTGCGGAGAGATGGAGTTGTAACCCGATGAAACCGTGCCGTGTGCTGTTTCAGGAAGCATGGTTTCTCGTCCTGGTTATCCGGTTCAAAGTAAATTTCACGAACCGCGTCTTGATCAGACGTCTTAAGCACGGGTGGACACTCCGTTCGATTGAAGTATATCGTACGATCGCGTGAATTGATTTGACCATGGACTTGCGTGAGCGTGATCATGACCGGTCTCTCACCGAGAGCCACAAAGTAGTCGTAGATAACCGGATCTGAGGCGCTTGGAGGTAGACGTCGCAGATCGACATAATAAAGCTTGTCGAACTTGGAGTACTTCTTGATCGTCGCAGATATCCCGCAGATGGTAAGCTGCAGATTACCCAACCGAGTGAGTGCGGTATCCGAGGCGCACATGAATGAGATGCCTCGTCCAGGAAACAACATGAAGTCGCGGAGGTGGACCAGTCACTCCAGCCAGGTAGCCGGTTAATCGTTGGAGGCTAGTGGCTCCATGATCTCGTTGATTCCATGCTCGGTGGACAGACGTTTAGCAGGAATCCACATGTTGGTGCATTTCTGTGCATCCACCGGAGTCGGTAGAGGCGCAAGTGCAGCAAATCGAAGATCAGCGGGTGCAGAAGCGGCATCGTTCAACCTGACATAGCTTGTTTCGAAAAAAGCATCGTCTGGCATCCAACGTCGTTGGGGCGCTGAAGTGCGTTGCGGTCGGCGGTTAAAATGGTGTGCCGAAGGCGCGCAAGCTGAGGAGGGCGGCGGTGATCCTTGCGGCAAGCGTTGTTGGCTATCTCGCGTGTTAGCCGACATGGCCAGTGCTTTACGTTTAGGGTGGTAAGCGGATGCTACGTCTCTAGTGTCAATTGACACCTAAGCAACACCAGTCGAAAGGTACCTCAATACCCGGACACGGTGCAGTGCAGCCTACACTGTATGCCTGTTTCCACTCCGCGTAGATTCATGCTTTGCGTTAGGGAACTCGTACTTGAGGCCATGCGGGTCAACATCGACTCGAACTAACTTACATGGAGTCGGATCAGCAGGCGCAATGAATGTTTCGCTATCCCTGTATAACACCCCGTATTGGGAGTGTTGCACCAGTTTCCATTCCGGTTCTTCCACCGCAACAGACCCAAGATGAACCGAGGGTCCGGCTTCTGTCGGAAGATGTGAAGAGAGGAGCTCGGTGTATCCAGTGACGACGAGTCAAGCGGAATAGATCGTTTCGTCTTGGCATAGTAACCCACGAGCGGGATATCAGTGCTTGGGGTAGTGGTAGACGCATCAGGTGTGGAGGCGGATGCAGAGTCTGGTAGTGTTGGCGTAGACGGGGCAGTACCACTTCTGTTCGCGGTGACGACCGTCGGTGCACTGGTGATAGAGACATCCGATCCACGTCGGTGCTTGCGGAGAGATGGAGTTGTAACCCGATGAAACCGTGCCGTGTGCTGTTTCAGGAAACATGGTTTCTCGTCCTGGTTATCCGGTTCAAAGTAAATTTCACGAACCGCGTCTTGATCAGACGTCTTAAGCACGGGTGGACACTCCGTTCGATTGAAGTATATCGTACGATCGCGTGAATTGATTTGACCATGGACTTGCGTGAGCGTGATCATGACCGGTCTCTCACCGAGAGCCACAAAGTAGTCGTAGATAACCGGATCTGAGGCGCTTGGAGGTAGACGTCGCAGATCGACATAATAAAGCTTGTCGAACTTGGAGTACTTCTTGATCGTCGCAGATATCCCGCAGATGGTAAGCTGCAGATTACCCAACCGAGTGAGTGCGGTATCCGAGGCGCACATGAATGAGATGCCTCGTCCAGGAAACAACATGAAGTCGCGGAGGTGGACCAGTCACTCCAGCCAGGTAGCCGGTTAATCGTTGGAGGCTAGTGACTCCATGATCTCGTTGATTCCATGCTCGGTGGACAGCCGTTTAGCAGGAATCCACATGTTGGTGCATTTCTGTGCATCCACCGGAGTCGGTAGAGGCGCAAGTGCAGCAAATCGAAGATCAGCGGGTGTAGAAGCGGCATCGTTCAACCTGACATAGCTTGTTTCGAAAAAAGCATCGTCTGGCATCCAACGTCGTTGGGGCGCTGAAGTGCGTTGCGGTCGGCGGTTAAAATGGTGTGCCGAAGGCGCGCAAGCTGAGGAGGGCGGCGGTGATCCTTGCGGCAAGCGTTGTTGGCTATCTCGCGTGTTAGCCGACATGGCCAGTGCTTTACGTTTAGGGTGGTAAGCGGATGCTACGTCTCTGGTGTCAATTGACACCTAAGCAACACCAGTCGAAAGGTACCTCAATACCCGGACACGGTGCAGTGCAGCCTACACTGTATGCCTGTTTCCACTCCGCGTAGATTCATGCTTTGCGTTAGGGAACTCGTACTTGAGGCCATGCGGGTCAACATCGACTCGAACTAACTTACATGGAGTCGGATCAGCAGGCGCAATGAATGTTTCGCTATCCCTGTATAACACCCCGTATTGGTGTTGCACCAGTTTCCATTCCGGTTCTTCCACCGCAACAGACCCAAGATGAACCGAGGGTCCGGCTTCTGTCGGAAGATGTGAAGAGAGGAGCTCGGTGTATCCAGTGACGACGAGTCAAGCGGAATAGATCGTTTCGTCTTGGCATAGTAACCCACGAGCGGGATATCAGTGCTTGGGGTAGTGGTAGACGCATCAGGTGTGGAGGCGGATGCAGAGTCTGGTAGTGTTGGCGTAGACGGGGCAGTACCACTTCTGTTCGCGGTGACGACCGTCGGTGCACTGGTGATAGAGACATCCGATCCACGTCGGTGCTTGCGGAGAGATGGAGTTGTAACCCGATGAAACCGTGCCGTGTGCTGTTTCAGGAAGCATGGTTTCTCGTCCTGGTTATCCGGTTCAAAGTAAATTTCACGAACCGCGTCTTGATCAGACGTCTTAAGCACGGGTGGACACTCCGTTCGATTGAAGTATATCGTACGATCGCGTGAATTGATTTGACCATGGACTTGCGTGAGCGTGATCATGACCGGTCTCTCACCGAGAGCCACAAAGTAGTCGTAGATAACCGGATCTGAGGCGCTTGGAGGTAGACGTCGCAGATCGACATAATAAAGCTTGTCGAACTTGGAGTACTTCTTGATCGTCGCAGATATCCCGCAGATGGTAAGCTGCAGATTACCCAACCGAGTGAGTGCGGTATCCGAGGCGCACATGAATGAGATGCCTCGTCCAGGAAACAACATGAAGTCGCGGAGGTGGACCAGTCACTCCAGCCAGGTAGCCGGTTAATCGTTGGAGGCTAGTGACTCCATGATCTCGTTGATTCCATGCTCGGTGGACAGCCGTTTAGCAGGAATCCACATGTTGGTGCATTTCTGTGCATCCACCGGAGTCGGTAGAGGCGCAAGTGCAGCAAATCGAAGATCAGCGGGTGTAGAAGCGGCATCGTTCAACCTGACATAGCTTGTTTCGAAAAAAGCATCGTCTGGCATCCAACGTCGTTGGGGCGCTGAAGTGCGTTGCGGTCGGCGGTTAAAATGGTGTGCCGAAGGCGCGCAAGCTGAGGAGGGCGGCGGTGATCCTTGCGGCAAGCGTTGTTGGCTATCTCGCGTGTTAGCCGACATGGCCAGTGCTTTACGTTTAGGGTGGTAAGCGGATGCTACGTCTCTGGTGTCAATTGACACCTAAGCAACACCAGTCGAAAGGTACCTCAATACCCGGACACGGTGCAGTGCAGCCTACACTGTATGCCTGTTTCCACTCCGCGTAGATTCATGCTTTGCGTTAGGGAACTCGTACTTGAGGCCATGCGGGTCAACATCGACTCGAACTAACTTACATGGAGTCGGATCAGCAGGCGCAATGAATGTTTCGCTATCCCTGTATAACACCCCGTATTGGGAGTGTTGCACCAGTTTCCATTCCGGTTCTTCCACCGCAACAGACCCAAGATGAACCGAGGGTCCGGCTTCTGTCGGAAGATGTGAAGAGAGGAGCTCGGTGTATCCAGTGACGACGAGTCAAGCGGAATAGATCGTTTCGTCTTGGCATAGTAACCCACGAGCGGGATATCAGTGCTTGGGGTAGTGGTAGACGCATCAGGTGTGGAGGCGGATGCAGAGTCTGGTAGTGTTGGCGTAGACGGGGCAGTACCACTTCTGTTCGCGGTGACGACCGTCGGTGCACTGGTGATAGAGACATCCGATCCACGTCGGTGCTTGCGGAGAGATGGAGTTGTAACCCGATGAAACCGTGCCGTGTGCTGTTTCAGGAAGCATGGTTTCTCGTCCTGGTTATCCGGTTCAAAGTAAATTTCACGAACCGCGTCTTGATCAGACGTCTTAAGCACGGGTGGACACTCCGTTCGATTGAAGTATATCGTACGATCGCGTGAATTGATTTGACCATGGACTTGCGTGAGCGTGATCATGACCGGTCTCTCACCGAGAGCCACAAAGTAGTCGTAGATAACCGGATCTGAGGCGCTTGGAGGTAGACGTCGCAGATCGACATAATAAAGCTTGTCGAACTTGGAGTACTTCTTGATCGTCGCAGATATCCCGCAGATGGTAAGCTGCAGATTACCCAACCGAGTGAGTGCGGTATCCGAGGCGCACATGAATGAGATGCCTCGTCCAGGAAACAACATGAAGTCGCGGAGGTGGACCAGTCACTCCAGCCAGGTAGCCGGTTAATCGTTGGAGGCTAGTGACTCCATGATCTCGTTGATTCCATGCTCGGTGGACAGCCGTTTAGCAGGAATCCACATGTTGGTGCATTTCTGTGCATCCACCGGAGTCGGTAGAGGCGCAAGTGCAGCAAATCGAAGATCAGCGGGTGTAGAAGCGGCATCGTTCAACCTGACATAGCTTGTTTCGAAAAAGCATCGTCTGGCATCCAACGTCGTTGGGGCGCTGAAGTGCGTTGCGGTCGGCGGTTAAAATGGTGGGCCGAAGGCGCGCAAGCTGAGGAGGGCGGCGGTGATCCTTGCGGCAAGCGTTGTTGGCTATCTCGCGTGTTAGCCGACATGGCCAGTGCTTTACGTTTAGGGTGGTAAGCGGATGCTACGTCTCTAGTGTCAATTGACACCTAAGCAACACCAGTCGAAAGGTACCTCAATACCCGGACACGGTGCAGTGCAGCCTACACTGTATGCCTGTTTCCACTCCGCGTAGATTCAAGCTTTGCGTTAGGGAACTCGTACTTGAGGCCATGCGGGTCAACATCGACTCGAACTAACTTACATGGAGTCGGATCAGCAGGCGCAATGAATGTTTCGCTATCCCTGTATAACACCCCGTATTGGGAGTGTTGCACCAGTTTCCATTCCGGTTCTTCCACCGCAACAGACCTAAGATGAACCGAGGGTCCGGCTTCTGTCGGAGACGTGAAGAGAGGAGCTCGGTGTATCCAGTGACGACGAGTCGAGCGGAATAGATCGTTTCGTCTTGGCATAGTAACCCACGAGCGGGATATCAGTGCTTGGGGTAGTGGTAGACGCATCAGGTGTGGAGGCGGATGCAGAGTCTGGTAGTGTTGGCGTAGACGGGGCAGTACCACTTCTGTTCGCGGTGACGACCGTCGGTGCACTGGTGATAGAGACATCCGATCCACGTCGGTGCTTGCGGAGAGATGGAGTTGTAACCCGATGAAACCGTGCCGTGTGCTGTTTCAGGAAGCATGGTTTTTCGTCCTGGTTATCCGGTTCAAAGTAAATTTCACGAACCGCGTCTTGATCAGACGTCTTAAGCACGGGTGGACACTCCGTTCGATTGAAGTATATCGTACGATCGCGTGAATTGATTTGACCATGGCCTTGCGTGAGCGTGATCATGACCGGTCTCTCACCGAGAGCCACAAAGTAGTCGTAGATAACCGGATCTGAGGCGCTTGGAGGTAGACGTCGCAGATCGACATAATAAAGCTTGTCGAACTTGGAGTACTTCTTGATCGTCGCAGATATCCCGCAGATGGTAAGCTGCAGATTACCCAACCGCGTGAGTGTGGTATCCGAGGCGCACATGAATGAGATGCCTCGTCCAGGAAACAATATGAAGTCGCGGAGGTGGACCAGTCACTCCAGCCAGGTAGCCGGTTAATCGTTGGAGGCTAGTGACTCCATGATCTCGTTGATTCCATGCTCGGTGGACAGCCGTTTAGCAGGAATCCACATGTTGGTGCATTTCTGTGCATCCACCGGAGTCGGTAGAGGCGCAAGTGCAGCAAATCGAAGATCAGCGGGTGTAGAAGCGGCATCGTTCAACCTGACATAGCTTGTTTCGAAAAAGCATCGTCTGGCATCCAACGTCGTTGGGGCGCTGAAGTGCGTTGCGGTCGGCGGTTAAAATGGTGGGCCGAAGGCGCGCAAGCTGAGGAGGGCGGCGGTGATCCTTGCGGCAAGCGTTGTTGGCTATCTCGCGTGTTAGCCGACATGGCCAGTGCTTTACGTTTAGGGTGGTAAGCGGATGCTACGTCTCTAGTGTCAATTGACACCTAAGCAACACCAGTCGAAAGGTACCTCAATACCCGGACACGGTGCAGTGCAGCCTACACTGTATGCCTGTTTCCACTCCGCGTAGATTCAAGCTTTGCGTTAGGGAACTCGTACTTGAGGCCATGCGGGTCAACATCGACTCGAACTAACTTACATGGAGTCGGATCAGCAGGCGCAATGAATGTTTCGCTATCCCTGTATAACACCCCGTATTGGGAGTGTTGCACCAGTTTCCATTCCGGTTCTTCCACCGCAACAGACCCAAGATGAACCGAGGGTCCGGCTTCTGTCGGAAGATGTGAAGAGAGGAGCTCGGTGTATCCAGTGACGACGAGTCAAGCGGAATAGATCGTTTCGTCTTGGCATAGTAACCCACGAGCGGGATATCAGTGCTTGGGGTAGTGGTAGACGCATCAGGTGTGGAGGCGGATGCAGAGTCTGGTAGTGTTGGCGTAGACGGGGCAGTACCACTTCTGTTCGCGGTGACGACCGTCGGTGCACTGGTGATAGAGACATCCGATCCACGTCGGTGCTTGCGGAGAGATGGAGTTGTAACCCGATGAAACCGTGCCGTGTGCTGTTTCAGGAAGCATGGTTTCTCGTCCTGGTTATCCGGTTCAAAGTAAATTTCACGAACCGCGTCTTGATCAGACGTCTTAAGCACGGGTGGACACTCCGTTCGATTGAAGTATATCGTACGATCGCGTGAATTGATTTGACCATGGACTTGCGTGAGCGTGATCATGACCGGTCTCTCACCGAGAGCCACAAAGTAGTCGTAGATAACCGGATCTGAGGCGCTTGGAGGTAGACGTCGCAGATCGACATAATAAAGCTTGTCGAACTTGGAGTACTTCTTGATCGTCGCAGATATCCCGCAGATGGTAAGCTGCAGATTACCCAACCGCGTGAGTGTGGTATCCGAGGCGCACATGAATGAGATGCCTCGTCCAGGAAACAATATGAAGTCGCGGAGGTGGACCAGTCACTCCAGCCAGGTAGCCGGTTAATCGTTGGAGGCTAGTGACTCCATGATCTCGTTGATTCCATGCTCGGTGGACAGCCGTTTAGCAGGAATCCACATGTTGGTGCATTTCTGTGCATCCACCGGAGTCGGTAGAGGCGCAAGTGCAGCAAATCGAAGATCAGCGGGTGTAGAAGCGGCATCGTTCAACCTGACATAGCTTGTTTCGAAAAAAGCATCGTCTGGCATCCAACGTCGTTGGGGCGCTGAAGTGCGTTGCGGTCGGCGGTTAAAATGGTGGGCCGAAGGCGCGCAAGCTGAGGAGGGCGGCGGTGATCCTTGCGGCAAGCGTTGTTGGCTATCTCGCGTGTTAGCCGACATGGCCAGTGCTTTACGTTTAGGGTGGTAAGCGGATGCTACGTCTCTAGTGTCAATTGACACCTAAGCAACACCAGTCGAAAGGTACCTCAATACCCGGACACGGTGCAGTGCAGCCTACACTGTATGCCTGTTTCCACTCCGCGTAGATTCAAGCTTTGCGTTAGGGAACTCGTACTTGAGGCCATGCGGGTCAACATCGACTCGAACTAACTTACATGGAGTCGGATCAGCAGGCGCAATGAATGTTTCGCTATCCCTGTATAACACCCCGTATTGGGAGTGTTGCACCAGTTTCCATTCCGGTTCTTCCACCGCAACAGACCTAAGATGAACCGAGGGTCCGGCTTCTGTCGGAAGATGTGAAGAGAGGAGCTCGGTGTATCCAGTGACGACGAGTCAAGCGGAATAGATCGTTTCGTCTTGGCATAGTAACCCACGAGCGGGATATCAGTGCTTGGGGTAGTGGTAGACGCATCAGGTGTGGAGGCGGATGCAGAGTCTGGTAGTGTTGGCGTAGACGGGGCAGTACCACTTCTGTTCGCGGTGACGACCGTCGGTGCACTGGTGATAGAGACATCCGATCCACGTCGGTGCTTGCGGAGAGATGGAGTTGTAACCCGATGAAACCGTGCCGTGTGCTGTTTCAGGAAGCATGGTTTCTCGTCCTGGTTATCCGGTTCAAAGTAAATTTCACGAACCGCGTCTTGATCAGACGTCTTAAGCACGGGTGGACACTCCGTTCGATTGAAGTATATCGTACGATCGCGTGAATTGATTTGACCATGGCCTTGCGTGAGCGTGATCATGACCGGTCTCTCACCGAGAGCCACAAAGTAGTCGTAGATAACCGGATCTGAGGCGCTTGGAGGTAGACGTCGCAGATCGACATAATAAAGCTTGTCGAACTTGGAGTACTTCTTGATCGTCGCAGAAATCCCGCAGATGGTAAGCTGCAGTTTACCTAACCGCGTGAGTGTGGTATCCGAGGCGCACATGAATGAGATGCCTCGTCCAGGAAACAATATGAAGTCGCGGAGGTGGACCAGTCACTCCAGCCAGGTAGCCGGTTAATCGTTGGAGGCTAGTGACTCCATGATCTCGTTGATTCCATGCTCGGTGGACAGCCGTTTAGCAGGAATCCACATGTTGGTGCATTTCTGTGCATCCACCGGAGTCGGTAGAGGCGCAAGTGCAGCAAATCGAAGATCAGCGGGTGTAGAAGCGGCATCGTTCAACCTGACATAGCTTGTTTCGAAAAAAGCATCGTCTGGCATCCAACGTCGTTGGGGCGCTGAAGTGCGTTGCGGTCGGCGGTTAAAATGGTGGGCCGAAGGCGCGCAAGCTGAGGAGGGCGGCGGTGATCCTTGCGGCAAGCGTTGTTGGCTATCTCGCGTGTTAGCCGACATGGCCAGTGCTTTACGTTTAGGGTGGTAAGCGGATGCTACGTCTCTAGTGTCAATTGACACCTAAGCAACACCAGTCGAAAGGTACCTCAATACCCGGACACGGTGCAGTGCAGCCTACACTGTATGCCTGTTTCCACTCCGCGTAGATTCAAGCTTTGCGTTAGGGAACTCGTACTTGAGGCCATGCGGGTCAACATCGACTCGAACTAACTTACATGGAGTCGGATCAGCAGGCGCAATGAATGTTTCGCTATCCCTGTATAACACCCCGTATTGGGAGTGTTGCACCAGTTTCCATTCCGGTTCTTCCACCGCAACAGACCCAAGATGAACCGAGGGTCCGGCTTCTGTCGGAGACGTGAAGAGAGGAGCTCGGTGTATCCAGTGACGACGAGTCGAGCGGAATAGATCGTTTCGTCTTGGCATAGTAACCCACGAGCGGGATATCAGTGCTTGGGGTAGTGGTAGACGCATCAGGTGTGGAGGCGGATGCAGAGTCTGGTAGTGTTGGCGTAGACGGGGCAGTACCACTTCTGTTCGCGGTGACGACCGTCGGTGCACTGGTGATAGAGACATCCGATCCACGTCGGTGCTTGCGGAGAGATGGAGTTGTAACCCGATGAAACCGTGCCGTGTGCTGTTTCAGGAAGCATGGTTTTTCGTCCTGGTTATCCGGTTCAAAGTAAATTTCACGAACCGCGTCTTGATCAGACGTCTTAAGCACGGGTGGACACTCCGTTCGATTGAAGTATATCGTACGATCGCGTGAATTGATTTGACCATGGACTTGCGTGAGCGTGATCATGACCGGTCTCTCACCGAGAGCCACAAAGTAGTCGTAGATAACCGGATCTGAGGCGCTTGGAGGTAGACGTCGCAGATCGACATAATAAAGCTTGTCGAACTTGGAGTACTTCTTGATCGTCGCAGAAATCCCGCAGATGGTAAGCTGCAGTTTACCCAACCGCGTGAGTGTGGTATCCGAGGCGCACATGAATGAGATGCCTCGTCCAGGAAACAATATGAAGTCGCGGAGGTGGACCAGTCACTCCAGCCAGGTAGCCGGTTAATCGTTGGAGGCTAGTGACTCCATGATCTCGTTGATTCCATGCTCGGTGGACAGCCGTTTAGCAGGAATCCACATGTTGGTGCATTTCTGTGCATCCACCGGAGTCGGTAGAGGCGCAAGTGCAGCAAATCGAAGATCAGCGGGTGTAGAAGCGGCATCGTTCAACCTGACATAGCTTGTTTCGAAAAAGCATCGTCTGGCATCCAACGTCGTTGGGGCGCTGAAGTGCGTTGCGGTCGGCGGTTAAAATGGTGGGCCGAAGGCGCGCAAGCTGAGGAGGGCGGCGGTGATCCTTGCGGCAAGCGTTGTTGGCTATCTCGCGTGTTAGCCGACATGGCCAGTGCTTTACGTTTAGGGTGGTAAGCGGATGCTACGTCTCTAGTGTCAATTGACACCTAAGCAACACCAGTCGAAAGGTACCTCAATACCCGGACACGGTGCAGTGCAGCCTACACTGTATGCCTGTTTCCACTCCGCGTAGATTCAAGCTTTGCGTTAGGGAACTCGTACTTGAGGCCATGCGGGTCAACATCGACTCGAACTAACTTACATGGAGTCGGATCAGCAGGCGCAATGAATGTTTCGCTATCCCTGTATAACACCCCGTATTGGGAGTGTTGCACCAGTTTCCATTCCGGTTCTTCCACCGCAACAGACCCAAGATGAACCGAGGGTCCGGCTTCTGTCGGAGACGTGAAGAGAGGAGCTCGGTGTATCCAGTGACGACGAGTCGAGCGGAATAGATCGTTTCGTCTTGGCATAGTAACCCACGAGCGGGATATCAGTGCTTGGGGTAGTGGTAGACGCATCAGGTGTGGAGGCGGATGCAGAGTCTGGTAGTGTTGGCGTAGACGGGGCAGTACCACTTCTGTTCGCGGTGACGACCGTCGGTGCACTGGTGATAGAGACATCCGATCCACGTCGGTGCTTGCGGAGAGATGGAGTTGTAACCCGATGAAACCGTGCCGTGTGCTGTTTCAGGAAGCATGGTTTTTCGTCCTGGTTATCCGGTTCAAAGTAAATTTCACGAACCGCGTCTTGATCAGACGTCTTAAGCACGGGTGGACACTCCGTTCGATTGAAGTATATCGTACGATCGCGTGAATTGATTTGACCATGGCCTTGCGTGAGCGTGATCATGACCGGTCTCTCACCGAGAGCCACAAAGTAGTCGTAGATAACCGGATCTGAGGCGCTTGGAGGTAGACGTCGCAGATCGACATAATAAAGCTTGTCGAACTTGGAGTACTTCTTGATCGTCGCAGAAATCCCGCAGATGGTAAGCTGCAGTTTACCTAACCGCGTGAGTGTGGTATCCGAGGCGCACATGAATGAGATGCCTCGTCCAGGAAACAATATGAAGTCGCGGAGGTGGACCAGTCACTCCAGCCAGGTAGCCGGTTAATCGTTGGAGGCTAGTGACTCCATGATCTCGTTGATTCCATGCTCGGTGGACAGCCGTTTAGCAGGAATCCACATGTTGGTGCATTTCTGTGCATCCACCGGAGTCGGTAGAGGCGCAAGTGCAGCAAATCGAAGATCAGCGGGTGTAGAAGCGGCATCGTTCAACCTGACATAGCTTGTTTCGAAAAAAGCATCGTCTGGCATCCAACGTCGTTGGGGCGCTGAAGTGCGTTGCGGTCGGCGGTTAAAATGGTGGGCCGAAGGCGCGCAAGCTGAGGAGGGCGGCGGTGATCCTTGCGGCAAGCGTTGTTGGCTATCTCGCGTGTTAGCCGACATGGCCAGTGCTTTACGTTTAGGGTGGTAAGCGGATGCTACGTCTCTAGTGTCAATTGACACCTAAGCAACACCAGTCGAAAGGTACCTCAATACCCGGACACGGTGCAGTGCAGCCTACACTGTATGCCTGTTTCCACTCCGCGTAGATTCAAGCTTTGCGTTAGGGAACTCGTACTTGAGGCCATGCGGGTCAACATCGACTCGAACTAACTTACATGGAGTCGGATCAGCAGGCGCAATGAATGTTTCGCTATCCCTGTATAACACCCCGTATTGGGAGTGTTGCACCAGTTTCCATTCCGGTTCTTCCACCGCAACAGACCCAAGATGAACCGAGGGTCCGGCTTCTGTCGGAGACGTGAAGAGAGGAGCTCGGTGTATCCAGTGACGACGAGTCGAGCGGAATAGATCGTTTCGTCTTGGCATAGTAACCCACGAGCGGGATATCAGTGCTTGGGGTAGTGGTAGACGCATCAGGTGTGGAGGCGGATGCAGAGTCTGGTAGTGTTGGCGTAGACGGGGCAGTACCACTTCTGTTCGCGGTGACGACCGTCGGTGCACTGGTGATAGAGACATCCGATCCACGTCGGTGCTTGCGGAGAGATGGAGTTGTAACCCGATTAAACCGTGCCGTGTGCTGTTTCAGGAAGCATGGTTTCTCGTCCTGGTTATCCGGTTCAAAGTAAATTTCACGAACCGCGTCTTGATCAGACGTCTTAAGCACGGGTGGACACTCCGTTCGATTGAAGTATATCGTACGATCGCGTGAATTGATTTGACCATGGACTTGCGTGAGCGTGATCATGACCGGTCTCTCACCGAGAGCCACAAAGTAGTCGTAGATAACCGGATCTGAGGCGCTTGGAGGTAGACGTCGCAGATCGACATAATAAAGCTTGTCGAACTTGGAGTACTTCTTGATCGTCGCAGATATCCCGCAGATGGTAAGCTGCAGATTACCCAACCGAGTGAGTGCGGTATCCGAGGCGCACATGAATGAGATGCCTCGTCCAGGAAACAACATGAAGTCGCGGAGGTGGACCAGTCACTCCAGCCAGGTAGCCGGTTAATCGTTGGAGGCTAGTGACTCCATGATCTCGTTGATTCCATGCTCGGTGGACAGCCGTTTAGCAGGAATCCACATGTTGGTGCATTTCTGTGCATCCACCGGAGTCGGTAGAGGCGCAAGTGCAGCAAATCGAAGATCAGCGGGTGTAGAAGCGGCATCGTTCAACCTGACATAGCTTGTTTCGAAAAAAGCATCGTCTGGCATCCAACGTCGTTGGGGCGCTGAAGTGCGTTGCGGTCGGCGGTTAAAATGGTGGGCCGAAGGCGCGCAAGCTGAGGAGGGCGGCGGTGATCCTTGCGGCAAGCGTTGTTGGCTATCTCGCGTGTTAGCCGACATGGCCAGTGCTTTACGTTTAGGGTGGTAAGCGGATGCTACGTCTCTAGTGTCAATTGACACCTAAGCAACACCAGTCGAAAGGTACCTCAATACCCGGACACGGTGCAGTGCAGCCTACACTGTATGCCTGTTTCCACTCCGCGTAGATTCAAGCTTTGCGTTAGGGAACTCGTACTTGAGGCCATGCGGGTCAACATCGACTCGAACTAACTTACATGGAGTCGGATCAGCAGGCGCAATGAATGTTTCGCTATCCCTGTATAACACCCCGTATTGGGAGTGTTGCACCAGTTTCCATTCCGGTTCTTCCACCGCAACAGACCCAAGATGAACCGAGGGTCCGGCTTCTGTCGGAGACGTGAAGAGAGGAGCTCGGTGTATCCAGTGACGACGAGTCGAGCGGAATAGATCGTTTCGTCTTGGCATAGTAACCCACGAGCGGGATATCAGTGCTTGGGGTAGTGGTAGACGCATCAGGTGTGGAGGCGGATGCAGAGTCTGGTAGTGTTGGCGTAGACGGGGCAGTACCACTTCTGTTCGCGGTGACGACCGTCGGTGCACTGGTGATAGAGACATCCGATCCACGTCGGTGCTTGCGGAGAGATGGAGTTGTAACCCGATGAAACCGTGCCGTGTGCTGTTTCAGGAAGCATGGTTTCTCGTCCTGGTTATCCGGTTCAAAGTAAATTTCACGAACCGCGTCTTGATCAGACGTCTTAAGCACGGGTGGACACTCCGTTCGATTGAAGTATATCGTACGATCGCGTGAATTGATTTGACCATGGCCTTGCGTGAGCGTGATCATGACCGGTCTCTCACCGAGAGCCACAAAGTAGTCGTAGATAACCGGATCTGAGGCGCTTGGAGGTAGACGTCGCAGATCGACATAATAAAGCTTGTCGAACTTGGAGTACTTCTTGATCGTCGCAGATATCCCGCAGATGGTAAGCTGCAGATTACCCAACCGCGTGAGTGTGGTATCCGAGGCGCACATGAATGAGATGCCTCGTCCAGGAAACAACATGAAGTCGCGGAGGTGGACCAGTCACTCCAGCCAGGTAGCCGGTTAATCGTTGGAGGCTAGTGACTCCATGATCTCGTTGATTCCATGCTCGGTGGACAGCCGTTTAGCAGGAATCCACATGTTGGTGCATTTCTGTGCATCCACCGGAGTCGGTAGAGGCGCAAGTGCAGCAAATCGAAGATCAGCGGGTGTAGAAGCGGCATCGTTCAACCTGACATAGCTTGTTTCGAAAAAAGCATCGTCTGGCATCCAACGTCGTTGGGGCGCTGAAGTGCGTTGCGGTCGGCGGTTAAAATGGTGGGCCGAAGGCGCGCAAGCTGAGGAGGGCGGCGGTGATCCTTGCGGCAAGCGTTGTTGGCTATCTCGCGTGTTAGCCGACATGGCCAGTGCTTTACGTTTAGGGTGGTAAGCGGATGCTACGTCTCTAGTGTCAATTGACACCTAAGCAACACCAGTCGAAAGGTACCTCAATACCCGGACACGGTGCAGTGCAGCCTACACTGTATGCCTGTTTCCACTCCGCGTAGATTCATGCTTTGCGTTAGGGAACTCGTACTTGAGGCCATGCGGGTCAACATCGACTCGAACTAACTTACATGGAGTCGGATCAGCAGGCGCAATGAATGTTTCGCTATCCCTGTATAACACCCCGTATTGGGAGTGTTGCACCAGTTTCCATTCCGGTTCTTCCACCGCAACAGACCCAAGATGAACCGAGGGTCCGGCTTCTGTCGGAGACGTGAAGAGAGGAGCTCGGTGTATCCAGTGACGACGAGTCGAGCGGAATAGATCGTTTCGTCTTGGCATAGTAACCCACGAGCGGGATATCAGTGCTTGGGGTAGTGGTAGACGCATCAGGTGTGGAGGCGGATGCAGAGTCTGGTAGTGTTGGCGTAGACGGGGCAGTACCACTTCTGTTCGCGGTGACGACCGTCGGTGCACTGGTGATAGAGACATCCGATCCACGTCGGTGCTTGCGGAGAGATGGAGTTGTAACCCGATTAAACCGTGCCGTGTGCTGTTTCAGGAAGCATGGTTTCTCGTCCTGGTTATCCGGTTCAAAGTAAATTTCACGAACCGCGTCTTGATCAGACGTCTTAAGCACGGGTGGACACTCCGTTCGATTGAAGTATATCGTACGATCGCGTGAATTGATTTGACCATGGACTTGCGTGAGCGTGATCATGACCGGTCTCTCACCGAGAGCCACAAAGTAGTCGTAGATAACCGGATCTGAGGCGCTTGGAGGTAGACGTCGCAGATCGACATAATAAAGCTTGTCGAACTTGGAGTACTTCTTGATCGTCGCAGATATCCCGCAGATGGTAAGCTGCAGATTACCCAACCGAGTGAGTGCGGTATCCGAGGCGCACATGAATGAGATGCCTCGTCCAGGAAACAACATGAAGTCGCGGAGGTGGACCAGTCACTCCAGCCAGGTAGCCGGTTAATCGTTGGAGACTAGTGACTCCATGATCTCGTTGATTCCATGCTCGGTGGACAGCCGTTTAGCAGGAATCCACATGTTGGTGCATTTCTGTGCATCCACCGGAGTCGGTAGAGGCGCAAGTGCAGCAAATCGAAGATCAGCGGGTGTAGAAGCGGCATCGTTCAACCTGACATAGCTTGTTTCGAAAAAAGCATCGTCTGGCATCCAACGTCGTTGGGGCGCTGAAGTGCGTTGCGGTCGGCGGTTAAAATGGTGGGCCGAAGGCGCGCAAGCTGAGGAGGGCGGCGGTGATCCTTGCGGCAAGCGTTGTTGGCTATCTCGCGTGTTAGCCGACATGGCCAGTGCTTTACGTTTAGGGTGGTAAGCGGATGCTACGTCTCTAGTGTCAATTGACACCTAAGCAACACCAGTCGAAAGGTACCTCAATACCCGGACACGGTGCAGTGCAGCCTACACTGTATGCCTGTTTCCACTCCGCGTAGATTCATGCTTTGCGTTAGGGAACTCGTACTTGAGGCCATGCGGGTCAACATCGACTCGAACTAACTTACATGGAGTCGGATCAGCAGGCGCAATGAATGTTTCGCTATCCCTGTATAACACCCCGTATTGGGAGTGTTGCACCAGTTTCCATTCCGGTTCTTCCACCGCAACAGACCCAAGATGAACCGAGGGTCCGGCTTCTGTCGGAGACGTGAAGAGAGGAGCTCGGTGTATCCAGTGACGACGAGTCGAGCGGAATAGATCGTTTCGTCTTGGCATAGTAACCCACGAGCGGGATATCAGTGCTTGGGGTAGTGGTAGACGCATCAGGTGTGGAGGCGGATGCAGAGTCTGGTAGTGTTGGCGTAGACGGGGCAGTACCACTTCTGTTCGCGGTGACGACCGTCGGTGCACTGGTGATAGAGACATCCGATCCACGTCGGTGCTTGCGGAGAGATGGAGTTGTAACCCGATTAAACCGTGCCGTGTGCTGTTTCAGGAAGCATGGTTTCTCGTCCTGGTTATCCGGTTCAAAGTAAATTTCACGAACCGCGTCTTGATCAGACGTCTTAAGCACGGGTGGACACTCCGTTCGATTGAAGTATATCGTACGATCGCGTGAATTGATTTGACCATGGACTTGCGTGAGCGTGATCATGACCGGTCTCTCACCGAGAGCCACAAAGTAGTCGTAGATAACCGGATCTGAGGCGCTTGGAGGTAGACGTCGCAGATCGACATAATAAAGCTTGTCGAACTTGGAGTACTTCTTGATCGTCGCAGATATCCCGCAGATGGTAAGCTGCAGATTACCCAACCGAGTGAGTGCGGTATCCGAGGCGCACATGAATGAGATGCCTCGTCCAGGAAACAACATGAAGTCGCGGAGGTGGACCAGTCACTCCAGCCAGGTAGCCGGTTAATCGTTGGAGACTAGTGACTCCATGATCTCGTTGATTCCATGCTCGGTGGACAGCCGTTTAGCAGGAATCCACATGTTGGTGCATTTCTGTGCATCCACCGGAGTCGGTAGAGGCGCAAGTGCAGCAAATCGAAGATCAGCGGGTGTAGAAGCGGCATCGTTCAACCTGACATAGCTTGTTTCGAAAAAAGCATCGTCTGGCATCCAACGTCGTTGGGGCGCTGAAGTGCGTTGCGGTCGGCGGTTAAAATGGTGGGCCGAAGGCGCGCAAGCTGAGGAGGGCGGCGGTGATCCTTGCGGCAAGCGTTGTTGGCTATCTCGCGTGTTAGCCGACATGGCCAGTGCTTTACGTTTAGGGTGGTAAGCGGATGCTACGTCTCTAGTGTCAATTGACACCTAAGCAACACCAGTCGAAAGGTACCTCAATACCCGGACACGGTGCAGTGCAGCCTACACTGTATGCCTGTTTCCACTCCGCGTAGATTCAAGCTTTGCGTTAGGGAACTCGTACTTGAGGCCATGCGGGTCAACATCGACTCGAACTAACTTACATGGAGTCGGATCAGCAGGCGCAATGAATGTTTCGCTATCCCTGTATAACACCCCGTATTGGGAGTGTTGCACCAGTTTCCATTCCGGTTCTTCCACCGCAACAGACCCAAGATGAACCGAGGGTCCGGCTTCTGTCGGAGACGTGAAGAGAGGAGCTCGGTGTATCCAGTGACGACGAGTCGAGCGGAATAGATCGTTTCGTCTTGGCATAGTAACCCACGAGCGGGATATCAGTGCTTGGGGTAGTGGTAGACGCATCAGGTGTGGAGGCGGATGCAGAGTCTGGTAGTGTTGGCGTAGACGGGGCAGTACCACTTCTGTTCGCGGTGACGACCGTCGGTGCACTGGTGATAGAGACATCCGATCCACGTCGGTGCTTGCGGAGAGATGGAGTTGTAACCCGATTAAACCGTGCCGTGTGCTGTTTCAGGAAGCATGGTTTCTCGTCCTGGTTATCCGGTTCAAAGTAAATTTCACGAACCGCGTCTTGATCAGACGTCTTAAGCACGGGTGGACACTCCGTTCGATTGAAGTATATCGTACTATCGCGTGAATTGATTTGACCATGGACTTGCATGAGCGTGATCATGACCGGTCTCTCACCGAGAGCCACAAAGTAGTCGTAGATAACCGGATCTGAGGCGCTTGGAGGTAGACGTCGCAGATCGACATAATAAAGCTTGTCGAACTTGGAGTACTTCTTGATCGTCGCAGATATCCCGCAGATGGTAAGCTGCAGATTACCCAACCGAGTGAGTGCGGTATCCGAGGCGCACATGAATGAGATGCCTCGTCCAGGAAACAACATGAAGTCGCGGAGGTGGACCAGTCACTCCAGCCAGGTAGCCGGATAATCGTTGGAGGCTAGTGACTCCATGATCTCGTTGATTCCATGCTCGGTGGACAGCCGTTTAGCAGGAATCCACATGTTGGTGCATTTCTGTGCATCCACCGGAGTCGGTAGAGGCGCAAGTGCAGCAAATCGAAGATCAGCGGGTGTAGAAGCGGCATCGTTCAACCTGACATAGCTTGTTTCGAAAAAAGCATCGTCTGGCATCCAACGTCGTTGGGGCGCTGAAGTGCGTTGCGGTCGGCGGTTAAAATGGTGTGCCGAAGGCGCGCAAGCTGAGGAGGGCGGCGGTGATCCTTGCGGCAAGCGTTGTTGGCTATCTCGCGTGTTAGCCGACATGGCCAGTGCTTTACGTTTAGGGTGGTAAGCGGATGCTACGTCTCTAGTGTCAATTGACACCAGTCGAAAGGTACCTCAATACCCGGACACGGTACAGTGCAGCCTACACTGTATGCCTGTTTCCACTCCGCGTAGATTCAAGCTTTGCGTTAGGGAACTCGTACTTGAGGCCATGCGGGTCAACATCGACTCGAACTAACTTACATGGAGTCGGATCAGCAGGCGCAATGAATGTTTCGCTATCCCTGTATAACACCCCGTATTGGGAGTGTTGCACCAGTTTCCATTCCGGTTCTTCCACCGCAACAGACCCAAGATGAACCGAGGGTCCGGCTTCTGTCGGAGACGTGAAGAGAGGAGCTCGGTGTATCCAGTGACGACGAGTCGAGCGGAATAGATCGTTTCGTCTTGGCATAGTAACTCACGAGCGGGATATCAGTGCTTGGGGTAGTGGTAGACGCATCAGGTGTGGAGGCGGATGCAGAGTCTGGTAGTGTTGGCGTAGACGCTTCTGTTCGCGGTGACGACCGTCGGTGCACTGGTGATAGAGACATCCGATCCACGTCGGTGCTTGCGGAGAGATGGAGTTGTAACCCGATTAAACCGTGCCGTGTGCTGTTTCAGGAAGCATGGTTTCTCGTCCTGGTTATCCGGTTCAAAGTAAATTTCACGAACCGCGTCTTGATCAGACGTCTTAAGCACGGGTGGACACTCCGTTCGATTGAAGTATATCGTACTATCGCGTGAATTGATTTGACCATGGACTTGCATGAGCGTGATCATGACCGGTCTCTCACCGAGAGCCACAAAGTAGTCGTAGATAACCGGATCTGAGGCGCTTGGAGGTAGACGTCGCAGATCGACATAATAAAGCTTGTCGAACTTGGAGTACTTCTTGATCGTCGCAGATATCCCGCAGATGGTAAGCTGCAGATTACCCAACCGAGTGAGTGCGGTATCCGAGGCGCACATGAATGAGATGCCTCGTCCAGGAAACAACATGAAGTCGCGGAGGTGGACCAGTCACTCCAGCCAGGTAGCCGGATAATCGTTGGAGGCTAGTGACTCCATGATCTCGTTGATTCCATGCTCGGTGGACAGCCGTTTAGCAGGAATCCACATGTTGGTGCATTTCTGTGCATCCACCGGAGTCGGTAGAGGCGCAAGTGCAGCAAATCGAAGATCAGCGGGTGTAGAAGCGGCATCGTTCAACCTGACATAGCTTGTTTCGAAAAAGCATCGTCTGGCATCCAACGTCGTTGGGGCGCTGAAGTGCGTTGCGGTCGGCGGTTAAAATGGTGTGCCGAAGGCGCGCAAGCTGAGGAGGGCGGCGGTGATCCTTGCGGCAAGCGTTGTTGGCTATCTCGCGTGTTAGCCGACATGGCCAGTGCTTTACGTTTAGGGTGGTAAGCGGATGCTACGTCTCTAGTGTCAATTGACACCAGTCGAAAGGTACCTCAATACCCGGACACGGTACAGTGCAGCCTACACTGTATGCCTGTTTCCACTCCGCGTAGATTCAAGCTTTGCGTTAGGGAACTCGTACTTGAGGCCATGCGGGTCAACATCGACTCGAACTAACTTACATGGAGTCGGATCAGCAGGCGCAATGAATGTTTCGCTATCCCTGTATAACACCCCGTATTGGGAGTGTTGCACCAGTTTCCATTCCGGTTCTTCCACCGCAACAGACCCAAGATGAACCGAGGGTCCGGCTTCTGTCGGAGACGTGAAGAGAGGAGCTCGGTGTATCCAGTGACGACGAGTCGAGCGGAATAGATCGTTTCGTCTTGGCATAGTAACCCACGAGCGGGATATCAGTGCTTGGGGTAGTGGTAGACGCATCAGGTGTGGAGGCGGATGCAGAGTCTGGTAGTGTTGGCGTAGACGGGGCAGTACCACTTCTGTTCGCGGTGACGACCGTCGGTGCACTGGTGATAGAGACATCCGATCCACGTCGGTGCTTGCGGAGAGATGGAGTTGTAACCCGATTAAACCGTGCCGTGTGCTGTTTCAGGAAGCATGGTTTCTCGTCCTGGTTATCCGGTTCAAAGTAAATTTCACGAACCGCGTCTTGATCAGACGTCTTAAGCACGGGTGGACACTCCGTTCGATTGAAGTATATCGTACTATCGCGTGAATTGATTTGACCATGGACTTGCATGAGCGTGATCATGACCGGTCTCTCACCGAGAGCCACAAAGTAGTCGTAGATAACCGGATCTGAGGCGCTTGGAGGTAGACGTCGCAGATCGACATAATAAAGCTTGTCGAACTTGGAGTACTTCTTGATCGTCGCAGATATCCCGCAGATGGTAAGCTGCAGATTACCCAACCGAGTGAGTGCGGTATCCGAGGCGCACATGAATGAGATGCCTCGTCCAGGAAACAACATGAAGTCGCGGAGGTGGACCAGTCACTCCAGCCAGGTAGCCGGTTAATCGTTGGAGGCTAGTGACTCCATGATCTCGTTGATTCCATGCTCGGTGGACAGCCGTTTAGCAGGAATCCACATGTTGGTGCATTTCTGTGCATCCACCGGAGTCGGTAGAGGCGCAAGTGCAGCAAATCGAAGATCAGCGGGTGTAGAAGCGGCATCGTTCAACCTGACATAGCTTGTTTCGAAAAAAGCATCGTCTGGCATCCAACGTCGTTGGGGCGCTGAAGTGCGTTGCGGTCGGCGGTTAAAATGGTGTGCCGAAGGCGCGCAAGCTGAGGAGGGCGGCGGTGATCCTTGCGGCAAGCGTTGTTGGCTATCTCGCGTGTTAGCCGACATGGCCAGTGCTTTACGTTTAGGGTGGTAAGCGGATGCTACGTCTCTAGTGTCAATTGACACCTAAGCAACACCAGTCGAAAGGTACCTCAATACCCGGACACGGTGCAGTGCAGCCTACACTGTATGCCTGTTTCCACTCCGCGTAGATTCAAGCTTTGCGTTAGGGAACTCGTACTTGAGGCCATGCGGGTCAACATCGACTCGAACTAACTTACGTGGAGTCGGATCAGCAGGCGCAATGAATGTTTCGCTATCCCTGTATAACACCCCGTATTGGGAGTGTTGCACCAGTTTCCATTCCGGTTCTTCCACCGCAACAGACCCAAGATGAACCGAGGGTCCGGCTTCTGTCGGAGACGTGAAGAGAGGAGCTCGGTGTATCCAGTGACGACGAGTCGAGCGGAATAGATCGTTTCGTCTTGGCATAGTAACCCACGAGCGGGATATCAGTGCTTGGGGTAGTGGTAGACGCATCAGGTGTGGAGGCGGATGCAGAGTCTGGTAGTGTTGGCGTAGACGGGGCAGTACCACTTCTGTTCGCGGTGACGACCGTCGGTGCACTGGTGATAGAGACATCCGATCCACGTCGGTGCTTGCGGAGAGATGGAGTTGTAACCCGATGAAACCGTGCCGTGTGCTGTTTCAGGAAGCATGGTTTCTCGTCCTGGTTATCCGGTTCAAAGTAAATTTCACGAACCGCGTCTTGATCAGACGTCTTAAGCACGGGTGGACACTCCGTTCGATTGAAGTATATCGTACTATCGCGTGAATTGATTTGACCATGGACTTGCATGAGCGTGATCATGACCGGTCTCTCACCGAGAGCCACAAAGTAGTCGTAGATAACCGGATCTGAGGCGCTTGGAGGTAGACGTCGCAGATCGACATAATAAAGCTTGTCGAACTTGGAGTACTTCTTGATCGTCGCAGATATCCCGCAGATGGTAAGCTGCAGATTACCCAACCGAGTGAGTGCGGTATCCGAGGCGCACATGAATGAGATGCCTCGTCCAGGAAACAACATGAAGTCGCGGAGGTGGACCAGTCACTCCAGCCAGGTAGCCGAATAATCGTTGGAGGCTAGTGACTCCATGATCTCGTTGATTCCATGCTCGGTGGACAGCCGTTTAGCAGGAATCCACATGTTGGTGCATTTCTGTGCATCCACCGGAGTCGGTAGAGGCGCAAGTGCAGCAAATCGAAGATCAGCGGGTGTAGAAGCGGCATCGTTCAACCTGACATAGCTTGTTTCGAAAAAGCATCGTCTGGCATCCAACGTCGTTGGGGCGCTGAAGTGCGTTGCGGTCGGCGGTTAAAATGGTGTGCCGAAGGCGCGCAAGCTGAGGAGGGCGGCGGTGATCCTTGCGGCAAGCGTTGTTGGCTATCTCGCGTGTTAGCCGACATGGCCAGTGCTTTACGTTTAGGGTGGTAAGCGGATGCTACGTCTCTGGTGTCAATTGACACCTAAGCAACACCAGTCGAAAGGTACCTCAATACCCGGACACGGTGCAGTGCAGCCTACACTGTATGCCTGTTTCCACTCCGCGTAGATTCATGCTTTGCGTTAGGGAACTCGTACTTGAGGCCATGCGGGTCAACATCGACTCGAACTAACTTACGTGGAGTCGGATCAGCAGGCGCAATGAATGTTTCGCTATCCCTGTATAACACCCCGTATTGGGAGTGTTGCACCAGTTTCCATTCCGGTTCTTCCACCGCAACAGACCCCAAGATGAACCGAGGGTCCGGCTTCTGTCGGAGACGTGAAGAGAGGAGCTCGGTGTATCCAGTGACGACGAGTCGAGCGGAATAGATCGTTTCGTCTTGGCATAGTAACTCACGAGCGGGATATCAGTGCTTGGGGTAGTGGTAGACGCATCAGGTGTGGAGGCGGATGCAGAGTCTGGTAGTGTTGGCGTAGACGGGGCAGTACCACTTCTGTTCGCGGTGACGACCGTCGGTGCACTGGTGATAGAGACATCCGATCCACGTCGGTGCTTGCGGAGAGATGGAGTTGTAACCCGATTAAACCGTGCCGTGTGCTGTTTCAGGAAGCATGGTTTCTCGTCCTGGTTATCCGGTTCAAAGTAAATTTCACGAACCGCGTCTTGATCAGACGTCTTAAGCACGGGTGGACACTCCGTTCGATTGAAGTATATCGTACGATCGCGTGAATTGATTTGACCATGGACTTGCGTGAGCGTGATCATGACCGGTCTCTCACCGAGAGCCACAAAGTAGTCGTAGATAACCGGATCTGAGGCGCTTAGTGGGAGACGTCGCAGATCGACATAATAAAGCTTGTCGAACTTGGAGTACTTCTTGATCGTCGCAGATATCCCGCAGATGGTAAGCTGCAGATTACCCAACCTAGTGAGTGCGGTATCCGAGGCGCACATGAATGAGATGCCTCGTCCAGGAAACAACATGAAGTCGCGGAGGTGGACCAGTCACTCCAGCCAGGTAGCCGGTTAATTGTTGGATGCTAGTGGCTCCATGATCTTGTTGATTCCATGCTCGGTGGACAGCCGTTTAGCAGGAATCCACATGTTGGTGCATTTCTGTGCATCCACCGGAGTCGGTAGAGGCGCAAGTGTAGCAAATCGAAGATCAGCGGGTGTAGAAGCGGCATCGTTCAACCGGACATAGCTTGTTTCGAAAAAAGCATCGTCTGGCATCCAACGTCGTTGGGGCGCTGAAGTGCGTTGCGGTCGGCGGTTAAAATGGTGTGCCGAAGGCGCGCGAGCTGAGGAGGGCGGCGGTGATCCTTGCGGCAAGCGTTGTTGGCTATCTCGCGTGTTAGCCGACATGGCCAGTGCTTTACGTTTAAGGTGGTAAGCGGATGCTACATCTCTAGTGTCAATTGACACCTAAGCAACACCAGTCGAAAGGTACCTCAATACCCGGACACGGTACAGTGCAGCCTACACTGTATGCCTGTTTCCACTCCGCGTAGATTCAAGCTTTGCGTTAGGGAACTCGTACTTGAGGCCATGCGGGTCAACATCGACTCGAACTAACTTACATGGAGTCGGATCAGCAGGCGCAATGAATGTTTCGCTATCCCTGTATAACACCCCGTATTGGGAGTGTTGCACCAGTTTCCATTCCGGTTCTTCCACCGCAACAGACCCAAGATGAACCGAGGGTCCGGCTTCTGTCGGAGACGTGAAGAGAGGAGCTCGGTGTATCCAGTGACGACGAGTCGAGCGGAATAGATCGTTTCGTCTTGGCATAGTAACCCACGAGCGGGATATCAGTGCTTGGGGTAGTGGTAGACGCATCAGGTGTGGAGGCGGATGCAGAGTCTGGTAGTGTTGGCGTAGACGGGGCAGTACCACTTCTGTTCGCGGTGACGACCGTCGGTGCACTGGTGATAGAGACATCCGATCCACGTCGGTGCTTGCGGAGAGATGGAGTTGTAACCCGATGAAACCGTGCCGTGTGCTGTTTCAGGAAGCATGGTTTCTCGTCCTGGTTATCCGGTTCAAAGTAAATTTCACGAACCGCGTCTTGATCAGACGTCTTAAGCACGGGTGGACACTCCGTTCGATTGAAGTATATCGTACTATCGCGTGAATTGATTTGACCATGGACTTGCATGAGCGTGATCATGACCGGTCTCTCACCGAGAGCCACAAAGTAGTCGTAGATAACCGGATCTGAGGCGCTTGGAGGTAGACGTCGCAGATCGACATAATAAAGCTTGTCGAACTTGGAGTACTTCTTGATCGTCGCAGATATCCCGCAGATGGTAAGCTGCAGATTACCCAACCGAGTGAGTGCGGTATCCGAGGCGCAATGAATGAGATGCCTCGTCCAGGAAACAACATGAAGTCGCGGAGGTGGACCAGTCACTCCAGCCAGGTAGCCGGATAATCGTTGGAGGCTAGTGACTCCATGATCTCGTTGATTCCATGCTCGGTGGACAGCCGTTTAGCAGGAATCCACATGTTGGTGCATTTCTGTGCATCCACCGGAGTCGGTAGAGGCGCAAGTGTAGCAAATCGAAGATCAGCGGGTGTAGAAGCGGCATCGTTCAACCTGACATAGCTTGTTTCGAAAAAAGCATCGTCTGGCATCCAACGTCGTTGGGGCGCTGAAGTGCGTTGCGGTCGGCGGTTAAAATGGTGTGCCGAAGGCGCGCAAGCTGAGGAGGGCGGCGGTGATCCTTGCGGCAAGCGTTGTTGGCTATCTCGCGTGTTAGCCGACATGGCCAGTGCTTTACGTTTAGGGTGGTAAGCGGATGCTACGTCTCTAGTGTCAATTGACACCAGTCGAAAGGTACCTCAATACCCGGACACGGTACAGTGCAGCCTACACTGTATGCCTGTTTCCACTCCGCGTAGATTCAAGCTTTGCGTTAGGGAACTCGTACTTGAGGCCATGCGGGTCAACATCGACTCGAACTAACTTACATGGAGTCGGATCAGCAGGCGCAATGAATGTTTCGCTATCCCGGGAGTGTTGCACCAGTTTCCATTCCGGTTCTTCCACCGCAACAGACCCAAGATGAACCGAGGGTCCGGCTTCTGTCGGAGACGTGAAGAGAGGAGCTCGGTGTATCCAGTGACGACGAGTCGAGCGGAATAGATCGTTTCGTCTTGGCATAGTAACCCACGAGCGGGATATCAGTGCTTGGGGTAGTGGTAGACGCATCAGGTGTGGAGGCGGATGCAGAGTCTGGTAGTGTTGGCGTAGACGGGGCAGTACCACTTCTGTTCGCGGTGACGACCGTCGGTGCACTGGTGATAGAGACATCCGATCCACGTCGGTGCTTGCGGAGAGATGGAGTTGTAACCCGATGAAACCGTGCCGTGTGCTGTTTCAGGAAGCATGGTTTCTCGTCCTGGTTATCCGGTTCAAAGTAAATTTCACGAACCGCGTCTTGATCAGACGTCTTAAGCACGGGTGGACACTCCGTTCGATTGAAGTATATCGTACGATCGCGTGAATTGATTTGACCATGGACTTGCGTGAGCGTGATCATGACCGGTCTCTCACCGAGAGCCACAAAGTAGTCGTAGATAACCGGATCTGAGGCGCTTAGTGGGAGACGTCGCAGATCGACATAATAAAGCTTGTCGAACTTGGAGTACTTCTTGATCGTCGCAGATATCCCGCAGATGGTAAGCTGCAGATTACCCAACCGAGTGAGTGCGGTATCCGAGGCGCACATGAATGAGATGCCTCGTCCAGGAAACAACATGAAGTCGCGGAGGTGGACCAGTCACTCCAGCCAGGTAGCCGGTTAATTGTTGGATGCTAGTGGCTCCATGATCTTGTTGATTCCATGCTCGGTGGACAGCCGTTTAGCAGGAATCCACATGGTGGTGCATTTCTGTGCATCCACCGGAGTCGGTAGAGGCGCAAGCAGCAAATCGAAGATCAGCGGGTGTAGAAGCGGCATCGTTCAACCTGACATAGCTTGTTTCGAAAAAAGCATCGTCTGGCATCCAACGTCGTTGGGGCGCTGAAGTGCGTTGCGGTCGGCGGTTAAAATGGTGTGCCGAAGGCGCGCAAGCTGAGGAGGGCGGCGGTGATCCTTGCGGCAAGCGTTGTTGGCTATCTCGCGTGTTAGCCGACATGGCCAGTGCTTTACGTTTAGGGTGGTAAGCGGATGCTACGTCTCTAGTGTCAATTGACACCTAAGCAACACCAGTCGAAAGGTACCTCAATACCCGGACACGGTGCAGTGCAGCCTACACTGTATGCCTGTTTCCACTCCGCGTAGATTCAAGCTTTGCGTTAGGGAACTCGTACTTGAGGCCATGCGGGTCAACATCGACTCGAACTAACTTACATGGAGTCGGATCAGCAGGCGCAATGAATGTTTCGCTATCCCTGTATAACACCCCGTATTGGGAGTGTTGCACCAGTTTCCATTCCGGTTCTTCCACCGCAACAGACCCAAGATGAACCGAGGGTCCGGCTTCTGTCGGAGACGTGAAGAGAGGAGCTCGGTGTATCCAGTGACGACGAGTCGAGCGGAATAGATCGTTTCGTCTTGGCATAGTAACCCACGAGCGGGATATTAGTGCTTGGGGTAGTGGTAGACGCATCAGGCGTGCAGGCGGATGCAGAGCCTGGTAGTGTTGACGTAGACGGGGCAGTACCACTTCTGTTCGCGGTGACGACCGTCGGTGCACTGGTGATAGAGACATCCGATCCACGTCGGTGCTTGCGGAGAGATGGAGTTGTAACCCGATGAAACCGTGCCGTGTGCTGTTTCAGGAAGCATGGTTTCTCGTCCTGGTTATCCGGTTCAAAGTAAATTTCACGTATTGCGTCTTGATCAGACGTCTTAAGCACGGGTGGGCACTCCGTTCGATTGAAGTATATCGTACGATCGCGTGAAGTGATTTGACCATGGCCTTGCGTGAGCGTGATCATGACCGGTCTCTCACCGAGAGCCACAAAGTAGTCGTAGATAACCGGATCTGAGGCGCTTGGAGGTAGACGTCGCAGATCGACATAATAAAGCTTGTCGAACTTGGAGTACTTCTTGATCGTCGCAGATATCCCGCAGATGGTAAGCTGCAGTTTACCCAACCGCGTGAGTGTGGTATCCGAGGCGCACATGAATGAGATGCCTCGTCCAGGAAACAACATGAAGTCGCGGAGGTGGACCAGTCACTCCAGCCAGGTAGCCGGTTAATCGTTGGAGGCTAGTGACTCCATGATCTCGTTGATTCCATGCTCGGTGGACAGCCGTTTAGCAGGAATCCACATGTTGGTGCATTTCTGTGCATCCGCCGGAGTCGGTAGAGGCGCAAGTGCAGCAAATCGAAGATCAGCGGGTGTAGAAGCGGCATCGTTCAACCTGACATAGCTTGTTTCGAAAAAAGCATCGTCTGGCATCCAACGTCGTTGGGGCGCTGAAGTGCGTTGCGGTCGGCGGTTAAAATGGTGTGCCGAAGGCGCGCAAGCTGAGGAGGGCGGCGGTGATCCTTGCGGCAAGCGTTGTTGGCTATCTCGCGTGTTAGCCGACATGGCCAGTGCTTTACGTTTAGGGTGGTAAGCGGATGCTACGTCTCTAGTGTCAATTGACACCTAAGCAACACCAGTCGAAAGGTACCTCAATACCCGGACACGGTGCAGTGCAGCCTACACTGTATGCCTGTTTCCACTCCGCGTAGATTCAAGCTTTGCGTTAGGGAACTCGTACTTGAGGCCATGCGGGTCAACATCGACTCGAACTAACTTACATGGAGTCGGATCAGCAGGCGCAATGAATGTTTCGCTATCCCTGTATAACACCCCGTATTGGGAGTGTTGCACCAGTTTCCATTCCGGTTCTTCCACCGCAACAGACCCAAGATGAACCGAGGGTCCGGCTTCTGTCGGAGACGTGAAGAGAGGAGCTCGGTGTATCCAGTGACGACGAGTCGAGCGGAATAGATCGTTTCGTCTTGGCATAGTAACCCACGAGCGGGATATCAGTGCTTGGGGTAGTGGTAGACGCATCAGGCGTGCAGGCGGATGCAGAGCCTGGTAGTGTTGGCGTAGACGGGGCAGTACCACTTCTGTTCGCGGTGACGACCGTCGGTGCACTGGTGATAGAGACATCCGATCCACGTCGGTGCTTGCGGAGAGATGGAGTTGTAACCCGATTAAACCGTGCCGTGTGCTGTTTCAGGAAGCATGGTTTCTCGTCCTGGTTATCCGGTTCAAAGTAAATTTCACGTATTGCGTCTTGATCAGACGTCTTAAGCACGGGTGGACACTCCGTTCGATTGAAGTATATCGTACTATCGCGTGAATTGATTTGACCATGGACTTGCATGAGCGTGATCATGACCGGTCTCTCACCGAGAGCCACAAAGTAGTCGTAGATAACCGGATCTGAGGCGCTTGGAGGTAGACGTCGCAGATCGACATAATAAAGCTTGTCGAACTTGGAGTACTTCTTGATCGTCGCAGATATCCCGCAGATGGTAAGCTGCAGATTACCCAACCGAGTGAGTGCGGTATCCGAGGCGCACATGAATGAGATGCCTCGTCCAGGAAACAACATGAAGTCGCGGAGGTGGACCAGTCACTCCAGCCAGGTAGCCGGATAATCGTTGGAGGCTAGTGACTCCATGATCTCGTTGATTCCATGCTCGGTGGACAGCCGTTTAGCAGGAATCCACATGTTGGTGCATTTCTGTGCATCCACCGGAGTCGGTAGAGGCGCAAGCAGCAAATCGAAGATCAGCGGGTGTAGAAGCGGCATCGTTCAACCTGACATAGCTTGTTTCGAAAAAAGCATCGTCTGGCATCCAACGTCGTTGGGGCGCTGAAGTGCGTTGCGGTCGGCGGTTAAAATGGTGGGCCGAAGGCGCGCAAGCTGAGGAGGGCGGCGGTGATCCTTGCGGCAAGCGTTGTTGGCTATCTCGCGTGTTAGCCGACATGGCCAGTGCTTTACGTTTAGGGTGGTAAGCGGATGCTACGTCTCTAGTGTCAATTGACACCTAAGCAACACCAGTCGAAAGGTACCTCAATACCCGGACACGGTGCAGTGCAGCCTACACTGTATGCCTGTTTCCACTCCGCGTAGATTCAAGCTTTGCGTTAGGGAACTCGTACTTGAGGCCATGCGGGTCAACATCGACTCGAACTAACTTACATGGAGTCGGATCAGCAGGCGCAATGAATGTTTCGCTATCCCTGTATAACACCCCGTATTGGGAGTGTTGCACCAGTTTCCATTCCGGTTCTTCCACCGCAACAGACCCAAGATGAACCGAGGGTCCGGCTTCTGTCGGAGACGTGAAGAGAGGAGCTCGGTGTATCCAGTGACGACGAGTCGAGCGGAATAGATCGTTTCGTCTTGGCATAGTAACCCACGAGCGGGATATCAGTGCTTGGGGTAGTGGTAGACGCATCAGGCGTGCAGGCGGATGCAGAGCCTGGTAGTGTTGGCGTAGACGGGGCAGTACCACTTCTGTTCGCGGTGACGACCGTCGGTGCACTGGTGATAGAGACATCCGATCCACGTCGGTGCTTGCGGAGAGATGGAGTTGTAACCCGATGAAACCGTGCCGTGTGCTGTTTCAGGAAGCATGGTTTCTCGTCCTGGTTATCCGGTTCAAAGTAAATTTCACGAACCGCGTCTTGATCAGACGTCTTAAGCACGGGTGGGCACTCCGTTCGATTGAAGTATATCGTACGATCGCGTGAATTGATTTGACCATGGACTTGCATGAGCGTGATCATGACCGGTCTCTCACCGAGAGCCACAAAGTAGTCGTAGATAACCGGATCTGAGGCGCTTGGAGGTAGACGTCGCAGATCGACATAATAAAGCTTGTCGAACTTGGAGTACTTCTTGATCGTCGCAGATATCCCGCAGATGGTAAGCTGCAGATTACCCAACCGAGTGAGTGCGGTATCCGAGGCGCACATGAATGAGATGCCTCGTCCAGGAAACAACATGAAGTCGCGGAGGTGGACCAGTCACTCCAGCCAGGTAGCCGGATAATCGTTGGAGGCTAGTGACTCCATGATCTCGTTGATTCCATGCTCGGTGGACAGCCGTTTAGCAGGAATCCACATGTTGGTGCATTTCTGTGCATCCACCGGAGTCGGTAGAGGCGCAAGTGCAGCAAATCGAAGATCAGCGGGTGTAGAAGCGGCATCGTTCAACCTGACATAGCTTGTTTCGAAAAAGCATCGTCTGGCATCCAACGTCGTTGGGGCGCTGAAGTGCGTTGCGGTCGGCGGTTAAAATGGTGTGCCGAAGGCGCGCAAGCTGAGGAGGGCGGCGGTGATCCTTGCGGCAAGCGTTGTTGGCTATCTCGCGTGTTAGCCGACATGGCCAGTGCTTTACGTTTAGGGTGGTAAGCGGATGCTACGTCTCTAGTGTCAATTGACACCTAAGCAACACCAGTCGAAAGGTACCTCAATACCCGGACACGGTGCAGTGCAGCCTACACTGTATGCCTGTTTCCACTCCGCGTAGATTCAAGCTTTGCGTTAGGGAACTCGTACTTGAGGCCATGCGGGTCAACATCGACTCGAACTAACTTACATGGAGTCGGATCAGCAGGCGCAATGAATGTTTCGCTATCCCTGTATAACACCCCGTATTGGGAGTGTTGCACCAGTTTCCATTCCGGTTCTTCCACCGCAACAGACCCAAGATGAACCGAGGGTCCGGCTTCTGTCGGAGACGTGAAGAGAGGAGCTCGGTGTATCCAGTGACGACGAGTCGAGCGGAATAGATCGTTTCGTCTTGGCATAGTAACCCACGAGCGGGATATCAGTGCTTGGGGTAGTGGTAGACGCATCAGGCGTGCAGGCGGATGCAGAGCCTGGTAGTGTTGGCGTAGACGGGGCAGTACCACTTCTGTTCGCGGTGACGACCGTCGGTGCACTGGTGATAGAGACATCCGATCCACGTCGGTGCTTGCGGAGAGATGGAGTTGTAACCCGATGAAACCGTGCCGTGTGCTGTTTCAGGAAGCATGGTTTCTCGTCCTGGTTATCCGGTTCAAAGTAAATTTCACGAACCGCGTCTTGATCAGACGTCTTAAGCACGGGTGGGCACTCCGTTCGATTGAAGTATATCGTACGATCGCGTGAATTGATTTGACCATGGACTTGCATGAGCGTGATCATGACCGGTCTCTCACCGAGAGCCACAAAGTAGTCGTAGATAACCGGATCTGAGGCGCTTGGAGGTAGACGTCGCAGATCGACATAATAAAGCTTGTCGAACTTGGAGTACTTCTTGATCGTCGCAGATATCCCGCAGATGGTAAGCTGCAGATTACCCAACCGAGTGAGTGCGGTATCCGAGGCGCACATGAATGAGATGCCTCGTCCAGGAAACAACATGAAGTCGCGGAGGTGGACCAGTCACTCCAGCCAGGTAGCCGGTTAATCGTTGGAGGCTAGTGACTCCATGATCTCGTTGATTCCATGCTCGGTGGACAGCCGTTTAGCAGGAATCCACATGTTGGTGCATTTCTGTGCATCCACCGGAGTCGGTAGAGGCGCAAGTGCAGCAAATCGAAGATCAGCGGGTGTAGAAGCGGCATCGTTCAACCTGACATAGCTTGTTTCGAAAAAAGCATCGTCTGGCATCCAACGTCGTTGGGGCGCTGAAGTGCGTTGCGGTCGGCGGTTAAAATGGTGTGCCGAAGGCGCGCAAGCTGAGGAGGGCGGCGGTGATCCTTGCGGCAAGCGTTGTTGGCTATCTCGCGTGTTAGCCGACATGGCCAGTGCTTTACGTTTAGGGTGGTAAGCGGATGCTACGTCTCTAGTGTCAATTGACACCTAAGCAACACCAGTCGAAAGGTACCTCAATACCCGGACACGGTGCAGTGCAGCCTACACTGTATGCCTGTTTCCACTCCGCGTAGATTCAAGCTTTGCGTTAGGGAACTCGTACTTGAGGCCATGCGGGTCAACATCGACTCGAACTAACTTACATGGAGTCGGATCAGCAGGCGCAATGAATGTTTCGCTATCCCTGTATAACACCCCGTATTGGGAGTGTTGCACCAGTTTCCATTCCGGTTCTTCCACCGCAACAGACCCAAGATGAACCGAGGGTCCGGCTTCTGTCGGAGACGTGAAGAGAGGAGCTCGGTGTATCCAGTGACGACGAGTCGAGCGGAATAGATCGTTTCGTCTTGGCATAGTAACCCACGAGCGGGATATCAGTGCTTGGGGTAGTGGTAGACGCATCAGGCGTGCAGGCGGATGCAGAGCCTGGTAGTGTTGGCGTAGACGGGGCAGTACCACTTCTGTTCGCGGTGACGACCGTCGGTGCACTGGTGATAGAGACATCCGATCCACGTCGGTGCTTGCGGAGAGATGGAGTTGTAACCCGATGAAACCGTGCCGTGTGCTGTTTCAGGAAGCATGGTTTCTCGTCCTGGTTATCCGGTTCAAAGTAAATTTCACGAACCGCGTCTTGATCAGACGTCTTAAGCACGGGTGGACACTCCGTTCGATTGAAGTATATCGTACTATCGCGTGAATTGATTTGACCATGGACTTGCGTGAGCGTGATCATGACCGGTCTCTCACCGAGAGCCACAAAGTAGTCGTAGATAACCGGATCTGAGGCGCTTGGAGGTAGACGTCGCAGATCGACATAATAAAGCTTGTCGAACTTGGAGTACTTCTTGATCGTCGCAGATATCCCGCAGATGGTAAGCTGCAGATTACCCAACCGAGTGAGTGCGGTATCCGAGGCGCACATGAATGAGATGCCTCGTCCAGGAAACAACATGAAGTCGCGGAGGTGGACCAGTCACTCCAGCCAGGTAGCCGGTTAATCGTTGGAGGCTAGTGACTCCATGATCTCGTTGATTCCATGCTCGGTGGACAGCCGTTTAGCAGGAATCCACATGTTGGTGCATTTCTGTGCATCCACCGGAGTCGGTAGAGGCGCAAGTGCAGCAAATCGAAGATCAGCGGGTGTAGAAGCGGCATCGTTCAACCTGACATAGCTTGTTTCGAAAAAAGCATCGTCTGGCATCCAACGTCGTTGGGGCGCTGAAGTGCGTTGCGGTCGGCGGTTAAAATGGTGTGCCGAAGGCGCGCAAGCTGAGGAGGGCGGCGGTGATCCTTGCGGCAAGCGTTGTTGGCTATCTCGCGTGTTAGCCGACATGGCCAGTGCTTTACGTTTAGGGTGGTAAGCGGATGCTACGTCTCTAGTGTCAATTGACACCTAAGCAACACCAGTCGAAAGGTACCTCAATACCCGGACACGGTGCAGTGCAGCCTACACTGTATGCCTGTTTCCACTCCGCGTAGATTCAAGCTTTGCGTTAGGGAACTCGTACTTGAGGCCATGCGGGTCAACATCGACTCGAACTAACTTACATGGAGTCGGATCAGCAGGCGCAATGAATGTTTCGCTATCCCTGTATAACACCCCGTATTGGGAGTGTTGCACCAGTTTCCATTCCGGTTCTTCCACCGCAACAGACCCAAGATGAACCGAGGGTCCGGCTTCTGTCGGAGACGTGAAGAGAGGAGCTCGGTGTATCCAGTGACGACGAGTCGAGCGGAATAGATCGTTTCGTCTTGGCATAGTAACCCACGAGCGGGATATCAGTGCTTGGGGTAGTGGTAGACGCATCAGGCGTGCAGGCGGATGCAGAGCCTGGTAGTGTTGGCGTAGACGGGGCAGTACCACTTCTGTTCGCGGTGACGACCGTCGGTGCACTGGTGATAGAGACATCCGATCCACGTCGGTGCTTGCGGAGAGATGGAGTTGTAACCCGATGAAACCGTGCCGTGTGCTGTTTCAGGAAGCATGGTTTCTCGTCCTGGTTATCCGGTTCAAAGTAAATTTCACGAACCGCGTCTTGATCAGACGTCTTAAGCACGGGTGGGCACTCCGTTCGATTGAAGTATATCGTACGATCGCGTGAATTGATTTGACCATGGCCTTGCGTGAGCGTGATCATGACCGGTCTCTCACCGAGAGCCACAAAGTAGTCGTAGATAACCGGATCTGAGGCGCTTGGAGGTAGACGTCGCAGATCGACATAATAAAGCTTGTCGAACTTGGAGTACTTCTTGATCGTCGCAGATATCCCGCAGATGGTAAGCTGCAGATTACCCAACCGCGTGAGTGCGGTATCCGAGGCGCACATGAATGAGATGCCTCGTCCAGGAAACAACATGAAGTCGCGGAGGTGGACCAGTCACTCCAGCCAGGTAGCCGGTTAATCGTTGGAGGCTAGTGACTCCATGATCTCGTTGATTCCATGCTCGGTGGACAGCCGTTTAGCAGGAATCCACATGTTGGTGCATTTCTGTGCATCCACCGGAGTCGGTAGAGGCGCAAGTGCAGCAAATCGAAGATCAGCGGGTGTAGAAGCGGCATCGTTCAACCTGACATAGCTTGTTTCGAAAAAGCATCGTCTGGCATCCAACGTCGTTGGGGCGCTGAAGTGCGTTGCGGTCGGCGGTTAAAATGGTGTGCCGAAGGCGCGCAAGCTGAGGAGGGCGGCGGTGATCCTTGCGGCAAGCGTTGTTGGCTATCTCGCGTGTTAGCCGACATGGCCAGTGCTTTACGTTTAGGGTGGTAAGCGGATGCTACGTCTCTAGTGTCAATTGACACCTAAGCAACACCAGTCGAAAGGTACCTCAATACCCGGACACGGTGCAGTGCAGCCTACACTGTATGCCTGTTTCCACTCCGCGTAGATTCAAGCTTTGCGTTAGGGAACTCGTACTTGAGGCCATGCGGGTCAACATCGACTCGAACTAACTTACATGGAGTCGGATCAGCAGGCGCAATGAATGTTTCGCTATCCCTGTATAACACCCCGTATTGGGAGTGTTGCACCAGTTTCCATTCCGGTTCTTCCACCGCAACAGACCCAAGATGAACCGAGGGTCCGGCTTCTGTCGGAGACGTGAAGAGAGGAGCTCGGTGTATCCAGTGACGACGAGTCGAGCGGAATAGATCGTTTCGTCTTGGCATAGTAACCCACGAGCGGGATATCAGTGCTTGGGGTAGTGGTAGACGCATCAGGCGTGCAGGCGGATGCAGAGCCTGGTAGTGTTGGCGTAGACGGGGCAGTACCACTTCTGTTCGCGGTGACGACCGTCGGTGCACTGGTGATAGAGACATCCGATCCACGTCGGTGCTTGCGGAGAGATGGAGTTGTAACCCGATGAAACCGTGCCGTGTGCTGTTTCAGGAAGCATGGTTTCTCGTCCTGGTTATCCGGTTCAAAGTAAATTTCACGAACCGCGTCTTGATCAGACGTCTTAAGCACGGGTGGGCACTCCGTTCGATTGAAGTATATCGTACGATCGCGTGAATTGATTTGACCATGGACTTGCGTGAGCGTGATCATGACCGGTCTCTCACCGAGAGCCACAAAGTAGTCGTAGATAACCGGATCTGAGGCGCTTGGAGGTAGACGTCGCAGATCGACATAATAAAGCTTGTCGAACTTGGAGTACTTCTTGATCGTCGCAGATATCCCGCAGATGGTAAGCTGCAGATTACCCAACCGAGTGAGTGCGGTATCCGAGGCGCAATGAATGAGATGCCTCGTCCAGGAAACAACATGAAGTCGCGGAGGTGGACCAGTCACTCCAGCCAGGTAGCCGGTTAATCGTTGGAGGCTAGTGACTCCATGATCTCGTTGATTCCATGCTCGGTGGACAGCCGTTTAGCAGGAATCCACATGTTGGTGCATTTCTGTGCATCCACCGGAGTCGGTAGAGGCGCAAGTGCAGCAAATCGAAGATCAGCGGGTGTAGAAGCGGCATCGTTCAACCTGACATAGCTTGTTTCGAAAAAGCATCGTCTGGCATCCAACGTCGTTGGGGCGCTGAAGTGCGTTGCGGTCGGCGGTTAAAATGGTGTGCCGAAGGCGCGCAAGCTGAGGAGGGCGGCGGTGATCCTTGCGGCAAGCGTTGTTGGCTATCTCGCGTGTTAGCCGACATGGCCAGTGCTTTACGTTTAGGGTGGTAAGCGGATGCTACGTCTCTAGTGTCAATTGACACCTAAGCAACACCAGTCGAAAGGTACCTCAATACCCGGACACGGTGCAGTGCAGCCTACACTGTATGCCTGTTTCCACTCCGCGTAGATTCAAGCTTTGCGTTAGGGAACTCGTACTTGAGGCCATGCGGGTCAACATCGACTCGAACTAACTTACATGGAGTCGGATCAGCAGGCGCAATGAATGTTTCGCTATCCTTGTATAACACCCCGTATTGGGAGTGTTGCACCAGTTTCCATTCCGGTTCTTCCACCGCAACAGACCCAAGATGAACCGAGGGTCCGGCTTCTGTCGGAGACGTAAAGAGAGGAGCTCGGTGTACCCAGTGACGACGAGTCGAGCGGAATAGATCGTTTCGTCTTGGCATAGTAACCCACGAGCGGGATATCAGTGCTTGGGGTAGTGGTAGACGCATCAGGCGTGCAGGCGGATGCAGAGTCTGGTAGTGTTGGCGTAGACGGGGCAGTACCACTTCTGTTCGCGGTGACGACCGTCGGTGCACTGGTGATAGAGACATCCGATCCACGTCGGTGCTTGCGGAGAGATGGAGTTGTAACCCGATGAAACCGTGCCGTGTGCTGTTTCAGGAAGCATGGTTTCTCGTCCTGGTTATCCGGTTCAAAGTAAATTTCACGAACCGCGTCTTGATCAGACGTCTTAAGCACGGGTGGACACTCCGTTCGATTGAAGTATATCGTACGATCGCGTGAATTGATTTGACCATGGCCTTGCGTGAGCGTGATCATGACCGGTCTCTCACCGAGAGCCACAAAGTAGTCGTAGATAACCGGATCTGAGGCGCTTGGAGGTAGACGTCGCAGATCGACATAATAAAGCTTGTCGAACTTGGAGTACTTCTTGATCGTCGCAGATATCCCGCAGATGGTAAGCTGCAGATTACCCAACCGAGTGAGTGCGGTATCCGAGGCGCAATGAATGAGATGCCTCGTCCAGGAAACAACATGAAGTCGCGGAGGTGGACCAGTCACTCCAGCCAGGTAGCCGGTTAATCGTTGGAGGCTAGTGACTCCATGATCTCGTTGATTCCATGCTCGGTGGACAGCCGTTTAGCAGGAATCCACATGTTGGTGCATTTCTGTGCATCCACCGGAGTCGGTAGAGGCGCAAGTGCAGCAAATCGAAGATCAGCGGGTGTAGAAGCGGCATCGTTCAACCTGACATAGCTTGTTTCGAAAAAGCATCGTCTGGCATCCAACGTCGTTGGGGCGCTGAAGTGCGTTGCGGTCGGCGGTTAAAATGGTGGGCCGAAGGCGCGCAAGCTGAGGAGGGCGGCGGTGATCCTTGCGGCAAGCGTTGTTGGCTATCTCGCGTGTTAGCCGACATGGCCAGTGCTTTACGTTTAGGGTGGTAAGCGGATGCTACGTCTCTAGTGTCAATTGACACCTAAGCAACACCAGTCGAAAGGTACCTCAATACCCGGACACGGTGCAGTGCAGCCTACACTGTATGCCTGTTTCCACTCCGCGTAGATTCAAGCTTTGCGTTAGGGAACTCGTACTTGAGGCCATGCGGGTCAACATCGACTCGAACTAACTTACATGGAGTCGGATCAGCAGGCGCAATGAATGTTTCGCTATCCCTGTATAACACCCCGTATTGGGAGTGTTGCACCAGTTTCCATTCCGGTTCTTCCACCGCAACAGACCCAAGATGAACCGAGGGTCCGGCTTCTGTCGGAGACGTAAAGAGAGGAGCTCGGTGTACCCAGTGACGACGAGTCGAGCGGAATAGATCGTTTCGTCTTGGCATAGTAACCCACGAGCGGGATATCAGTGCTTGGGGTAGTGGTAGACGCATCAGGCGTGGAGGCGGATGCAGAGTCTGGTAGTGTTGGCGTAGACGGGGCAGTACCACTTCTGTTCGCGGTGACGACCGTCGGTGCACTGGTGATAGAGACATCCGATCCACGTCGGTGCTTGCGGAGAGATGGAGTTGTAACCCGATGAAACCGTGCCGTGTGCTGTTTCAGGAAGCATGGTTTCTCGTCCTGGTTATCCGGTTCAAAGTAAATTTCACGAACCGCGTCTTGATCAGACGTCTTAAGCACGGGTGGGCACTCCGTTCGATTGAAGTATATCGTACGATCGCGTGAATTGATTTGACCATGGACTTGCGTGAGCGTGATCATGACCGGTCTCTCACCGAGAGCCACAAAGTAGTCGTAGATAACCGGATCTGAGGCGCTTGGAGGTAGACGTCGCAGATCGACATAATAAAGCTTGTCGAACTTGGAGTACTTCTTGATCGTCGCAGATATCCCGCAGATGGTAAGCTGCAGATTACCCAACCGAGTGAGTGCGGTATCCGAGGCGCAATGAATGAGATGCCTCGTCCAGGAAACAACATGAAGTCGCGGAGGTGGACCAGTCACTCCAGCCAGGTAGCCGGTTAATCGTTGGAGGCTAGTGACTCCATGATCTCGTTGATTCCATGCTCGGTGGACAGCCGTTTAGCAGGAATCCACATGTTGGTGCATTTCTGTGCATCCACCGGAGTCGGTAGAGGCGCAAGTGCAGCAAATCGAAGATCAGCGGGTGTAGAAGCGGCATCGTTCAACCTGACATAGCTTGTTTCGAAAAAAGCATCGTCTGGCATCCAACGTCGTTGGGGCGCTGAAGTGCGTTGCGGTCGGCGGTTAAAATGGTGGGCCGAAGGCGCGCAAGCTGAGGAGGGCGGCGGTGATCCTTGCGGCAAGCGTTGTTGGCTATCTCGCGTGTTAGCCGACATGGCCAGTGCTTTACGTTTAGGGTGGTAAGCGGATGCTACGTCTCTAGTGTCAATTGACACCTAAGCAACACCAGTCGAAAGGTACCTCAATACCCGGACACGGTGCAGTGCAGCCTACACTGTATGCCTGTTTCCACTCCGCGTAGATTCAAGCTTTGCGTTAGGGAACTCGTACTTGAGGCCATGCGGGTCAACATCGACTCGAACTAACTTACATGGAGTCGGATCAGCAGGCGCAATGAATGTTTCGCTATCCCTGTATAACACCCCGTATTGGGAGTGTTGCACCAGTTTCCATTCCGGTTCTTCCACCGCAACAGACCCAAGATGAACCGAGGGTCCGGCTTCTGTCGGAGACGTAAAGAGAGGAGCTCGGTGTACCCAGTGACGACGAGTCGAGCGGAATAGATCGTTTCGTCTTGGCATAGTAACCCACGAGCGGGATATCAGTGCTTGGGGTAGTGGTAGACGCATCAGGCGTGCAGGCGGATGCAGAGTCTGGTAGTGTTGGCGTAGACGGGGCAGTACCACTTCTGTTCGCGGTGACGACCGTCGGTGCACTGGTGATAGAGACATCCGATCCACGTCGGTGCTTGCGGAGAGATGGAGTTGTAACCCGATGAAACCGTGCCGTGTGCTGTTTCAGGAAGCATGGTTTCTCGTCCTGGTTATCCGGTTCAAAGTAAATTTCACGAACCGCGTCTTGATCAGACGTCTTAAGCACGGGTGGGCACTCCGTTCGATTGAAGTATATCGTACGATCGCGTGAATTGATTTGACCATGGACTTGCGTGAGCGTGATCATGACCGGTCTCTCACCGAGAGCCACAAAGTAGTCGTAGATAACCGGATCTGAGGCGCTTGGAGGTAGACGTCGCAGATCGACATAATAAAGCTTGTCGAACTTGGAGTACTTCTTGATCGTCGCAGATATCCCGCAGATGGTAAGCTGCAGATTACCCAACCGAGTGAGTGCGGTATCCGAGGCGCAATGAATGAGATGCCTCGTCCAGGAAACAACATGAAGTCGCGGAGGTGGACCAGTCACTCCAGCCAGGTAGCCGGTTAATCGTTGGAGGCTAGTGACTCCATGATCTCGTTGATTCCATGCTCGGTGGACAGCCGTTTAGCAGGAATCCACATGTTGGTGCATTTCTGTGCATCCACCGGAGTCGGTAGAGGCGCAAGTGCAGCAAATCGAAGATCAGCGGGTGTAGAAGCGGCATCGTTCAACCTGACATAGCTTGTTTCGAAAAAAGCATCGTCTGGCATCCAACGTCGTTGGGGCGCTGAAGTGCGTTGCGGTCGGCGGTTAAAATGGTGTGCCGAAGGCGCGCAAGCTGAGGAGGGCGGCGGTGATCCTTGCGGCAAGCGTTGTTGGCTATCTCGCGTGTTAGCCGACATGGCCAGTGCTTTACGTTTAGGGTGGTAAGCGGATGCTACGTCTCTAGTGTCAATTGACACCTAAGCAACACCAGTCGAAAGGTACCTCAATACCCGGACACGGTGCAGTGCAGCCTACACTGTATGCCTGTTTCCACTCCGCGTAGATTCAAGCTTTGCGTTAGGGAACTCGTACTTGAGGCCATGCGGGTCAACATCGACTCGAACTAACTTACATGGAGTCGGATCAGCAGGCGCAATGAATGTTTCGCTATCCCTGTATAACACCCCGTATTGGGAGTGTTGCACCAGTTTCCATTCCGGTTCTTCCACCGCAACAGACCCAAGATGAACCGAGGGTCCGGCTTCTGTCGGAGACGTGAAGAGAGGAGCTCGGTGTATCCAGTGACGACGAGTCGAGCGGAATAGATCGTTTCGTCTTGGCATAGTAACCCACGAGCGGGATATCAGTGCTTGGGGTAGTGGTAGACGCATCAGGCGTGCAGGCGGATGCAGAGCCTGGTAGTGTTGGCGTAGACGGGGCAGTACCACTTCTGTTCGCGGTGACGACCGTCGGTGCACTGGTGATAGAGACATCCGATCCACGTCGGTGCTTGCGGAGAGATGGAGTTGTAACCCGATGAAACCGTGCCGTGTGCTGTTTCAGGAAGCATGGTTTCTCGTCCTGGTTATCCGGTTCAAAGTAAATTTCACGAACCGCGTCTTGATCAGACGTCTTAAGCACGGGTGGGCACTCCGTTCGATTGAAGTATATCGTACGATCGCGTGAATTGATTTGACCATGGACTTGCGTGAGCGTGATCATGACCGGTCTCTCACCGAGAGCCACAAAGTAGTCGTAGATAACCGGATCTGAGGCGCTTGGAGGTAGACGTCGCAGATCGACATAATAAAGCTTGTCGAACTTGGAGTACTTCTTGATCGTCGCAGATATCCCGCAGATGGTAAGCTGCAGATTACCCAACCGAGTGAGTGCGGTATCCGAGGCGCAATGAATGAGATGCCTCGTCCAGGAAACAACATGAAGTCGCGGAGGTGGACCAGTCACTCCAGCCAGGTAGCCGGTTAATCGTTGGAGGCTAGTGACTCCATGATCTCGTTGATTCCATGCTCGGTGGACAGCCGTTTAGCAGGAATCCACATGTTGGTGCATTTCTGTGCATCCACCGGAGTCGGTAGAGGCGCAAGTGCAGCAAATCGAAGATCAGCGGGTGTAGAAGCGGCATCGTTCAACCTGACATAGCTTGTTTCGAAAAAGCATCGTCTGGCATCCAACGTCGTTGGGGCGCTGAAGTGCGTTGCGGTCGGCGGTTAAAATGGTGTGCCGAAGGCGCGCAAGCTGAGGAGGGCGGCGGTGATCCTTGCGGCAAGCGTTGTTGGCTATCTCGCGTGTTAGCCGACATGGCCAGTGCTTTACGTTTAGGGTGGTAAGCGGATGCTACGTCTCTAGTGTCAATTGACACCTAAGCAACACCAGTCGAAAGGTACCTCAATACCCGGACACGGTGCAGTGCAGCCTACACTGTATGCCTGTTTCCACTCCGCGTAGATTCAAGCTTTGCGTTAGGGAACTCGTACTTGAGGCCATGCGGGTCAACATCGACTCGAACTAACTTACATGGAGTCGGATCAGCAGGCGCAATGAATGTTTCGCTATCCCTGTATAACACCCCGTATTGGGAGTGTTGCACCAGTTTCCATTCCGGTTCTTCCACCGCAACAGACCCAAGATGAACCGAGGGTCCGGCTTCTGTCGGAGACGTGAAGAGAGGAGCTCGGTGTATCCAGTGACGACGAGTCGAGCGGAATAGATCGTTTCGTCTTGGCATAGTAACCCACGAGCGGGATATCAGTGCTTGGGGTAGTGGTAGACGCATCAGGCGTGCAGGCGGATGCAGAGCCTGGTAGTGTTGGCGTAGACGGGGCAGTACCACTTCTGTTCGCGGTGACGACCGTCGGTGCACTGGTGATAGAGACATCCGATCCACGTCGGTGCTTGCGGAGAGATGGAGTTGTAACCCGATGAAACCGTGCCGTGTGCTGTTTCAGGAAGCATGGTTTCTCGTCCTGGTTATCCGGTTCAAAGTAAATTTCACGAACCGCGTCTTGATCAGACGTCTTAAGCACGGGTGGGCACTCCGTTCGATTGAAGTATATCGTACGATCGCGTGAATTGATTTGACCATGGCCTTGCGTGAGCGTGATCATGACCGGTCTCTCACCGAGAGCCACAAAGTAGTCGTAGATAACCGGATCTGAGGCGCTTGGAGGTAGACGTCGCAGATCGACATAATAAAGCTTGTCGAACTTGGAGTACTTCTTGATCGTCGCAGATATCCCGCAGATGGTAAGCTGCAGTTTACCCAACCGCGTGAGTGTGGTATCCGAGGCGCACATGAATGAGATGCCTCGTCCAGGAAACAATATGAAGTCGCGGAGGTGGACCAGTCACTCCAGCCAGGTAGCCGGTTAATCGTTGGAGGCTAGTGACTCCATGATCTCGTTGATTCCATGCTCGGTGGACAGCCGTTTAGCAGGAATCCACATGTTGGTGCATTTCTGTGCATCCACCGGAGTCGGTAGAGGCGCAAGTGCAGCAAATCGAAGATCAGCGGGTGTAGAAGCGGCATCGTTCAACCTGACATAGCTTGTTTCGAAAAAGCATCGTCTGGCATCCAACGTCGTTGGGGCGCTGAAGTGCGTTGCGGTCGGCGGTTAAAATGGTGTGCCGAAGGCGCGCAAGCTGAGGAGGGCGGCGGTGATCCTTGCGGCAAGCGTTGTTGGCTATCTCGCGTGTTAGCCGACATGGCCAGTGCTTTACGTTTAGGGTGGTAAGCGGATGCTACGTCTCTAGTGTCAATTGACACCTAAGCAACACCAGTCGAAAGGTACCTCAATACCCGGACACGGTGCAGTGCAGCCTACACTGTATGCCTGTTTCCACTCCGCGTAGATTCAAGCTTTGCGTTAGGGAACTCGTACTTGAGGCCATGCGGGTCAACATCGACTCGAACTAACTTACATGGAGTCGGATCAGCAGGCGCAATGAATGTTTCGCTATCCCTGTATAACACCCCGTATTGGGAGTGTTGCACCAGTTTCCATTCCGGTTCTTCCACCGCAACAGACCCAAGATGAACCGAGGGTCCGGCTTCTGTCGGAGACGTGAAGAGAGGAGCTCGGTGTATCCAGTGACGACGAGTCGAGCGGAATAGATCGTTTCGTCTTGGCATAGTAACCCACGAGCGGGATATCAGTGCTTGGGGTAGTGGTAGACGCATCAGGCGTGCAGGCGGATGCAGAGCCTGGTAGTGTTGGCGTAGACGGGGCAGTACCACTTCTGTTCGCGGTGACGACCGTCGGTGCACTGGTGATAGAGACATCCGATCCACGTCGGTGCTTGCGGAGAGATGGAGTTGTAACCCGATGAAACCGTGCCGTGTGCTGTTTCAGGAAGCATGGTTTCTCGTCCTGGTTATCCGGTTCAAAGTAAATTTCACGAACCGCGTCTTGATCAGACGTCTTAAGCACGGGTGGGCACTCCGTTCGATTGAAGTATATCGTACGATCGCGTGAATTGATTTGACCATGGCCTTGCGTGAGCGTGATCATGACCGGTCTCTCACCGAGAGCCACAAAGTAGTCGTAGATAACCGGATCTGAGGCGCTTGGAGGTAGACGTCGCAGATCGACATAATAAAGCTTGTCGAACTTGGAGTACTTCTTGATCGTCGCAGATATCCCGCAGATGGTAAGCTGCAGTTTACCCAACCGCGTGAGTGTGGTATCCGAGGCGCACATGAATGAGATGCCTCGTCCAGGAAACAATATGAAGTCGCGGAGGTGGACCAGTCACTCCAGCCAGGTAGCCGGTTAATCGTTGGAGGCTAGTGACTCCATGATCTCGTTGATTCCATGCTCGGTGGACAGCCGTTTAGCAGGAATCCACATGTTGGTGCATTTCTGTGCATCCACCGGAGTCGGTAGAGGCGCAAGTGCAGCAAATCGAAGATCAGCGGGTGTAGAAGCGGCATCGTTCAACCTGACATAGCTTGTTTCGACAAAAGCATCGTCTGGCATCCAACGTCGTTGGGGCGCTGAAGTGCGTTGCGGTCGGCGGTTAAAATGGTGTGCCGAAGGCGCGCGAGCTGAGGAGGGCGGCGGTGATCCTTGCGGCAAGCGTTGTTGGCTATCTCGCGTGTTAGCCGACATGGCCAGTGCTTTACGTTTAGGGTGGTAAGCGGATGCTACGTCTCTAGTGTCAATTGACACCTAAGCAACACCAGTCGAAAGGTACCTCAATACCCGGACACGGTGCAGTGCAGCCTACACTGTATGCCTGTTTCCACTCCGCGTAGATTCAAGCTTTGCGTTAGGGAACTCGTACTTGAGGCCATGCGGGTCAACATCGACTCGAACTAACTTACATGGAGTCGGATCAGCAGGCGCAATGAATGTTTCGCTATCCCTGTATAACACCCCGTATTGGGAGTGTTGCACCAGTTTCCATTCCGGTTCTTCCACCGCAACAGACCCAAGATGAACCGAGGGTCCGGCTTCTGTCGGAGACGTGAAGAGAGGAGCTCGGTGTATCCAGTGACGACGAGTCGAGCGGAATAGATCGTTTCGTCTTGGCATAGTAACCCACGAGCGGGATATCAGTGCTTGGGGTAGTGGTAGACGCATCAGGCGTGCAGGCGGATGCAGAGCCTGGTAGTGTTGGCGTAGACGGGGCAGTACCACTTCTGTTCGCGGTGACGACCGTCGGTGCACTGGTGATAGAGACATCCGATCCACGTCGGTGCTTGCGGAGAGATGGAGTTGTAACCCGATGAAACCGTGCCGTGTGCTGTTTCAGGAAGCATGGTTTCTCGTCCTGGTTATCCGGTTCAAAGTAAATTTCACGAACCGCGTCTTGATCAGACGTCTTAAGCACGGGTGGGCACTCCGTTCGATTGAAGTATATCGTACGATCGCGTGAATTGATTTGACCATGGACTTGCGTGAGCGTGATCATGACCGGTCTCTCACCGAGAGCCACAAAGTAGTCGTAGATAACCGGATCTGAGGCGCTTAGTGGGAGACGTCGCAGATCGACATAATAAAGCTTGTCGAACTTGGAGTACTTCTTGATCGTCGCAGATATCCCGCAGATGGTAAGCTGCAGATTACCCAACCGAGTGAGTGCGGTATCCGAGGCGCACATGAATGAGATGCCTCGTCCAGGAAACAACATGAAGTCGCGGAGGTGGACCAGTCACTCCAGCCAGGTAGCCGGTTAATCGTTGGAGGCTAGTGACTCCATGATCTCGTTGATTCCATGCTCGGTGGACAGCCGTTTAGCAGGAATCCACATGTTGGTGCATTTCTGTGCATCCACCGGAGTCGGTAGAGGCGCAAGTGCAGCAAATCGAAGATCAGCGGGTGTAGAAGCGGCATCGTTCAACCTGACATAGCTTGTTTCGAAAAAGCATCGTCTGGCATCCAACGTCGTTGGGGCGCTGAAGTGCGTTGCGGTCGGCGGTTAAAATGGTGTGCCGAAGGCGCGCAAGCTGAGGAGGGCGGCGGTGATCCTTGCGGCAAGCGTTGTTGGCTATCTCGCGTGTTAGCCGACATGGCCAGTGCTTTACGTTTAGGGTGGTAAGCGGATGCTACGTCTCTAGTGTCAATTGACACCTAAGCAACACCAGTCGAAAGGTACCTCAATACCCGGACACGGTGCAGTGCAGCCTACACTGTATGCCTGTTTCCACTCCGCGTAGATTCAAGCTTTGCGTTAGGGAACTCGTACTTGAGGCCATGCGGGTCAACATCGACTCGAACTAACTTACATGGAGTCGGATCAGCAGGCGCAATGAATGTTTCGCTATCCCTGTATAACACCCCGTATTGGGAGTGTTGCACCAGTTTCCATTCCGGTTCTTCCACCGCAACAGACCCAAGATGAACCGAGGGTCCGGCTTCTGTCGGAGACGTGAAGAGAGGAGCTCGGTGTATCCAGTGACGACGAGTCGAGCGGAATAGATCGTTTCGTCTTGGCATAGTAACCCACGAGCGGGATATCAGTGCTTGGGGTAGTGGTAGACGCATCAGGCGTGCAGGCGGATGCAGAGCCTGGTAGTGTTGGCGTAGACGGGGCAGTACCACTTCTGTTCGCGGTGACGACCGTCGGTGCACTGGTGATAGAGACATCCGATCCACGTCGGTGCTTGCGGAGAGATGGAGTTGTAACCCGATGAAACCGTGCCGTGTGCTGTTTCAGGAAGCATGGTTTCTCGTCCTGGTTATCCGGTTCAAAGTAAATTTCACGAACCGCGTCTTGATCAGACGTCTTAAGCACGGGTGGGCACTCCGTTCGATTGAAGTATATCGTACGATCGCGTGAATTGATTTGACCATGGCCTTGCGTGAGCGTGATCATGACCGGTCTCTCACCGAGAGCCACAAAGTAGTCGTAGATAACCGGATCTGAGGCGCTTGGAGGTAGACGTCGCAGATCGACATAATAAAGCTTGTCGAACTTGGAGTACTTCTTGATCGTCGCAGATATCCCGCAGATGGTAAGCTGCAGATTACCCAACCGCGTGAGTGCGGTATCCGAGGCGCACATGAATGAGATGCCTCGTCCAGGAAACAACATGAAGTCGCGGAGGTGGACCAGTCACTCCAGCCAGGTAGCCGGTTAATCGTTGGAGGCTAGTGACTCCATGATCTCGTTGATTCCATGCTCGGTGGACAGCCGTTTAGCAGGAATCCACATGTTGGTGCATTTCTGTGCATCCACCGGAGTCGGTAGAGGCGCAAGTGCAGCAAATCGAAGATCAGCGGGTGTAGAAGCGGCATCGTTCAACCTGACATAGCTTGTTTCGAAAAAAGCATCGTCTGGCATCCAACGTCGTTGGGGCGCTGAAGTGCGTTGCGGTCGGCGGTTAAAATGGTGTGCCGAAGGCGCGCAAGCTGAGGAGGGCGGCGGTGATCCTTGCGGCAAGCGTTGTTGGCTATCTCGCGTGTTAGCCGACATGGCCAGTGCTTTACGTTTAGGGTGGTAAGCGGATGCTACGTCTCTAGTGTCAATTGACACCTAAGCAACACCAGTCGAAAGGTACCTCAATACCCGGACACGGTGCAGTGCAGCCTACACTGTATGCCTGTTTCCACTCCGCGTAGATTCAAGCTTTGCGTTAGGGAACTCGTACTTGAGGCCATGCGGGTCAACATCGACTCGAACTAACTTACATGGAGTCGGATCAGCAGGCGCAATGAATGTTTCGCTATCCCTGTATAACACCCCGTATTGGGAGTGTTGCACCAGTTTCCATTCCGGTTCTTCCACCGCAACAGACCCAAGATGAACCGAGGGTCCGGCTTCTGTCGGAGACGTGAAGAGAGGAGCTCGGTGTATCCAGTGACGACGAGTCGAGCGGAATAGATCGTTTCGTCTTGGCATAGTAACCCACGAGCGGGATATCAGTGCTTGGGGTAGTGGTAGACGCATCAGGCGTGCAGGCGGATGCAGAGCCTGGTAGTGTTGGCGTAGACGGGGCAGTACCACTTCTGTTCGCGGTGACGACCGTCGGTGCACTGGTGATAGAGACATCCGATCCACGTCGGTGCTTGCGGAGAGATGGAGTTGTAACCCGATGAAACCGTGCCGTGTGCTGTTTCAGGAAGCATGGTTTCTCGTCCTGGTTATCCGGTTCAAAGTAAATTTCACGAACCGCGTCTTGATCAGACGTCTTAAGCACGGGTGGGCACTCCGTTCGATTGAAGTATATCGTACGATCGCGTGAATTGATTTGACCATGGCCTTGCGTGAGCGTGATCATGACCGGTCTCTCACCGAGAGCCACAAAGTAGTCGTAGATAACCGGATCTGAGGCGCTTGGAGGTAGACGTCGCAGATCGACATAATAAAGCTTGTCGAACTTGGAGTACTTCTTGATCGTCGCAGATATCCCGCAGATGGTAAGCTGCAGATTACCCAACCGAGTGAGTGCGGTATCCGAGGCGCACATGAATGAGATGCCTCGTCCAGGAAACAACATGAAGTCGCGGAGGTGGACCAGTCACTCCAGCCAGGTAGCCGGTTAATCGTTGGAGGCTAGTGACTCCATGATCTCGTTGATTCCATGCTCGGTGGACAGCCGTTTAGCAGGAATCCACATGTTGGTGCATTTCTGTGCATCCACCGGAGTCGGTAGAGGCGCAAGTGCAGCAAATCGAAGATCAGCGGGTGTAGAAGCGGCATCGTTCAACCTGACATAGCTTGTTTCGAAAAAAGCATCGTCTGGCATCCAACGTCGTTGGGGCGCTGAAGTGCGTTGCGGTCGGCGGTTAAAATGGTGTGCCGAAGGCGCGCAAGCTGAGGAGGGCGGCGGTGATCCTTGCGGCAAGCGTTGTTGGCTATCTCGCGTGTTAGCCGACATGGCCAGTGCTTTACGTTTAGGGTGGTAAGCGGATGCTACGTCTCTAGTGTCAATTGACACCTAAGCAACACCAGTCGAAAGGTACCTCAATACCCGGACACGGTGCAGTGCAGCCTACACTGTATGCCTGTTTCCACTCCGCGTAGATTCAAGCTTTGCGTTAGGGAACTCGTACTTGAGGCCATGCGGGTCAACATCGACTCGAACTAACTTACATGGAGTCGGATCAGCAGGCGCAATGAATGTTTCGCTATCCCTGTATAACACCCCGTATTGGGAGTGTTGCACCAGTTTCCATTCCGGTTCTTCCACCGCAACAGACCCAAGATGAACCGAGGGTCCGGCTTCTGTCGGAGACGTGAAGAGAGGAGCTCGGTGTATCCAGTGACGACGAGTCGAGCGGAATAGATCGTTTCGTCTTGGCATAGTAACCCACGAGCGGGATATCAGTGCTTGGGGTAGTGGTAGACGCATCAGGCGTGCAGGCGGATGCAGAGCCTGGTAGTGTTGGCGTAGACGGGGCAGTACCACTTCTGTTCGCGGTGACGACCGTCGGTGCACTGGTGATAGAGACATCCGATCCACGTCGGTGCTTGCGGAGAGATGGAGTTGTAACCCGATGAAACCGTGCCGTGTGCTGTTTCAGGAAGCATGGTTTCTCGTCCTGGTTATCCGGTTCAAAGTAAATTTCACGAACCGCGTCTTGATCAGACGTCTTAAGCACGGGTGGGCACTCCGTTCGATTGAAGTATATCGTACGATCGCGTGAATTGATTTGACCATGGACTTGCGTGAGCGTGATCATGACCGGTCTCTCACCGAGAGCCACAAAGTAGTCGTAGATAACCGGATCTGAGGCGCTTGGAGGTAGACGTCGCAGATCGACATAATAAAGCCTGTCGAACTTGGAGTACTTCTTGATCGTCGCAGATATCCCGCAGATGGTAAGCTGCAGATTACCCAACCGAGTGAGTGCGGTATCCGAGGCGCACATGAATGAGATGCCTCGTCCAGGAAACAACATGAAGTCGCGGAGGTGGACCAGTCACTCCAGCCAGGTAGCCGGTTAATCGTTGGAGGCTAGTGACTCCATGATCTCGTTGATTCCATGCTCGGTGGACAGCCGTTTAGCAGGAATCCACATGTTGGTGCATTTCTGTGCATCCACCGGAGTCGGTAGAGGCGCAAGTGCAGCAAATCGAAGATCAGCGGGTGTAGAAGCGGCATCGTTCAACCTGACATAGCTTGTTTCGAAAAAAGCATCGTCTGGCATCCAACGTCGTTGGGGCGCTGAAGTGCGTTGCGGTCGGCGGTTAAAATGGTGTGCCGAAGGCGCGCAAGCTGAGGAGGGCGGCGGTGATCCTTGCGGCAAGCGTTGTTGGCTATCTCGCGTGTTAGCCGACATGGCCAGTGCTTTACGTTTAGGGTGGTAAGCGGATGCTACGTCTCTAGTGTCAATTGACACCTAAGCAACACCAGTCGAAAGGTACCTCAATACCCGGACACGGTGCAGTGCAGCCTACACTGTATGCCTGTTTCCACTCCGCGTAGATTCAAGCTTTGCGTTAGGGAACTCGTACTTGAGGCCATGCGGGTCAACATCGACTCGAACTAACTTACATGGAGTCGGATCAGCAGGCGCAATGAATGTTTCGCTATCCCTGTATAACACCCCGTATTGGGAGTGTTGCACCAGTTTCCATTCCGGTTCTTCCACCGCAACAGACCCAAGATGAACCGAGGGTCCGGCTTCTGTCGGAGACGTGAAGAGAGGAGCTCGGTGTATCCAGTGACGACGAGTCGAGCGGAATAGATCGTTTCGTCTTGGCATAGTAACCCACGAGCGGGATATCAGTGCTTGGGGTAGTGGTAGACGCATCAGGCGTGCAGGCGGATGCAGAGCCTGGTAGTGTTGGCGTAGACGGGGCAGTACCACTTCTGTTCGCGGTGACGACCGTCGGTGCACTGGTGATAGAGACATCCGATCCACGTCGGTGCTTGCGGAGAGATGGAGTTGTAACCCGATGAAACCGTGCCGTGTGCTGTTTCAGGAAGCATGGTTTCTCGTCCTGGTTATCCGGTTCAAAGTAAATTTCACGAACCGCGTCTTGATCAGACGTCTTAAGCACGGGTGGGCACTCCGTTCGATTGAAGTATATCGTACGATCGCGTGAATTGATTTGACCATGGACTTGCGTGAGCGTGATCATGACCGGTCTCTCACCGAGAGCCACAAAGTAGTCGTAGATAACCGGATCTGAGGCGCTTGGAGGTAGACGTCGCAGATCGACATAATAAAGCTTGTCGAACTTGGAGTACTTCTTGATCGTCGCAGATATCCCGCAGATGGTAAGCTGCAGATTACCCAACCGAGTGAGTGCGGTATCCGAGGCGCAATGAATGAGATGCCTCGTCCAGGAAACAACATGAAGTCGCGGAGGTGGACCAGTCACTCCAGCCAGGTAGCCGGTTAATCGTTGGAGGCTAGTGACTCCATGATCTCGTTGATTCCATGCTCGGTGGACAGCCGTTTAGCAGGAATCCACATGTTGGTGCATTTCTGTGCATCCACCGGAGTCGGTAGAGGCGCAAGTGCAGCAAATCGAAGATCAGCGGGTGTAGAAGCGGCATCGTTCAACCTGACATAGCTTGTTTCGAAAAAAGCATCGTCTGGCATCCAACGTCGTTGGGGCGCTGAAGTGCGTTGCGGTCGGCGGTTAAAATGGTGTGCCGAAGGCGCGCAAGCTGAGGAGGGCGGCGGTGATCCTTGCGGCAAGCGTTGTTGGCTATCTCGCGTGTTAGCCGACATGGCCAGTGCTTTACGTTTAGGGTGGTAAGCGGATGCTACGTCTCTAGTGTCAATTGACACCTAAGCAACACCAGTCGAAAGGTACCTCAATACCCGGACACGGTGCAGTGCAGCCTACACTGTATGCCTGTTTCCACTCCGCGTAGATTCAAGCTTTGCGTTAGGGAACTCGTACTTGAGGCCATGCGGGTCAACATCGACTCGAACTAACTTACATGGAGTCGGATCAGCAGGCGCAATGAATGTTTCGCTATCCCTGTATAACACCCCGTATTGGGAGTGTTGCACCAGTTTCCATTCCGGTTCTTCCACCGCAACAGACCCAAGATGAACCGAGGGTCCGGCTTCTGTCGGAGACGTGAAGAGAGGAGCTCGGTGTATCCAGTGACGACGAGTCGAGCGGAATAGATCGTTTCGTCTTGGCATAGTAACCCACGAGCGGGATATCAGTGCTTGGGGTAGTGGTAGACGCATCAGGCGTGCAGGCGGATGCAGAGCCTGGTAGTGTTGGCGTAGACGGGGCAGTACCACTTCTGTTCGCGGTGACGACCGTCGGTGCACTGGTGATAGAGACATCCGATCCACGTCGGTGCTTGCGGAGAGATGGAGTTGTAACCCGATGAAACCGTGCCGTGTGCTGTTTCAGGAAGCATGGTTTCTCGTCCTGGTTATCCGGTTCAAAGTAAATTTCACGAACCGCGTCTTGATCAGACGTCTTAAGCACGGGTGGGCACTCCGTTCGATTGAAGTATATCGTACGATCGCGTGAATTGATTTGACCATGGACTTGCGTGAGCGTGATCATGACCGGTCTCTCACCGAGAGCCACAAAGTAGTCGTAGATAACCGGATCTGAGGCGCTTGGAGGTAGACGTCGCAGATCGACATAATAAAGCCTGTCGAACTTGGAGTACTTCTTGATCGTCGCAGATATCCCGCAGATGGTAAGCTGCAGATTACCCAACCGAGTGAGTGCGGTATCCGAGGCGCACATGAATGAGATGCCTCGTCCAGGAAACAACATGAAGTCGCGGAGGTGGACCAGTCACTCCAGCCAGGTAGCCGGTTAATCGTTGGAGGCTAGTGACTCCATGATCTCGTTGATTCCATGCTCGGTGGACAGCCGTTTAGCAGGAATCCACATGTTGGTGCATTTCTGTGCATCCACCGGAGTCGGTAGAGGCGCAAGTGCAGCAAATCGAAGATCAGCGGGTGTAGAAGCGGCATCGTTCAACCTGACATAGCTTGTTTCGAAAAAAGCATCGTCTGGCATCCAACGTCGTTGGGGCGCTGAAGTGCGTTGCGGTCGGCGGTTAAAATGGTGTGCCGAAGGCGCGCAAGCTGAGGAGGGCGGCGGTGATCCTTGCGGCAAGCGTTGTTGGCTATCTCGCGTGTTAGCCGACATGGCCAGTGCTTTACGTTTAGGGTGGTAAGCGGATGCTACGTCTCTAGTGTCAATTGACACCTAAGCAACACCAGTCGAAAGGTACCTCAATACCCGGACACGGTGCAGTGCAGCCTACACTGTATGCCTGTTTCCACTCCGCGTAGATTCAAGCTTTGCGTTAGGGAACTCGTACTTGAGGCCATGCGGGTCAACATCGACTCGAACTAACTTACATGGAGTCGGATCAGCAGGCGCAATGAATGTTTCGCTATCCCTGTATAACACCCCGTATTGGGAGTGTTGCACCAGTTTCCATTCCGGTTCTTCCACCGCAACAGACCCAAGATGAACCGAGGGTCCGGCTTCTGTCGGAGACGTGAAGAGAGGAGCTCGGTGTATCCAGTGACGACGAGTCGAGCGGAATAGATCGTTTCGTCTTGGCATAGTAACCCACGAGCGGGATATCAGTGCTTGGGGTAGTGGTAGACGCATCAGGCGTGCAGGCGGATGCAGAGCCTGGTAGTGTTGGCGTAGACGGGGCAGTACCACTTCTGTTCGCGGTGACGACCGTCGGTGCACTGGTGATAGAGACATCCGATCCACGTCGGTGCTTGCGGAGAGATGGAGTTGTAACCCGATGAAACCGTGCCGTGTGCTGTTTCAGGAAGCATGGTTTCTCGTCCTGGTTATCCGGTTCAAAGTAAATTTCACGAACCGCGTCTTGATCAGACGTCTTAAGCACGGGTGGGCACTCCGTTCGATTGAAGTATATCGTACGATCGCGTGAATTGATTTGACCATGGACTTGCGTGAGCGTGATCATGACCGGTCTCTCACCGAGAGCCACAAAGTAGTCGTAGATAACCGGATCTGAGGCGCTTGGAGGTAGACGTCGCAGATCGACATAATAAAGCCTGTCGAACTTGGAGTACTTCTTGATCGTCGCAGATATCCCGCAGATGGTAAGCTGCAGATTACCCAACCGAGTGAGTGCGGTATCCGAGGCGCACATGAATGAGATGCCTCGTCCAGGAAACAACATGAAGTCGCGGAGGTGGACCAGTCACTCCAGCCAGGTAGCCGGTTAATCGTTGGAGGCTAGTGACTCCATGATCTCGTTGATTCCATGCTCGGTGGACAGCCGTTTAGCAGGAATCCACATGTTGGTGCATTTCTGTGCATCCACCGGAGTCGGTAGAGGCGCAAGTGCAGCAAATCGAAGATCAGCGGGTGTAGAAGCGGCATCGTTCAACCTGACATAGCTTGTTTCGAAAAAAGCATCGTCTGGCATCCAACGTCGTTGGGGCGCTGAAGTGCGTTGCGGTCGGCGGTTAAAATGGTGTGCCGAAGGCGCGCAAGCTGAGGAGGGCGGCGGTGATCCTTGCGGCAAGCGTTGTTGGCTATCTCGCGTGTTAGCCGACATGGCCAGTGCTTTACGTTTAGGGTGGTAAGCGGATGCTACGTCTCTAGTGTCAATTGACACCTAAGCAACACCAGTCGAAAGGTACCTCAATACCCGGACACGGTGCAGTGCAGCCTACACTGTATGCCTGTTTCCACTCCGCGTAGATTCAAGCTTTGCGTTAGGGAACTCGTACTTGAGGCCATGCGGGTCAACATCGACTCGAACTAACTTACATGGAGTCGGATCAGCAGGCGCAATGAATGTTTCGCTATCCCTGTATAACACCCCGTATTGGGAGTGTTGCACCAGTTTCCATTCCGGTTCTTCCACCGCAACAGACCCAAGATGAACCGAGGGTCCGGCTTCTGTCGGAGACGTAAAGAGAGGAGCTCGGTGTACCCAGTGACGACGAGTCGAGCGGAATAGATCGTTTCGTCTTGGCATAGTAACCCACGAGCGGGATATCAGTGCTTGGGGTAGTGGTAGACGCATCAGGCTGGAGGCGGATGCAGAGTCTGGTAGTGTTGGCGTAGACGGGGCAGTACCACTTCTGTTCGCGGTGACGACCGTCGGTGCACTGGTGATAGAGACATCCGATCCACGTCGGTGCTTGCGGAGAGATGGAGTTGTAACCCGATGAAACCGTGCCGTGTGCTGTTTCAGGAAGCATGGTTTCTCGTCCTGGTTATCCGGTTCAAAGTAAATTTCACGAACCGCGTCTTGATCAGACGTCTTAAGCACGGGTGGGCACTCCGTTCGATTGAAGTATATCGTACGATCGCGTGAATTGATTTGACCATGGACTTGCGTGAGCGTGATCATGACCGGTCTCTCACCGAGAGCCACAAAGTAGTCGTAGATAACCGGATCTGAGGCGCTTGGAGGTAGACGTCGCAGATCGACATAATAAAGCCTGTCGAACTTGGAGTACTTCTTGATCGTCGCAGATATCCCGCAGATGGTAAGCTGCAGATTACCCAACCGAGTGAGTGCGGTATCCGAGGCGCACATGAATGAGATGCCTCGTCCAGGAAACAACATGAAGTCGCGGAGGTGGACCAGTCACTCCAGCCAGGTAGCCGGTTAATCGTTGGAGGCTAGTGACTCCATGATCTCGTTGATTCCATGCTCGGTGGACAGCCGTTTAGCAGGAATCCACATGTTGGTGCATTTCTGTGCATCCACCGGAGTCGGTAGAGGCGCAAGTGCAGCAAATCGAAGATCAGCGGGTGTAGAAGCGGCATCGTTCAACCTGACATAGCTTGTTTCGAAAAAAGCATCGTCTGGCATCCAACGTCGTTGGGGCGCTGAAGTGCGTTGCGGTCGGCGGTTAAAATGGTGTGCCGAAGGCGCGCAAGCTGAGGAGGGCGGCGGTGATCCTTGCGGCAAGCGTTGTTGGCTATCTCGCGTGTTAGCCGACATGGCCAGTGCTTTACGTTTAGGGTGGTAAGCGGATGCTACGTCTCTAGTGTCAATTGACACCTAAGCAACACCAGTCGAAAGGTACCTCAATACCCGGACACGGTGCAGTGCAGCCTACACTGTATGCCTGTTTCCACTCCGCGTAGATTCAAGCTTTGCGTTAGGGAACTCGTACTTGAGGCCATGCGGGTCAACATCGACTCGAACTAACTTACATGGAGTCGGATCAGCAGGCGCAATGAATGTTTCGCTATCCCTGTATAACACCCCGTATTGGGAGTGTTGCACCAGTTTCCATTCCGGTTCTTCCACCGCAACAGACCCCAAGATGAACCGAGGGTCCGGCTTCTGTCGGAGACGTGAAGAGAGGAGCTCGGTGTACCCAGTGACGACGAGTCGAGCGGAATAGATCGTTTCGTCTTGGCATAGTAACCCACGAGCGGGATATCAGTGCTTGGGGTAGTGGTAGACGCATCAGGCGTGCAGGCGGATGCAGAGTCTGGTAGTGTTGGCGTAGACGGGGCAGTACCACTTCTGTTCGCGGTGACGACCGTCGGTGCACTGGTGATAGAGACATCCGATCCACGTCGGTGCTTGCGGAGAGATGGAGTTGTAACCCGATGAAACCGTGCCGTGTGCTGTTTCAGGAAGCATGGTTTCTCGTCCTGGTTATCCGGTTCAAAGTAAATTTCACGAACCGCGTCTTGATCAGACGTCTTAAGCACGGGTGGGCACTCCGTTCGATTGAAGTATATCGTACGATCGCGTGAATTGATTTGACCATGGACTTGCGTGAGCGTGATCATGACCGGTCTCTCACCGAGAGCCACAAAGTAGTCGTAGATAACCGGATCTGAGGCGCTTGGAGGTAGACGTCGCAGATCGACATAATAAAGCTTGTCGAACTTGGAGTACTTCTTGATCGTCGCAGATATCCCGCAGATGGTAAGCTGCAGATTACCCAACCGAGTGAGTGCGGTATCCGAGGCGCACATGAATGAGATGCCTCGTCCAGGAAACAACATGAAGTCGCGGAGGTGGACCAGTCACTCCAGCCAGGTAGCCGGTTAATCGTTGGAGGCTAGTGACTCCATGATCTCGTTGATTCCATGCTCGGTGGACAGCCGTTTAGCAGGAATCCACATGTTGGTGCATTTCTGTGCATCCACCGGAGTCGGTAGAGGCGCAAGTGCAGCAAATCGAAGATCAGCGGGTGTAGAAGCGGCATCGTTCAACCTGACATAGCTTGTTTCGAAAAAAGCATCGTCTGGCATCCAACGTCGTTGGGGCGCTGAAGTGCGTTGCGGTCGGCGGTTAAAATGGTGTGCCGAAGGCGCGCAAGCTGAGGAGGGCGGCGGTGATCCTTGCGGCAAGCGTTGTTGGCTATCTCGCGTGTTAGCCGACATGGCCAGTGCTTTACGTTTAGGGTGGTAAGCGGATGCTACGTCTCTAGTGTCAATTGACACCTAAGCAACACCAGTCGAAAGGTACCTCAATACCCGGACACGGTGCAGTGCAGCCTACACTGTATGCCTGTTTCCACTCCGCGTAGATTCAAGCTTTGCGTTAGGGAACTCGTACTTGAGGCCATGCGGGTCAACATCGACTCGAACTAACTTACATGGAGTCGGATCAGCAGGCGCAATGAATGTTTCGCTATCCCTGTATAACACCCCGTATTGGGAGTGTTGCACCAGTTTCCATTCCGGTTCTTCCACCGCAACAGACCCAAGATGAACCGAGGGTCCGGCTTCTGTCGGAGACGTGAAGAGAGGAGCTCGGTGTATCCAGTGACGACGAGTCGAGCGGAATAGATCGTTTCGTCTTGGCATAGTAACCCACGAGCGGGATATCAGTGCTTGGGGTAGTGGTAGACGCATCAGGCGTGCAGGCGGATGCAGAGCCTGGTAGTGTTGGCGTAGACGGGGCAGTACCACTTCTGTTCGCGGTGACGACCGTCGGTGCACTGGTGATAGAGACATCCGATCCACGTCGGTGCTTGCGGAGAGATGGAGTTGTAACCCGATGAAACCGTGCCGTGTGCTGTTTCAGGAAGCATGGTTTCTCGTCCTGGTTATCCGGTTCAAAGTAAATTTCACGAACCGCGTCTTGATCAGACGTCTTAAGCACGGGTGGACACTCCGTTCGATTGAAGTATATCGTACGATCGCGTGAATTGATTTGACCATGGACTTGCGTGAGCGTGATCATGACCGGTCTCTCACCGAGAGCCACAAAGTAGTCGTAGATAACCGGATCTGAGGCGCTTGGAGGTAGACGTCGCAGATCGACATAATAAAGCTTGTCGAACTTGGAGTACTTCTTGATCGTCGCAGAAATCCCGCAGATGGTAAGCTGCAGATTACCCAACCGAGTGAGTGCGGTGTCCGAGGCGCACATGAATGAGATGCCTCGTCCAGGAAACAACATGAAGTCGCGGAGGTGGACCAGTCACTCCAGCCAGGTAGCCGGTTAATCGTTGGAGGCTAGTGACTCCATGATCTCGTTGATTCCATGCTCGGTGGACAGCCGTTTAGCAGGAATCCACATGTTGGTGCATTTCTGTGCATCCACCGGAGTCGGTAGAGGCGCAAGTGCAGCAAATCGAAGATCAGCGGGTGTAGAAGCGGCATCGTTCAACCTGACATAGCTTGTTTCGAAAAAAGCATCGTCTGGCATCCAACGTCGTTGGGGCGCTGAAGTGCGTTGCGGTCGGCGGTTAAAATGGTGTGCCGAAGGCGCGCAAGCTGAGGAGGGCGGCGGTGATCCTTGCGGCAAGCGTTGTTGGCTATCTCGCGTGTTAGCCGACATGGCCAGTGCTTTACGTTTAGGGTGGTAAGCGGATGCTACGTCTCTAGTGTCAATTGACACCTAAGCAACACCAGTCGAAAGGTACCTCAATACCCGGACACGGTGCAGTGCAGCCTACACTGTATGCCTGTTTCCACTCCGCGTAGATTCAAGCTTTGCGTTAGGGAACTCGTACTTGAGGCCATGCGGGTCAACATCGACTCGAACTAACTTAAATGAAGTCGGATCAGCAGGCGCAATGAATGTTTCGCTATCCCTGTATAACACCCCGTATTGGGAGTGTTGCACCAGTTTCCATTCCGGTTCTTCCACCGCAACAGACCCCAAGATGAACCGAGGGTCCGGCTTCTGTCGGAGACGTGAAGAGAGGAGCTCGGTGTACCCAGTGACGACGAGTCGAGCGGAATAGATCGTTTCGTCTTGGCATAGTAACCCACGAGCGGGATATCAGTGCTTGGGGTAGTGGTAGACGCATCAGGCGTGCAGGCGGATGCAGAGTCTGGTAGTGTTGGCGTAGACGGGGCAGTACCACTTCTGTTCGCGGTGACGACCGTCGGTGCACTGGTGATAGAGACATCCGATCCACGTCGGTGCTTGCGGAGAGATGGAGTTGTAACCCGATGAAACCGTGCCGTGTGCTGTTTCAGGAAGCATGGTTTCTCGTCCTGGTTATCCGGTTCAAAGTAAATTTCACGAACCGCGTCTTGATCAGACGTCTTAAGCACGGGTGGGCACTCCGTTCGATTGAAGTATATCGTACGATCGCGTGAATTGATTTGACCATGGACTTGCGTGAGCGTGATCATGACCGGTCTCTCACCGAGAGCCACAAAGTAGTCGTAGATAACCGGATCTGAGGCGCTTAGTGGGAGACGTCGCAGATCGACATAATAAAGCTTGTCGAACTTGGAGTACTTCTTGATCGTCGCAGATATCCCGCAGATGGTAAGCTGCAGATTACCCAACCGAGTGAGTGCGGTATCCGAGGCGCACATGAATGAGATGCCTCGTCCAGGAAACAACATGAAGTCGCGGAGGTGGACCAGTCACTCCAGCCAGGTAGCCGGTTAATCGTTGGAGGCTAGTGACTCCATGATCTCGTTGATTCCATGCTCGGTGGACAGCCGTTTAGCAGGAATCCACATGTTGGTGCATTTCTGTGCATCCACCGGAGTCGGTAGAGGCGCAAGTGCAGCAAATCGAAGATCAGCGGGTGTAGAAGCGGCATCGTTCAACCTGACATAGCTTGTTTCGAAAAAAGCATCGTCTGGCATCCAACGTCGTTGGGGCGCTGAAGTGCGTTGCGGTCGGCGGTTAAAATGGTGTGCCGAAGGCGCGCAAGCTGAGGAGGGCGGCGGTGATCCTTGCGGCAAGCGTTGTTGGCTATCTCGCGTGTTAGCCGACATGGCCAGTGCTTTACGTTTAGGGTGGTAAGCGGATGCTACGTCTCTAGTGTCAATTGACACCTAAGCAACACCAGTCGAAAGGTACCTCAATACCCGGACACGGTGCAGTGCAGCCTACACTGTATGCCTGTTTCCACTCCGCGTAGATTCAAGCTTTGCGTTAGGGAACTCGTACTTGAGGCCATGCGGGTCAACATCGACTCGAACTAACTTACATGGAGTCGGATCAGCAGGCGCAATGAATGTTTCGCTATCCCTGTATAACACCCCGTATTGGGAGTGTTGCACCAGTTTCCATTCCGGTTCTTCCACCGCAACAGACCCCAAGATGAACCGAGGGTCCGGCTTCTGTCGGAGACGTGAAGAGAGGAGCTCGGTGTACCCAGTGACGACGAGTCGAGCGGAATAGATCGTTTCGTCTTGGCATAGTAACCCACGAGCGGGATATCAGTGCTTGGGGTAGTGGTAGACGCATCAGGCGTGGAGGCGGATGCAGAGTCTGGTAGTGTTGGCGTAGACGGGGCAGTACCACTTCTGTTCGCGGTGACGACCGTCGGTGCACTGGTGATAGAGACATCCGATCCACGTCGGTGCTTGCGGAGAGATGGAGTTGTAACCCGATGAAACCGTGCCGTGTGCTGTTTCAGGAAGCATGGTTTCTCGTCCTGGTTATCCGGTTCAAAGTAAATTTCACGAACCGCGTCTTGATCAGACGTCTTAAGCACGGGTGGGCACTCCGTTCGATTGAAGTATATCGTACGATCGCGTGAATTGATTTGACCATGGACTTGCGTGAGCGTGATCATGACCGGTCTCTCACCGAGAGCCACAAAGTAGTCGTAGATAACCGGATCTGAGGCGCTTAGTGGGAAACGTCGCAGATCGACATAATAAAGCTTGTCGAACTTGGAGTACTTCTTGATCGTCGCAGATATCCCGCAGATGGTAAGCTGCAGATTACCCAACCGAGTGAGTGCGGTATCCGAGGCGCACATGAATGAGATGCCTCGTCCAGGAAACAACATGAAGTCGCGGAGGTGGACCAGTCACTCCAGCCAGGTAGCCGGTTAATCGTTGGAGGCTAGTGACTCCATGATCTCGTTGATTCCATGCTCGGTGGACAGCCGTTTAGCAGGAATCCACATGTTGGTGCATTTCTGTGCATCCACCGGAGTCGGTAGAGGCGCAAGTGCAGCAAATCGAAGATCAGCGGGTGTAGAAGCGGCATCGTTCAACCTGACATAGCTTGTTTCGAAAAAAGCATCGTCTGGCATCCAACGTCGTTGGGGCGCTGAAGTGCGTTGCGGTCGGCGGTTAAAATGGTGTGCCGAAGGCGCGCAAGCTGAGGAGGGCGGCGGTGATCCTTGCGGCAAGCGTTGTTGGCTATCTCGCGTGTTAGCCGACATGGCCAGTGCTTTACGTTTAGGGTGGTAAGCGGATGCTACGTCTCTAGTGTCAATTGACACCTAAGCAACACCAGTCGAAAGGTACCTCAATACCCGGACACGGTGCAGTGCAGCCTACACTGTATGCCTGTTTCCACTCCGCGTAGATTCAAGCTTTGCGTTAGGGAACTCGTACTTGAGGCCATGCGGGTCAACATCGACTCGAACTAACTTAAATGAAGTCGGATCAGCAGGCGCAATGAATGTTTCGCTATCCCTGTATAACACCCCGTATTGGGAGTGTTGCACCAGTTTCCATTCCGGTTCTTCCACCGCAACAGACCCCAAGATGAACCGAGGGTCCGGCTTCTGTCGGAGACGTGAAGAGAGGAGCTCGGTGTACCCAGTGACGACGAGTCGAGCGGAATAGATCGTTTCGTCTTGGCATAGTAACCCACGAGCGGGATATCAGTGCTTGGGGTAGTGGTAGACGCATCAGGCGTGGAGGCGGATGCAGAGTCTGGTAGTGTTGGCGTAGACGGGGCAGTACCACTTCTGTTCGCGGTGACGACCGTCGGTGCACTGGTGATAGAGACATCCGATCCACGTCGGTGCTTGCGGAGAGATGGAGTTGTAACCCGATTAAACCGTGCCGTGTGCTGTTTCAGGAAGCATGGTTTCTCGTCCTGGTTATCCGGTTCAAAGTAAATTTCACGAACCGCGTCTTGATCAGACGTCTTAAGCACGGGTGGGCACTCCGTTCGATTGAAGTATATCGTACGATCGCGTGAATTGATTTGACCATGGACTTGCGTGAGCGTGATCATGACCGGTCTCTCACCGAGAGCCACAAAGTAGTCGTAGATAACCGGATCTGAGGCGCTTAGTGGGAGACGTCGCAGATCGACATAATAAAGCTTGTCGAACTTGGAGTACTTCTTGATCGTCGCAGATATCCCGCAGATGGTAAGCTGCAGATTACCCAACCGAGTGAGTGCGGTATCCGAGGCGCACATGAATGAGATGCCTCGTCCAGGAAACATCATGAAGTCGCGGAGGTGGACCAGTCACTCCAGCCAGGTAGCCGGTTAATCGTTGGAGGCTAGTGACTCCATGATCTCGTTGATTCCATGCTCGGTGGACAGCCGTTTAGCAGGAATCCACATGTTGGTGCATTTCTGTGCATCCACCGGAGTCGGTAGAGGCGCAAGTGCAGCAAATCGAAGATCAGCGGGTGTAGAAGCGGCATCGTTCAACCGGACATAGCTTGTTTCGAAAAAAGCATCGTCTGGCATCCAACGTCGTTGGGGCGCTGAAGTGCGTTGCGGTCGGCGGTTAAAATGGTGTGCCGAAGGCGCGCGAGCTGAGGAGGGCGGCGGTGATCCTTGCGGCAAGCGTTGTTGGCTATCTCGCGTGTTAGCCGACATGGCCAGTGCTTTACGTTTAGGGTGGTAAGCGGATGCTACGTCTCTAGTGTCAATTGACACCTAAGCAACACCAGTCGAAAGGTACCTCAATACCCGGACACGGTGCAGTGCAGCCTACACTGTATGCCTGTTTCCACTCCGCGTAGATTCAAGCTTTGCGTTAGGGAACTCGTACTTGAGGCCATGCGGGTCAACATCGACTCGAACTAACTTAAATGAAGTCGGATCAGCAGGCGCAATGAATGTTTCGCTATCCCTGTATAACACCCCGTATTGGGAGTGTTGCACCAGTTTCCATTCCGGTTCTTCCACCGCAACAGACCCAAGATGAACCGAGGGTCCGGCTTCTGTCGGAGACGTGAAGAGAGGAGCTCGGTGTACCCAGTGACGACGAGTCGAGCGGAATAGATCGTTTCGTCTTGGCATAGTAACCCACGAGCGGGATATCAGTGCTTGGGGTAGTGGTAGACGCATCAGGCGTGGAGGCGGATGCAGAGTCTGGTAGTGTTGGCGTAGACGGGGCAGTACCACTTCTGTTCGCGGTGACGACCGTCGGTGCACTGGTGATAGAGACATCCGATCCACGTCGGTGCTTGCGGAGAGATGGAGTTGTAACCCGATGAAACCGTGCCGTGTGCTGTTTCAGGAAGCATGGTTTCTCGTCCTGGTTATCCGGTTCAAAGTAAATTTCACGAACCGCGTCTTGATCAGACGTCTTAAGCACGGGTGGGCACTCCGTTCGATTGAAGTATATCGTACGATCGCGTGAATTGATTTGACCATGGACTTGCGTGAGCGTGATCATGACCGGTCTCTCACCGAGAGCCACAAAGTAGTCGTAGATAACCGGATCTGAGGCGCTTAGTGGGAGACGTCGCAGATCGACATAATAAAGCTTGTCGAACTTGGAGTACTTCTTGATCGTCGCAGATATCCCGCAGATGGTAAGCTGCAGATTACCCAACCGCGTGAGTGCGGTATCCGAGGCGCACACGAATAAGATGCCTCGTCCAGGAAACAATATGAAGTCGCGGAGGTGGACCAGTCACTCCAGCCAGGTAGCCGGTTAATCGTTGGAGGCTAGTGACTCCATGATCTCGTTGATTCCATGCTCGGTGGACAGCCGTTTAGCAGGAATCCACATGTTGGTGCATTTCTGTGCATCCACCGGAGTCGGTAGAGGCGCAAGTGCAGCAAATCGAAGATCAGCGGGTGTAGAAGCGGCATCGTTCAACCGGACATAGCTTGTTTCGAAAAAAGCATCGTCTGGCATCCAACGTCGTTGGGGCGCTGAAGTGCGTTGCGGTCGGCGGTTAAAATGGTGTGCCGAAGGCGCGCGAGCTGAGGAGGGCGGCGGTGATCCTTGCGGCAAGCGTTGTTGGCTATCTCGCGTGTTAGCCGACATGGCCAGTGCTTTACGTTTAGGGTGGTAAGCGGATGCTACGTCTCTAGTGTCAATTGACACCTAAGCAACACCAGTCGAAAGGTACCTCAATACCCGGACACGGTGCAGTGCAGCCTACACTGTATGCCTGTTTCCACTCCGCGTAGATTCAAGCTTTGCGTTAGGGAACTCGTACTTGAGGCCATGCGGGTCAACATCGACTCGAACTAACTTAAATGAAGTCGGATCAGCAGGCGCAATGAATGTTTCGCTATCCCTGTATAACACCCCGTATTGGGAGTGTTGCACCAGTTTCCATTCCGGTTCTTCCACCGCAACAGACCCAAGATGAACCGAGGGTCCGGCTTCTGTCGGAGACGTGAAGAGAGGAGCTCGGTGTACCCAGTGACGACGAGTCGAGCGGAATAGATCGTTTCGTCTTGGCATAGTAACCCACGAGCGGGATATCAGTGCTTGGGGTAGTGGTAGACGCATCAGGCGTGGAGGCGGATGCAGAGTCTGGTAGTGTTGGCGTAGACGGGGCAGTACCACTTCTGTTCGCGGTGACGACCGTCGGTGCACTGGTGATAGAGACATCCGATCCACGTCGGTGCTTGCGGAGAGATGGAGTTGTAACCCGATGAAACCGTGCCGTGTGCTGTTTCAGGAAGCATGGTTTCTCGTCCTGGTTATCCGGTTCAAAGTAAATTTCACGAACCGCGTCTTGATCAGACGTCTTAAGCACGGGTGGGCACTCCGTTCGATTGAAGTATATCGTACGATCGCGTGAATTGATTTGACCATGGACTTGCGTGAGCGTGATCATGACCGGTCTCTCACCGAGAGCCACAAAGTAGTCGTAGATAACCGGATCTGAGGCGCTTAGTGGGAGACGTCGCAGATCGACATAATAAAGCTTGTCGAACTTGGAGTACTTCTTGATCGTCGCAGATATCCCGCAGATGGTAAGCTGCAGATTACCCAACCGCGTGAGTGCGGTATCCGAGGCGCACATGAATGAGATGCCTCGTCCAGGAAACAATATGAAGTCGCGGAGGTGGACCAGTCACTCCAGCCAGGTAGCCGGTTAATCGTTGGAGGCTAGTGACTCCATGATCTCGTTGATTCCATGCTCGGTGGACAGCCGTTTAGCAGGAATCCACATGTTGGTGCATTTCTGTGCATCCACCGGAGTCGGTAGAGGCGCAAGTGCAGCAAATCGAAGATCAGCGGGTGTAGAAGCGGCATCGTTCAACCGGACATAGCTTGTTTCGAAAAAAGCATCGTCTGGCATCCAACGTCGTTGGGGCGCTGAAGTGCGTTGCGGTCGGCGGTTAAAATGGTGTGCCGAAGGCGCGCGAGCTGAGGAGGGCGGCGGTGATCCTTGCGGCAAGCGTTGTTGGCTATCTCGCGTGTTAGCCGACATGGCCAGTGCTTTACGTTTAGGGTGGTAAGCGGATGCTACGTCTCTAGTGTCAATTGACACCTAAGCAACACCAGTCGAAAGGTACCTCAATACCCGGACACGGTGCAGTGCAGCCTACACTGTATGCCTGTTTCCACTCCGCGTAGATTCAAGCTTTGCGTTAGGGAACTCGTACTTGAGGCCATGCGGGTCAACATCGACTCGAACTAACTTAAATGAAGTCGGATCAGCAGGCGCAATGAATGTTTCGCTATCCCTGTATAACACCCCGTATTGGGAGTGTTGCACCAGTTTCCATTCCGGTTCTTCCACCGCAACAGACCCAAGATGAACCGAGGGTCCGGCTTCTGTCGGAGACGTGAAGAGAGGAGCTCGGTGTATCCAGTGACGACGAGTCGAGCGGAATAGATCGTTTCGTCTTGGCATAGTAACCCACGAGCGGGATATCAGTGCTTGGGGTAGTGGTAGACGCATCAGGCGTGCAGGCGGATGCAGAGCCTGGTAGTGTTGGCGTAGACGGGGCAGTACCACTTCTGTTCGCGGTGACGACCGTCGGTGCACTGGTGATAGAGACATCCGATCCACGTCGGTGCTTGCGGAGAGATGGAGTTGTAACCCGATGAAACCGTGCCGTGTGCTGTTTCAGGAAGCATGGTTTCTCGTCCTGGTTATCCGGTTCAAAGTAAATTTCACGAACCGCGTCTTGATCAGACGTCTTAAGCACGGGTGGGCACTCCGTTCGATTGAAGTATATCGTACGATCGCGTGAATTGATTTGACCATGGACTTGCGTGAGCGTGATCATGACCGGTCTCTCACCGAGAGCCACAAAGTAGTCGTAGATAACCGGATCTGAGGCGCTTAGTGGGAGACGTCGCAGATCGACATAATAAAGCTTGTCGAACTTGGAGTACTTCTTGATCGTCGCAGATATCCCGCAGATGGTAAGCTGCAGATTACCCAACCGCGTGAGTGCGGTATCCGAGGCGCACATGAATGAGATGCCTCGTCCAGGAAACATCATGAAGTCGCGGAGGTGGACCAGTCACTCCAGCCAGGTAGCCGGTTAATCGTTGGAGGCTAGTGACTCCATGATCTCGTTGATTCCATGCTCGGTGGACAGCCGTTTAGCAGGAATCCACATGTTGGTGCATTTCTGTGCATCCACCGGAGTCGGTAGAGGCGCAAGTGCAGCAAATCGAAGATCAGCGGGTGTAGAAGCGGCATCGTTCAACCTGACATAGCTTGTTTCGAAAAAAGCATCGTCTGGCATCCAACGTCGTTGGGGCGCTGAAGTGCGTTGCGGTCGGCGGTTAAAATGGTGTGCCGAAGGCGCGCGAGCTGAGGAGGGCGGCGGTGATCCTTGCGGCAAGCGTTGTTGGCTATCTCGCGTGTTAGCCGACATGGCCAGTGCTTTACGTTTAGGGTGGTAAGCGGATGCTACGTCTCTAGTGTCAATTGACACCTAAGCAACACCAGTCGAAAGGTACCTCAATACCCGGACACGGTGCAGTGCAGCCTACACTGTATGCCTGTTTCCACTCCGCGTAGATTCAAGCTTTGCGTTAGGGAACTCGTACTTGAGGCCATGCGGGTCAACATCGACTCGAACTAACTTAAATGAAGTCGGATCAGCAGGCGCAATGAATGTTTCGCTATCCCTGTATAACACCCCGTATTGGGAGTGTTGCACCAGTTTCCATTCCGGTTCTTCCACCGCAACAGACCCCAAGATGAACCGAGGGTCCGGCTTCTGTCGGAGACGTGAAGAGAGGAGCTCGGTGTACCCAGTGACGACGAGTCGAGCGGAATAGATCGTTTCGTCTTGGCATAGTAACCCACGAGCGGGATATCAGTGCTTGGGGTAGTGGTAGACGCATCAGGCGTGGAGGCGGATGCAGAGTCTGGTAGTGTTGGCGTAGACGGGGCAGTACCACTTCTGTTCGCGGTGACGACCGTCGGTGCACTGGTGATAGAGACATCCGATCCACGTCGGTGCTTGCGGAGAGATGGAGTTGTAACCCGATGAAACCGTGCCGTGTGCTGTTTCAGGAAGCATGGTTTCTCGTCCTGGTTATCCGGTTCAAAGTAAATTTCACGAACCGCGTCTTGATCAGACGTCTTAAGCACGGGTGGGCACTCCGTTCGATTGAAGTATATCGTACGATCGCGTGAATTGATTTGACCATGGACTTGCGTGAGCGTGATCATGACCGGTCTCTCACCGAGAGCCACAAAGTAGTCGTAGATAACCGGATCTGAGGCGCTTAGTGGGAGACGTCGCAGATCGACATAATAAAGCTTGTCGAACTTGGAGTACTTCTTGATCGTCGCAGATATCCCGCAGATGGTAAGCTGCAGATTACCCAACCGCGTGAGTGCGGTATCCGAGGCGCACATGAATGAGATGCCTCGTCCAGCAAACAACATGAAGTCGCGGAGGTGGACCAGTCACTCCAGCCAGGTAGCCGGTTAATCGTTGGAGGCTAGTGACTCCATGATCTCGTTGATTCCATGCTCGGTGGACAGCCGTTTAGCAGGAATCCACATGTTGGTGCATTTCTGTGCATCCACCGGAGTCGGTAGAGGCGCAAGTGCAGCAAATCGAAGATCAGCGGGTGTAGAAGCGGCATCGTTCAACCGGACATAGCTTGTTTCGAAAAAAGCATCGTCTGGCATCCAACGTCGTTGGGGCGCTGAAGTGCGTTGCGGTCGGCGGTTAAAATGGTGTGCCGAAGGCGCGCGAGCTGAGGAGGGCGGCGGTGATCCTTGCGGCAAGCGTTGTTGGCTATCTCGCGTGTTAGCCGACATGGCCAGTGCTTTACGTTTAGGGTGGTAAGCGGATGCTACGTCTCTAGTGTCAATTGACACCTAAGCAACACCAGTCGAAAGGTACCTCAATACCCGGACACGGTGCAGTGCAGCCTACACTGTATGCCTGTTTCCACTCCGCGTAGATTCAAGCTTTGCGTTAGGGAACTCGTACTTGAGGCCATGCGGGTCAACATCGACTCGAACTAACTTACATGAAGTCGGATCAGCAGGCGCAATGAATGTTTCGCTATCCCTGTATAACACCCCGTATTGGGAGTGTTGCACCAGTTTCCATTCCGGTTCTTCCACCGCAACAGACCCAAGATGAACCGAGGGTCCGGCTTCTGTCGGAGACGTGAAGAGAGGAGCTCGGTGTACCCAGTGACGACGAGTCGAGCGGAATAGATCGTTTCGTCTTGGCATAGTAACCCACGAGCGGGATATCAGTGCTTGGGGTAGTGGTAGACGCATCAGGCGTGGAGGCGGATGCAGAGTCTGGTAGTGTTGGCGTAGACGGGGCAGTACCACTTCTGTTCGCGGTGACGACCGTCGGTGCACTGGTGATAGAGACATCCGATCCACGTCGGTGCTTGCGGAGAGATGGAGTTGTAACCCGATGAAACCGTGCCGTGTGCTGTTTCAGGAAGCATGGTTTCTCGTCCTGGTTATCCGGTTCAAAGTAAATTTCACGAACCGCGTCTTGATCAGACGTCTTAAGCACGGGTGGGCACTCCGTTCGATTGAAGTATATCGTACGATCGCGTGAATTGATTTGACCATGGACTTGCGTGAGCGTGATCATGACCGGTCTCTCACCGAGAGCCACAAAGTAGTCGTAGATAACCGGATCTGAGGCGCTTAGTGGGAGACGTCGCAGATCGACATAATAAAGCTTGTCGAACTTGGAGTACTTCTTGATCGTCGCAGATATCCCGCAGATGGTAAGCTGCAGATTACCCAACCGCGTGAGTGCGGTATCCGAGGCGCACATGAATGAGATGCCTCGTCCAGCAAACAACATGAAGTCGCGGAGGTGGACCAGTCACTCCAGCCAGGTAGCCGGTTAATCGTTGGAGGCTAGTGACTCCATGATCTCGTTGATTCCATGCTCGGTGGACAGCCGTTTAGCAGGAATCCACATGTTGGTGCATTTCTGTGCATCCACCGGAGTCGGTAGAGGCGCAAGTGCAGCAAATCGAAGATCAGCGGGTGTAGAAGCGGCATCGTTCAACCGGACATAGCTTGTTTCGAAAAAGCATCGTCTGGCATCCAACGTCGTTGGGGCGCTGAAGTGCGTTGCGGTCGGCGGTTAAAATGGTGTGCCGAAGGCGCGCGAGCTGAGGAGGGCGGCGGTGATCCTTGCGGCAAGCGTTGTTGGCTATCTCGCGTGTTAGCCGACATGGCCAGTGCTTTACGTTTAGGGTGGTAAGCGGATGCTACGTCTCTAGTGTCAATTGACACCTAAGCAACACCAGTCGAAAGGTACCTCAATACCCGGACACGGTGCAGTGCAGCCTACACTGTATGCCTGTTTCCACTCCGCGTAGATTCAAGCTTTGCGTTAGGGAACTCGTACTTGAGGCCATGCGGGTCAACATCGACTCGAACTAACTTACATGAAGTCGGATCAGCAGGCGCAATGAATGTTTCGCTATCCCTGTATAACACCCCGTATTGGGAGTGTTGCACCAGTTTCCATTCCGGTTCTTCCACCGCAACAGACCCAAGATGAACCGAGGGTCCGGCTTCTGTCGGAGACGTGAAGAGAGGAGCTCGGTGTACCCAGTGACGACGAGTCGAGCGGAATAGATCGTTTCGTCTTGGCATAGTAACCCACGAGCGGGATATCAGTGCTTGGGGCAGTGGCAGTCGCATCAGGCGTGGAGGCGGATGCAGAGTCTGGTAGTGTTGGCGTAGACGGGGCAGTACCACTTCTGTTCGCGGTGACGACCGTCGGTGCACTGGTGATAGAGACATCCGATCCACGTCGGTGCTTGCGGAGAGATGGAGTTGTAACCCGATGAAACCGTGCCGTGTGCTGTTTCAGGAAGCATGGTTTCTCGTCCTGGTTATCCGGTTCAAAGTAAATTTCACGAACCGCGTCTTGATCAGACGTCTTAAGCACGGGTGGACACTCCGTTCGATTGAAGTATATCGTACGATCGCGTGAATTGATTTGACCATGGACTTGCGTGAGCGTGATCATGACCGGTCTCTCACCGAGAGCCACAAAGTAGTCGTAGATAACCGGATCTGAGGCGCTTGGAGGTAGACGTCGCAGATCGACATAATAAAGCTTGTCGAACTTGGAGTACTTCTTGATCGTCGCAGATATCCCGCAGATGGTAAGCTGCAGTTTACCCAACCGAGTGAGTGTGGTATCCGAGGCGCACACGAATAAGATGCCTCGTCCAGGAAACAATATGAAGTCGCGGAGGTGGACCAGTCACTCCAGCCAGGTAGCCGGTTAATCGTTGGAGGCTAGTGACTCCATGATCTCGTTGATTCCATGCTCGGTGGACAGCCGTTTAGCAGGAATCCACATGTTGGTGCATTTCTGTGCATCCACCGGAGTCGGTAGAGGCGCAAGTGCAGCAAATCGAAGATCAGCGGGTGTAGAAGCGGCATCGTTCAACCGGACATAGCTTGTTTCGAAAAAAGCATCGTCTGGCATCCAACGTCGTTGGGGCGCTGAAGTGCGTTGCGGTCGGCGGTTAAAATGGTGTGCCGAAGGCGCGCGAGCTGAGGAGGGCGGCGGTGATCCTTGCGGCAAGCGTTGTTGGCTATCTCGCGTGTTAGCCGACATGGCCAGTGCTTTACGTTTAGGGTGGTAAGCGGATGCTACGTCTCTAGTGTCAATTGACACCTAAGCAACACCAGTCGAAAGGTACCTCAATACCCGGACACGGTGCAGTGCAGCCTACACTGTATGCCTGTTTCCACTCCGCGTAGATTCAAGCTTTGCGTTAGGGAACTCGTACTTGAGGCCATGCGGGTCAACATCGACTCGAACTAACTTACATGAAGTCGGATCAGCAGGCGCAATGAATGTTTCGCTATCCCTGTATAACACCCCGTATTGGGAGTGTTGCACCAGTTTCCATTCCGGTTCTTCCACCGCAACAGACCCAAGATGAACCGAGGGTCCGGCTTCTGTCGGAGACGTGAAGAGAGGAGCTCGGTGTACCCAGTGACGACGAGTCGAGCGGAATAGATCGTTTCGTCTTGGCATAGTAACCCACGAGCGGGATATCAGTGCTTGGGGCAGTGGCAGTCGCATCAGGCGTGGAGGCGGATGCAGAGTCTGGTAGTGTTGGCGTAGACGGGGCAGTACCACTTCTGTTCGCGGTGACGACCGTCGGTGCACTGGTGATAGAGACATCCGATCCACGTCGGTGCTTGCGGAGAGATGGAGTTGTAACCCGATGAAACCGTGCCGTGTGCTGTTTCAGGAAGCATGGTTTCTCGTCCTGGTTATCCGGTTCAAAGTAAATTTCACGAACCGCGTCTTGATCAGACGTCTTAAGCACGGGTGGACACTCCGTTCGATTGAAGTATATCGTACGATCGCGTGAATTGATTTGACCATGGACTTGCGTGAGCGTGATCATGACCGGTCTCTCACCGAGAGCCACAAAGTAGTCGTAGATAACCGGATCTGAGGCGCTTGGAGGTAGACGTCGCAGATCGACATAATAAAGCTTGTCGAACTTGGAGTACTTCTTGATCGTCGCAGATATCCCGCAGATGGTAAGCTGCAGTTTACCCAACCGAGTGAGTGTGGTATCCGAGGCGCACACGAATAAGATGCCTCGTCCAGGAAACAATATGAAGTCGCGGAGGTGGACCAGTCACTCCAGCCAGGTAGCCGGTTAATCGTTGGAGGCTAGTGACTCCATGATCTCGTTGATTCCATGCTCGGTGGACAGCCGTTTAGCAGGAATCCACATGTTGGTGCATTTCTGTGCATCCACCGGAGTCGGTAGAGGCGCAAGTGCAGCAAATCGAAGATCAGCGGGTGTAGAAGCGGCATCGTTCAACCGGACATAGCTTGTTTCGAAAAAAGCATCGTCTGGCATCCAACGTCGTTGGGGCGCTGAAGTGCGTTGCGGTCGGCGGTTAAAATGGTGTGCCGAAGGCGCGCGAGCTGAGGAGGGCGGCGGTGATCCTTGCGGCAAGCGTTGTTGGCTATCTCGCGTGTTAGCCGACATGGCCAGTGCTTTACGTTTAAGGTGGTAAGCGGATGCTACGTCTCTAGTGTCAATTGACACCTAAGCAACACCAGTCGAAAGGTACCTCAATACCCGGACACGGTGCAGTGCAGCCTACACTGTATGCCTGTTTCCACTCCGCGTAGATTCAAGCTTTGCGTTAGGGAACTCGTACTTGAGGCCATGCGGGTCAACATCGACTCGAACTAACTTACATGAAGTCGGATCAGCAGGCGCAATGAATGTTTCGCTATCCCTGTATAACACCCCGTATTGGGAGTGTTGCACCAGTTTCCATTCCGGTTCTTCCACCGCAACAGACCCAAGATGAACCGAGGGTCCGGCTTCTGTCGGAGACGTGAAGAGAGGAGCTCGGTGTACCCAGTGACGACGAGTCGAGCGGAATAGATCGTTTCGTCTTGGCATAGTAACCCACGAGCGGGATATCAGTGCTTGGGGTAGTGGTAGACGCATCAGGCGTGGAGGCGGATGCAGAGTCTGGTAGTGTTGGCGTAGACGGGGCAGTACCACTTCTGTTCGCGGTGACGACCGTCGGTGCACTGGTGATAGAGACATCCGATCCACGTCGGTGCTTGCGGAGAGATGGAGTTGTAACCCGATGAAACCGTGCCGTGTGCTGTTTCAGGAAGCATGGTTTCTCGTCCTGGTTATCCGGTTCAAAGTAAATTTCACGAACCGCGTCTTGATCAGACGTCTTAAGCACGGGTGGACACTCCGTTCGATTGAAGTATATCGTACGATCGCGTGAATTGATTTGACCATGGACTTGCGTGAGCGTGATCATGACCGGTCTCTCACCGAGAGCCACAAAGTAGTCGTAGATAACCGGATCTGAGGCGCTTAGTGGGAGACGTCGCAGATCGACATAATAAAGCTTGTCGAACTTGGAGTACTTCTTGATCGTCGCAGATATCCCGCAGATGGTAAGCTGCAGATTACCCAACCGAGTGAGTGCGGTATCCGAGGCGCACATGAATGAGATGCCTCGTCCAGCAAACAACATGAAGTCGCGGAGGTGGACCAGTCACTCCAGCCAGGTAGCCGGTTAATCGTTGGAGGCTAGTGACTCCATGATCTCGTTGATTCCATGCTCGGTGGACAGCCGTTTAGCAGGAATCCACATGTTGGTGCATTTCTGTGCATCCACCGGAGTCGGTAGAGGCGCAAGTGTAGCAAATCGAAGATCAGCGGGTGTAGAAGCGGCATCGTTCAACCTGACATAGCTTGTTTCGAAAAAAGCATCGTCTGGCATCCAACGTCGTTGGGGCGCTGAAGTGCGTTGCGGTCGGCGGTTAAAATGGTGTGCCGAAGGCGCGCGAGCTGAGGAGGGCGGCGGTGATCCTTGCGGCAAGCGTTGTTGGCTATCTCGCGTGTTAGCCGACATGGCCAGTGCTTTACGTTTAGGGTGGTAAGCGGATGCTACGTCTCTAGTGTCAATTGACACCTAAGCAACACCAGTCGAAAGGTACCTCAATACCCGGACACGGTGCAGTGCAGCCTACACTGTATGCCTGTTTCCACTCCGCGTAGATTCAAGCTTTGCGTTAGGGAACTCGTACTTGAGGCCATGCGGGTCAACATCGACTCGAACTAACTTACATGAAGTCGGATCAGCAGGCGCAATGAATGTTTCGCTATCCCTGTATAACACCCCGTATTGGGAGTGTTGCACCAGTTTCCATTCCGGTTCTTCCACCGCAACAGACCCAAGATGAACCGAGGGTCCGGCTTCTGTCGGAGACGTGAAGAGAGGAGCTCGGTGTACCCAGTGACGACGAGTCGAGCGGAATAGATCGTTTCGTCTTGGCATAGTAACCCACGAGCGGGATATCAGTGCTTGGGGTAGTGGTAGACGCATCAGGCGTGGAGGCGGATGCAGAGTCTGGTAGTGTTGGCGTAGACGGGGCAGTACCACTTCTGTTCGCGGTGACGACCGTCGGTGCACTGGTGATAGAGACATCCGATCCACGTCGGTGCTTGCGGAGAGATGGAGTTGTAACCCGATGAAACCGTGCCGTGTGCTGTTTCAGGAAGCATGGTTTCTCGTCCTGGTTATCCGGTTCAAAGTAAATTTCACGAACCGCGTCTTGATCAGACGTCTTAAGCACGGGTGGACACTCCGTTCGATTGAAGTATATCGTACGATCGCGTGAATTGATTTGACCATGGACTTGCGTGAGCGTGATCATGACCGGTCTCTCACCGAGAGCCACAAAGTAGTCGTAGATAACCGGATCTGAGGCGCTTAGTAAGAGACGTCGCAGATCGACATAATAAAGCTTGTCGAACTTGGAGTACTTCTTGATCGTCGCAGATATCCCGCAGATGGTAAGCTGCAGATTACCCAACCGAGTGAGTGCGGTATCCGAGGCGCACATGAATGAGATGCCTCGTCCAGCAAACAACATGAAGTCGCGGAGGTGGACCAGTCACTCCAGCCAGGTAGCCGGTTAATCGTTGGAGGCTAGTGACTCCATGATCTCGTTGATTCCATGCTCGGTGGACAGCCGTTTAGCAGGAATCCACATGTTGGTGCATTTCTGTGCATCCACCGGAGTCGGTAGAGGCGCAAGTGTAGCAAATCGAAGATCAGCGGGTGTAGAAGCGGCATCGTTCAACCTGACATAGCTTGTTTCGAAAAAAGCATCGTCTGGCATCCAACGTCGTTGGGGCGCTGAAGTGCGTTGCGGTCGGCGGTTAAAATGGTGTGCCGAAGGCGCGCGAGCTGAGGAGGGCGGCGGTGATCCTTGCGGCAAGCGTTGTTGGCTATCTCGCGTGTTAGCCGACATGGCCAGTGCTTTACGTTTAGGGTGGTAAGCGGATGCTACGTCTCTAGTGTCAATTGACACCTAAGCAACACCAGT